>CM064534.1:10238983-10375673 GCA_032716605.1 Paralithodes platypus
GATGTTGGTTAATACCTTAAGAGCGGGTGGTGGAGTATATTTGACCGTACCGCCCAGCGGGGGGTTTATACCATAAATGGCCTTGTTTCCGTGCATATTTTCATGCATAAACAAGAGCCAGAGCGTAATACAATTATCTATCCGTAAAAGGGCGATAATTGAGCTTTCCAATGACACCCGAACCATCATTCTACGATGGCTGGTTGTCTTCCAACGATCGTGCAAGCGAAGGGCAAAATCGCTAAAATACGGTCATTTCGCTACATAATTACGTGTGTAGCGAGGGAGAGAGGGTGGAGTAGAGTGGAGTACATGTCAGTAAGTCCGCCGCAACGGTGGCGAGCGGTCATGAGGTAACCTATGCTCCTCCCACCGCTCGGCTCTCTCTCAGAGCCAATATTGCGCCAAAATTGCACACAGACTCAAGTCCGCCCCCGCCACATAGTCCAGATTTTTAGAGGCGGACTTAAGTCCGCCTTAGCTAAAGAAGGGTTAAGGATAAACCTGAATTACTTAAAAAGTTCAAAATAATAAATCCCACTTTACCGTAATTATGTATGGCCTTCTCAAAACTGATAAATCTGATAAACCTCCTCGCCCAGTCATCAGTTCAGTAGGGTCTGCCTCTTATAAATTATCAAAATGGCTGAGTATGTTGTTTTTTTCATTAGTTGGCACGATATACAATTCTTGTGTAAAAAACTCCAGCGATTTCATATGTAAAATTAGAAACAACGATGAACCTTGTCAATTAATAAGTTTTGATCTAAATTCCTTATTCACAAAATTACCAGTTCATGATTTATAAAGAATTCTGAATGATGATTTAGTGAATATAGATTTACCAATAAGGAAAGATGTTTTTTTTATGAAATTAATTGAATTGTGTGTCCTCTAATTTTACTGTAAATGAAAAGTTTTGTCGGAAAACAATTTGGTTGCGCAACGGGGAATCCCCTCTCTCCGATAATTTATAATCTATTGATGGAGTATTTTGAGACTCTTTTCTTACACAAGATTTGTAAATTTAGATTTCCTTGGTATAGATAATTATGTAGATGATAGTTTGTGTCTTTGGCCTACCAATCAAAATCAACATTCTTTCTTGAATAAACTTATCACTCGTATGACGCGATCACATCATATGAACTTATCTTAATAGCTCTCTAATAAGTTATATGACGCTCTAGCGTCATATTGAGCTCAGTACGTTAGGTAAGTTAGATGAAAATTTGTCGATTGGTGGCAACCACAAGTGTCTCCGACTTCTAACGCTCCCGCAGTGAGTTATTGCCAGTTGTGGGGATAATACCGTGTCGTCGGCCTCCTCATCAGTAAGTTAATATAATCTGTCTGGGGGGGGTTAATGAAACCTATCCAGGGTTAAAGTAAACAATAAGTATTACCTGGAAGAGTGTTGCTGAAGTTTTGTAGCCCTTGGATCACGCTCTGTTGGTTTTGTATTTTCCCAGTCAGTGTGGCAACTTCATCTGTAATATAAATGTGTGCACTTACTTTATGAGGCCATAACACACATATATATCAATCTCTCTCTCTCTATATATATATATATATATATATATATATATATATGTGTGTGTGTGTGTGCACTATGAACATTAACCCATTGACTGTGTGAGATTTTCCGGAACGCCATGGGAATTTACATCAATTTAAAGGCTTTTAAAACCTGTAGAATCAAGTACGAGGGAGCAGGAGCCCGACAGGTCGCCGTCCTTCTTCCAGCCAGCCGGCCGGTGTACTAAAGGAGTATGAGCCATACTCTCGCGAGATATACAGCGCTGCCAAAGGCAAATGTAGTGCGACATTAGCGATAATTGCTAATTTTAGCGAATGTCCATGGTATTGCTGCGGGTCTAGCCCTTGAGCTATGAAGCTCGTTTTGGTGTAATTTTGAAGCTAGGCTATATTTTTCTAGTATTTGGCCGAATACATTTCATTTCATTCAGACACTTGCTTAATCAATCAGGAATGCCTGAATGAGCCATAATATGGCGGAAATATGCGGAAATATGCCCGCACCGTAAGTGTTAACTATTACCTGGTAGAGTGTTGCTGAAGTTTTGTAGACCTTCGATCACGCTCTGTTGGTCTTGTATTATCCCAGTCAGATTGGCAACTTCATCTATAATATAAATGTGTACACTTGCTTTAAGAAATCAGAACACAGAATTGAGGGCCTCACAGTACTTATAATATATAAAATTGCCTTTTGTGTTTGTAGAAGCTTCCTCCTGAACTGAACAGTGTGGTAGTAATTTGAATGTGTTAATAGTTATCCTTGCTTTAACTTTCTTTAATGCAAAGTTTTAGTATGTGTAGGGTTGATGTTGTTATTAAAGTAATAACCAAGTGTAGCCAAAACTGTCGTACATGACTGAACAGTGGCTGAATATACCAAAAACTGTACAATAACAACAGGAAGGAGAGAGAGAGAGAGAGAGAGAAAGAGAGAGGGCGGAGGGTTTTAAAACAATAGTGATAAAGAAACAATACAAATCGAGAAATGGAAACGCAAAAGACATAAAGAGAAAACATACTGTATATGGCAGACTAACCAATATATACGCTGTGGTTAACACTCAAAGAGCGGGTGGTGGAGTATATTTGACTGTGCCGCCCAGCGGGCGGTTTTACCGTAACGAGCTTGTTTCCGTGCTCGTTTTCATGCATAAACAAGAGCCAGACCGTAATACAAGTATGTATCCCTGAAAAGGCGTTACATGAGCTTTCCAATGACACCAGAACCATCCTTCTACGATCACTGGTTGTCTTGCAACGATCGTGCAACCGAAGGGAAAAATTGGTAAAATACGGTAATTTCCTTACATTATTACATGTGAAACGAGTGAGAGAGAGTGGAGTAGGGTGGAGTACATCTCAGTAGCTCCACGGCCACCGTGGCGAGCGGTCATGAGGTAACCTACGCTCCTCCCACCGCTCCGCTCTCTCTCGGTGCACATTACGTGCTCAAAATTGCATGCGACTATAGCCGGGCCCCGCCACATAGTCCTTGGTTCTTTTAGCCGGCTATAGCCGGGCACCGCAAAAGAAGGGTTAAACATCAAATAGTAGTAGCTACAATACATACAATTTGATTACTTTACTTTGGTTCAAAATGTAAGATATTTAGGGTAATTATTGACACTGAATTTGATGGTTTAACGGTGTCTGAGGGAATAAATTGTTTTAATCAAAATCGTGAGCTACTTGGAAAAATAAACTGAGATGGAAACAACATTATGCATGATAAATAAGAACAATAGGAAGCAAAACACAAACTAAATATATCTAAATATCAATATCCATTTAACTATCAATCTATATTCAGCTACAGTATATATCGCTTTTTATTGTCAGTGATCAAACTCTTCTACATATATATATATATATATATACATATACAGTATATATATATATATATATATATATATATATATATATATATATATATATACCGGTGTATATATATATATATATATATATATATATATATATATATATATATACAGGGTGTCCCAGGAGGAAAGGGCATAACTTTGGGAAATGATAAAACAAGGTATTCTAAGCACAACATGGTTTATAACAAAAAGTCCACATCACAACCGTTAAACAGCTTTTGAAGGTTTTATGTAGCGTCCTCCCCCGCATCATTGTAATGGACTCTTCCATGTCAGATAGTTTCCAACTTGTCCAAAGTGAGCTAATATATCTATAATCATTTTTCAACTTACAGAATTATAATATCTTTACAATAACAAGGTACAATAATTGCAGTTAGATGGAGGTGTGGTAGGTACTAGGACAGCTAGGCCACCCTTATGGGAAATTACTTAAGACAATGCCATTTTCAACATGCAATATCTCTTTACTGGTTGATATTTGTAATATTTCATATAGAACATTTTAAGCTTAGATGATTTTGTTTTATCATTACCCAAAGTAATGCCCTTTCATCCTGGGACACAATGTATATATATATTAGGAGGAGGCTGTAGGCACCAGCCGAACAAGGTGGTACTACAGGGGACTGCTAGGTAGTTTATAAGGACAGCTGGAACTCCTGTTTCACCACCTGGCCTCCCCAGCTGATCCTTTCTGTGCCTCATCAAAATTGAGGGCAACCCCAGCCTGCCCTCCAAAACTCCCTCTCCTCTTATCAATACATTATACTACAAACACCTTACATATTACACTACCTTTCTTATCTAGAATGATGACGAAAACACGACCTGCCTCGGAGTCCCCAGAGTGGGGGAGCAGGATATGCCCTCATTCGACTGACCCATGGCAACGACTCCCCAAAATGCTCTGTATTACTGTCTTCTACTATTACTATTAAATTCTGTAACATTCGTGGCCTCTCTAACTTCTACTCTGTGGAACACCACCTCCTCTGCCAACCCTGTCCTTCTCTTTCTTACTGAAACAGGTGTCTGGGACTACTGACAGCAAACCCTTCTCTATATCCTACTAGTATCTCTATTCTCAGTTTCAAGCCAAAGGTGAATGTGAACAAGGCTATCCTAAATGACCTAGAGCAGTTAGTCCAGCAACCCACCTATATCCAGAATCGCATCGGAGATCAGCCCAGCATTCTGGACATATTTCTAACTTCTACCGCTTCTGCTTATACTCTAAATCTTTTCTCTCCTTTGGGCTCATCTGACCATAAACTCATCTCTATCACCTCTCCTATTTCTCCGGTACGGCCACCCGATGCCGCTTGTGAAACTTTGGCGCTGCCAACTGGAAGGCAGTACTTCTTTGATTTCCCATTGAATGACTTTTGCTACCGTGCCTGGGGACCCTCGGAGAGTGCTGGATGCATTACCGAAGTAATCTTCTCAGGCATGGAAGCATACATTCCATTTTCTTTCTCGCAGTAAAATGCAAAAAAATCTTGGTTTTGTCACGCTTGTTCTACTGCTGTCTGCAATAAGGAAAAAGCATTCAAGCGGTACCATCGCCTTCAAACTCAAGAATCTCATACTTCCTATATGTATGCCCGGAATCAAATATGTTCTTCGACTCGCCAAACAAACTGCAAAAAAATGCACTGAACTATCCGACTCTAGTTCTTCCCAAGTTTTCTGGCATCTAGCTAAAGACCTCTCCAACAACTTTTCTTCTTTGGTAATATGATCTTTCCAAGAGAGTTCAGAAGAAAAAGAGACATCAAGAATATTGAGAGAAGATGAAGGGTTAATTTGTATGTTGTTGAAGAGTAGGTCATAGGTTTCTGGTAGGGGGCGACGGGTAGACAAAGAATGAGAAATTGAGTTTTGGAAGCATTGAGAGTAACAAGGTTTTCTCTGCCTCAATTAGAGACAGTAGAGAGATCGAAAGATAGGTGTTTTATGGCCTCCTTACGTGCGTTTTAGAGTTCACGCTGTGTATGGTGTTATGGAGAGTCGTCACCATATAAGTGAATTGGGCCGGAGGTGCAGTTGAGAAGGTAGTTAATGAATAACAGAAAGACAATTGGAGATAGGACAGAACCCTGAGGAACACCGGAGTTGATGGATTGAGGAAGTGAATGGTGGCCGTCCACAACCGAAGCTATGAAATGGCCAGAAAGGAAATTAGAGACAAAGGTTCAGACGGAGGGATAGAAACCGTAGGAAGGTAGTTTGGATGTAAGGAATTTGTACCAGACTCTATCGAAGGCCTTCGATATGTCTAGCGCAATAGAAAAAATATCACCGTAGTCCCAAATGGAGGATGACCAAGAGTTAGTAAGATAAGAAATTAGATCACCAGTAGAGCGGTTCTTACCAATTAATGGTGACCGTCCACAATAGAGGTTTTTATGGTGCACTGCGACCGTCCTCAATAGATCCATAGCATAAACAAACCTTAGATAACACCCCAGTGGCACTCAAAACAAAGCAATATGTGATTAGGTGAGGTAATTCCCCTCTATTACTTGCTACCACTCCTACATATGTGTCCCAACCCCCCTCCTTTTCCCCCCTCATGAATTATCAGCGATTTTTTCTCTTATTTCCCCTTTTATCGGGTTATTTTCGGCACAAATTTTCCTCTCCTGGTCTCTTTAACACGGTGAGGCAGCTAGAGAACTTTGCAACACAGAGACTTCTACTCGGACCTGTCAGTTTTGCTTGAGAGCTGGGGGAGGGAGGATATACGTCCCCCCAGCTCTTGCCTTATGATACGACCTTGCGGCAATAATACGTCTTTTTCAACCCCCAAATGCTATTCCAACTTCTTTTATTGCTCATAAATATTCATATGTTCATAATAAAAGCAAAATAGGCTAATCTGGATAAGTAATATTTATATATAAGGCACTATGATGGTTTTCGTCAGAATAGAACCAAATACCTTTGCTTGGTGGAAGGGTTTGAACTACCATAGCTTCGCAGTTTATGAGTTAAGGAAGCCATACTGGCGGTCTGAGAGTAGGTTATGGGAAGATAAATGCACAAGACATTTTGAGGTAAGAAAAGTTTCAAAAACTTTAGAGATGCAAGAAATGAGAGCAATTGGACTATAGTTGGAGGGTTGAGAGCGGTTAACCTTCTTTGGGACAGGTCGAATGAGAGCAAATTTCCAGCAAGAAGGGAAGATGCTAGAGGAGAGACAGAGACGGAAGAGTTTTCCTAGGCAGGGAGTCAGCACGGAAGAACAGTTTTTTAATACAATACGAAGAGGTTATGGTGTTAGGCATAAGTAGGAGTTCGAAGGCAACGGTACCGTTTGAATGCTTCCTCCTTATTGCGGACAGCAGTAGAGCAAGCGTGAGTAAACCAAGATTGTTTTGCATTAGTCTGAGAGAAAGAAGATGGAATGTATGTTTTTATGCCCGAGAGGATTATCTCGGTAATACGTTAAGCACTCTCCGAGGGTCCCCGATCATGGAAGCAAAAGTAATTCCATGAGAAATCAAAGAAGTACTGCCGAAGAGCCTCCCAGTTGGCAGTGCCATATCTATCTATCTATCCATATATATATATATATATATATATATATATATATATATATATATATATATATATATATATATATATTTTTTTTTTTTTTTTTTTTTTTTTTTTTTTTTTTCTATGTGATTGAGGGAGGCAAAAGGCATAACTGCCTATAGCGAGTGCCTCCCCCATAGTTGAAAGAGTGACAGGGCCAAAATCAAGGGACGTTCGAGCCAAAATGCCTGGACACACGGAGTTTGAAGCAATTTAAGTCATAGGAAGAGGGAAAGACTGATTCTGGGAGAGAGTTCCAGAGCTCAGATGTTGAGTAGAAGAAAGTTTGAGAGTAACGTTTCACTCTTGGGTTGGAGAGTTGCACAGAGTAGGGGTGGGATTGAGTTGCAAGACGGGTTCCACGTGCCCTACGTAAAGGAGGTGGTATGCACTGGGATAGCTCTGAGGAACACTGATTATTATAGTAGCGATAGAATAGCGAGAGAGATGCAACATTGCGGCGGAGAGAGAGAGATTGCAGAGAGTTGGTGAGTGGACGGGAGTTAATGATACGAAAGGCCTTCCTTTCAACTTTGTCTAGGAGAGCGGTGTGAGAGGAACCTCCCCATACATGTGAACAATACTCAATACAAGGCCGCACTATGCCCCTGTAAAGAGCAAGAAGCTGTGCAGGGGAAAAGAACCCCCTAAGGCGGTTGAGCACACCCAGCTTCTGGGAGGCTGCCTTAGCAAGACTGGTAATATGGTCCTTCCAAATGAGAGCAGAAGAAAAAGAGACACCAAGAATATTGAGAGAAGATGAAGGGTTGATTTTTGTATTGTTGAAGAATAAGGGATAGTCCGCTGGGAGATCCTGACGGGTAGATAGATGGAGAAATTGGGTTTTGGAAGCATTAAAGTTAACAAGGTTTTCTCTGCCCCAATTGGAAATAGTATTTAGATCAGAATTTAAGAGTTCTATGGCTTCATTACGTTTGTCGTTGAGGGATTGCTGGCTGGGGCGTTCTGAAAAACTAATGGAGTAGTGTAAGGTTGAGTCGTCTGCGTATGAATGGATGGGAATTAAGGTACAGTTAAGGAGATCATTTATAAAAATTAGAAAGAGAATAGGAGATAGGACAGAGCCCTGAGGAACACCGGAGTTTATATGGTGAGGAAGTGAACAATGGCCGTCCACAACCGCAGCTATGGAACGGCCGGAAAGGAAATTAGAGACAAAGGCACAGATGGAGGGATAGAAACCGAAGGAGGGTAGTTTAGAAATTAAAGATTTATGCCAGACTCTATCGAAGGCTTTCGATATGTCTAGTGCAATAGAAAAAGTCTCACCGAAGTCCCGAAAGGAGGATGACCAAGAGTTATTAAGATATGAAAGAAGATCACCAGTAGAGCGACCCTTAAGGAAGCCATACTGGCGATCTGAGAGCAGATTATGAGAAGAGAAATGCTTAAGAAATTTGGAAGCAAGAATAGTTTCAAAAACTTTAGAAAGACAAGAGATAAGAGCAATTGGACGATAGTTGGAGGGTTGAGAGCGGTCACCCTTCTTTGGGACAGGTTGAATGTGAGCAAACTTCCAGCATGAAGGGAAGACGTTAGAGGATAGACAGAGACGAAAGAGTTTGCCTAGGCAGGGAGTCAGCACGGAAGCACAGTTTTTGAGAACAACAGGAGGAACACCGTATATATATATATATATATACAGTATATATATATATATATATATATATATATATATATATATATATATATATATATATATATATATATATATATATATATATATATATATAATAATTTAGAGATGGAACGAATATCAATATTCACTTTTTGCGAATACGAATACGAATGCGAATTTTTGTTGGTAAATTTTGCGAATTCGAATACAAATTGCGAATATTTCAATCTGTCTTGAAGGATGAATTTTTTATCCTTCAAGAACTGGTAATTCTTTTTATATCACCAACAAACGTTAATTAAATTAATATGAAATTAATTGCCGGAAGGTAATGACAATGTGAATGTGTAATTTCTTCAATATCATAAATGAACTGTATGAATTAATGTTGAATATATTGTAAGAGTTCTGGGTGCTTGTTGCTAAGATGGTTTATCAACCCCAATGTGAATTTTCCTTTCCGAGAATATTTATTATTGCAAAGCTTACCGTATATACCGGCGTATAAGACGCTCCGGGATATAAGATCAGTATTTTGTTTTCACCCTAGGAAATAGGTTCTAGTGATATATTCACCGTATAAGACCAGGCCTACTTTTAAACCAAATATGTATATATTTATTAGTCATTTATCTATTTATTTGTCAGTATTATTACGTTGGCAACATACCTTCATACTAGGGGTCAATAATATATCCAATTAAGACCATTGGTACTATGAAATGCCATTTATTTGACACAAAAACAATGCCGAGCATCCTATGTACAACACTAACAAACAACACGTGTCGTCTGCAAGTGTGGCAGGCGGCGGCAGCTTGGCTACAAGTTGCTATATTTGCCAAACATCTACCGCCTTCCATACAGTTACAGTGTAATCGAATTTCTTTGCCTTTTACTATTATAAATATGTTTTGGTAAAATTAAATTAACTTCCATAGAGTATAACAATACTATTTTATTGCATACAGAAATAACTCGGGTTTAGACTCCCTACTGATACGACCGACATAGCCACACAAGAACAAGAACACACACACACAAACTGACACAACAATAACACACACGTGTTTCGGAAATGGTACCGGTACACTGATTTTTCATTTGAACTTATAACTCGTTTTATATAAGTTAATTATGGAATATTATAAAGAATTAATTAAGGTAAGTATATAAGAGATATATAGTACTTATGATTACATTATCGTATTTCGACGATTCGACGATTTCGGTCACTCAGAAAAATCAGCTGATGAATCTCGGCGCTCCAAATTCACTTGCATTGAAAGTATATTTGTCGTATAAGACCACCGATGGTTTTGGAGGGTTTATTTAAGGCTTGAAATGTGTCTTATACGCCTTGTATATACGGTAAACTTCATTCCACTTTAGCGGCCCCAACGCACAGTGTAGACTACACTGTTATTTATTCGTTTGTGTTAACTTTAAAATTTTATATTTTACATTTGTGTATAATCTTCTATTGGTTTCGTGAAAATATTCGCATCTTAGCAAATAGCTAGGAATGGAAATGCAAATACAAATACGAATACGAATATTGGAAAACATAGCGATTATTCGCACATACGATTACGAAACGAATATTTGGTCCATCTCTAATAATTTTATATTTATATATATATATATTAGTCTCAGATGGCGGCCACTCACATTTGGGACGAGAGTGCGTGCATCAATCAACTCTACCACGGCACGACAAAGAATATTTATATTTTTCCTACTTAGATTCAGTAGGGAAATCCTATTTGAACAAAATATTCCATTTCATACGCAAGTGATGATTTATATATAAATAGAGATCAATGGAAACTGAGAGATGTGTCAATGAAGATGGATAGGTAAACAAAAGGTTAAACAAAAAGTGAGAAGATAAACAAGAATTAGCATCGGAATGTTCATTATGTTTGACCATATATCATTGTATGATTCACCATATAAAATAATATATGATAATTATGATAGACAGCTTTGGGTTCGGCAGTTATGTTAAAGATGTTTAATTGACTGAGGTAACATTACGTGGCTGATTGAACCGCCAATCGTAGTCTGTGTGTGTATACCACGGTAATTACAGACGCAGGAAGTGTTAGTCAATGATATTACTTAATGGTTTATTGTAAGGTTAGTAGATTTAACACAAGTATATAAAGCCATTCGTTTGCATCAGGAATTGTTTGTGACTTACTGTTATTGTTTTCATTTATTGATTATATATTATATAATCAATAAATGAAACCAATATCAGTAAGTCACAAACAATTCCTGAAGCAAACGAATGGCTTTATATACTTGTGTTAAATCTACTAAACTTACAATAAACCATTAAGTTATATCATTGACTAACACTTAATATATAAATATATTATATTTACAGCAAGTTTGATAAGGCATACTTTCGTTTTTTACAACTTTCTTAATTTTATTTTTATTTTGTTTTGTAATGTGTGTGTTATTCATTAATGTAAATATATTGCTTGGATATATTTGGGTACCAACTTCGGGTTCAAAACCTGTTATGGGTCCCCATGATTCCCCTTTCGATTTATTTTGTATCTAATATTTATACTTGCCTACATTTTCTTTTACATGATTTCTTGTCTTTCACTTATTTAAAATAACGTTTACGTTATATATTTTATATATATATATATATTTTACTATTAGTATTCTAGATTGAATATTTAAGTTCTCCCATGTTCGTGCCTGTCATTACACTTATGTATAACTAAAGTAGCCATTATATTGTTGGTCATAATGTTTTTCTTCATTATGTAATTTTGGCTGTATCCAAATTAGACCTGAAGATGAGAACAGCAAATCTCGAAACGTCGTACAAGATAATGTTATTAATTCCTGAGTTGGTTTGGTTCTTCTATTTGTTATCAAGTTACGCTTTCCAAGTCACCAACCAATTGTGGATAATATACACTACAGTACATATATATATATATATATATATATACATATATATATATATATATATATATACATATATATATATATGTATATATATATAAAATACCTGATTGGTTCTTCAGTTCCTTGTACTGCATCTTCAGCCACTCGGTCTGGTTCTGCTGGTCGTTGATGCGCTCACTCAGCCCGTCTATTTCGTCTGTAATAGTAATATTTACACTTAACTTTAACTACTTCATTACTCAAGGCATATATGCTTCGTCTTAACAAAATAATTATATTTTCCTCTCTTCTAATAGAGTACCGGTATTTGATAAACATATTTCTATATATGACTGAATAACCTCTGCACACCATATCTTGCTTCAACAATCACTAGTAGTATTCTTTAAAATTAGTTCAATGTATCCCACAAATATATTGCTAAAGTTTCATGCACGATCACCATAGTCTGTTTCTTTCCAGCTGACGGTAAATTGCAATGTTCCTAACTTATTTATTGGCCATTACGAAAATTGCATATTGAAATATGCATTAAATAATGGAACCTTTGTATATATACGGTATATATAATGATGTAGACACTGACAAGTTTCATATTTGTTTATTAAGTATCGAGAGATCAGCTGCTGAAGGACTCAAATGACCTTCAACTGAAATAAATCAACCTTATGTCCATGCACACACAAACACACACGTTTATATCGAATTATACTGGTCAACATCGTCCTTCTTTTCTCTTCAAACCTCATCTATATTGTATTATAATTATATTATTAACTTTATATATATATATATATATATATATATATATATATATATATATATATATATATATATATATATATAATATATATATATATATACATATATAAATCACAAATACGCGTGATCAAATTATGTAATAAAACTAGCAGGGAAAAATAAACATTGGAACACCAAGCTTTCGTCTATTCTTTCATGACATCTTCAGGGTAATACAAGAATACAATGGAAGTCGGAGGATTAACCCTCTCACGTTATTATGATGAAGAGGTTGCCAGATTAGCAATACTAAATAGAGTTCTCTCACTCTTATAATTACCTCTCCAAAATTAGTTTTCTGCCAACAGCTAACTCAAAGACAACTGCAGAGGTTGAAGTAACTAAACTAAAGGTTTCTAAATACCCCTGATGGTAACAAAGGCTTTACAGAATCCCTAATAGGCTCAAAATCACGTCAAAACCATGAGAGGGTTAAATACCCCTTCTATATTATCTGTGAGGTGCTATCTAGCATATATAAACAAAAAGTGATGCCATCTTACTGACTTTTCCGATTATTTTTACATTGCACATTTTCTTTAACACAACATATCTATTTATTCAATTAACCCTCGTGGCCCGGGCTGGTCCTCCAAAGGACGGAGGTCGAATCCGGGCGATCTGGCCGAAAAACGTCTAGGTCTAGGCTACCGTATTTTTTTTTATTTTAACTGCTAGAAATTTCCCACACATCTATAAACGTAGTGCGGTTTTCAATCTGTAGACTGGTGTTGAGTAGAGCTCTGTAAGTCAACTGGTTCAGTTGTGATGACGATTTCAATGGAGCGAATTTTGCCGCGATGTTGACAATATCAGAGCTTTTCAGACACTAATTTCGTCTTACGTCACAACAATAACATTGATCCGACGTCTCCTTATTGTTTTTGGAGGTGCGGTGACGCAACGATCGGCTTTGTTTACATGCGTCGGACCACGGCGTTCAGACCAAGCTTAATAGGCTTTCAAGCTTACGAATTTTAACTCATTCAGACATATTATGTTCCAGTAAGTTCACGGAGGCGGGAGCCCGGTATCATTGCCACTGCACCACACAATTGTCAAAACCACACTGCTGACCGTTAGAATTGTCGGAGAAACCTGGGGTTGCCACCAACCGACAGATCTTCATCTAACTTACCGGACTTACTGAGCTCCATATGACGCTAGGGCGTCATATAACTTATTCTAGAATTATGAAGATAAGTCCATATGACACGGTAGCGTCATATGAGTTTTTGGTTTGTTACGATCCAGGTTCTCAAAGACACAGGGCTCTTCAACATTAGACTAGATAATGGCAAAAAGCAACAACGGTAACACTAGATCCAACCCCTGCCTTAAACACTGGAAAACAAAACACCATTACCGCCCTGAGTCATGCCTGGACAACGAGGTATCCTATGACTCGGTAACTGGTGCACACACACTAGGCTGACGCTCAATGAAACAGCCTATTCTCAAACAGTAAAAGATTACTCGATTATGTTACACAAAGAAAAAATAGTTAACGTGATTAATTAACGTTACGGTAGATACTCAATTAACTGGCACTCCTGTATTAAAGAAAGTGCAATGCTACTCCTGCAACATCAACTGGAAACTTCTGAAATAAGTCTGATGCTGGGAAGATGTTCGTAAAGAATCTTGAACAATTATAATGCAGAATACGGGTCACAATAAATGCTTGGACATATAGTAATAATAGGCTGGCTAATAATAAAGACTGCGCAAAGGTAGTAATGCTCGACAACTAAAGAAATGCTTTGTGACACAACGCAACAGCCTACTCGGGTTGTGCAACTCAACAACAACCTCGGCTCAAAAGTGCAGTGAATAATAATGCTGCATACATATAATAATGGGGCTTATCTCTAACCAGTGTCTGCTCAGTTAATAAAGTCTAGCTGGGGTATCAAGGCAGGGCAACAATGGGCGAGCATGCGGCTCATAGCCTAACGTTGTCCGAGGGTGGTATAATAATGATTACGTTATATGACGGGGATGCTCTCTTGATAAATCTAGGTCTCTAGTACCTAGTTTTTTTTCTTTTTTTTTTTTTTTTTGTATGTGATTGAGGGAGGCAAAAGGCATAACTGCCTATAGCGAGTGCCTCCCCCATAGTTGAAAGAGTGACAGGGCCAAAATCAAGGGACGTTCGAGCCAAAATGCCTGGACACACGGAGTTTGAAGCAATTTAAGTCATAGGAAGAGGGAAAGACTGATTCTGGGAAAGAGTTCCAGAGCTCAGCTGTTGAGTAGAAGAAAGTTTGAGAGTAACATTTCACTCTTGGGTTGGAGAGTTGCACAGAGTAGGGGTGGGATTGAGTTGCAAGACGGGTACCACGTGCCCTACGTAAAGGAGGTGGTATGCACTGGGATAGCTCTGAGGAACACTGATTATTATAGTAGCGATATAATAGCGAGAGAGATGCAACATTGCGGCGGAGAGAGAGAGATTGCAGAGAGTTGGTGAGTGGACGGGAGTTAATGATACGAAAGGCCTTCCTTTCAACTTGTCTAGGAGAGCGGTGTGAGAGGAACCTCCCCACACATGTGAACATACTCAATACAAGGGCGCACTATGCCCCTGTACAGAGCAAGAAGCTGTGCAGGGGAAAAGAACCCCCTAAGGCGGTTGAGCACACCCAGCTTCTGGGAGGCTGCCTTAGCAAGACTGGTAATATGGTCCTTCCAAATGAGAGCAGAAGAAAAAGAGACACCAAGAATATTGAGAGAAGATGAAGGGTTGATTTTTGTATTGTTGAAGAATAAGGGATAGTCCGCTGGGAGATCCTGACGGGTAGATAGATGGAGAAATTGGGTTTTGGAAGCATTAAAGTTAACAAGGTTTTCTCTGCCCCAATTGGAAATAGTATTTAGATCAGAATTTAAGAGTTCTATGGCTTCATTACGTTTGTCGTTGAGGGATTGCTGGCTGGGGCGTTCTGAAAAACTAATGGAGTAGTGTAAGGTTGAGTCGTCTGTGTATGAATGGATGGGAATTAAGGTAAAGTTAAGGAGATCATTTATATAGATTTGAAAGAGAATAGGAGATAGGACAGAGCCCTGAGGAACACCGGAGATTATAGGGTGAGGAAGTGAACAATGGCCGTCCACAACCGTGGCTATGGAACGGCCGGAAAGGAAATTAGAGACAAAGGCACAGATGGAGGGATAGAAACCGAAGGAGGGTAGTTTAGAAATTAAAGATTTATGCCAGACTCTATCGAAGGCTTTCGATATGTCTAGTGCAATAGAAAAAGTCTCACCGAAGTCCCGAAAGGAGGATGACCAAGAGTTAGTAAGATATGAAAGAAGATCACCAGTAGAGCGACCCTTAAGGAAGCCATACTGGCGATCTGAGAGCAGATTATGAGAAGAGAAATGCTTAAGAAATTTGGAAGCAAGAATAGTTTCAAAAACTTCAGAAGTCAACACAAAGAGGCAGCACTATGTTGTGAGGGATAGGCTATGGCCCTCTCACACCACAGCGCTGTGCTCGCAAAGTAAACCAACCCGAAGACAACTTAGGCTCCCACAGTGCCTGTCGATGTCGTGCAGAGCTTAGCTAACACTGCACACATCGGAGACAACGACACAGTAACCTTACCCCTAGTCTAGCTTTAGATAACCAAGCAGAATCACTCAACACCTTGCAAGGGAGACATATACCGGTCTACACCCTTCCTGAGAGAGGACACATACGGAAAAGTCCGTCTCTCTAAACCTCAATAAATCATAATACCTCCTTAACCTAATACATGGAAATATCTGAGAGCTTCGCGTACAATACGACTGGTCGACGGTGAACGTCTATGCTGAAACCAGAAGGAATGTTGAGTTTAATAAAGATTAGAGATTGAGAAAGGAGAAGTCGAGAGAGAGAGATAGTATGCAAAGTAGCGAGTATGGGGGACAGAATTGCAAAGGATGTAGGTGATACGCGTGTCAGGCAAGCTCTGAGCTGGTAAAGAACACGAGGCAGCGACGGGAAGGGACTAGTTGACCACCCGGCCGCCAACGCCGTCAGCGCCCAAGCGAGCCGTGTCATAGCTCACCACGCTGCTGGGTGTACTCCTTCACACTCTCTCGCTCGCCTCCCACACAAGCAACATTTATATTATAGCGAATATAAAATATAAGGCGCGGCCACAGACCAAAACAAAGACCACTTCTAGACTGTCTGTGGCAACACGACACTAATGAAATAAAGCAGATCATTCTAGGACAACTGTAGCCTATCCCCCCATCCTGGCGAGCGCTAGCGAGCTGCAATGCCTCACGCAACCATTCTGCTAACGCCGGGAGGCGTCACACCCCCCACCAAGATATGGGACACTCAACCATGAGCCCATATCTGAACAGGCAGAATGTCGCTAAAATCTGCCACTCCTAACCACTCTGCCACTCATGGAATGCAAGCTCAGTCTCCTCAAAAAAAAAATACAACAACATTTTTATATAAACAAAATCTGATCACCCTTCCCAAATATAATACATTAATTCATAACATTATGCTCCCAGAGCGAGCTTTAAGAAGCACAGCCTACTGAGGGAAAATCATCTGCATTCAGTACTCAGCTACAATATTATCTTAAAATTAATTATTAAAAAGAAAGAGTATTTATTTAATTTTTCATATTTTATTTTAATGTTGTTTTTGGCGGCTACTATAGATGTAGCCTAATTTTCTTCCAATCAAAGCCAACAACTCCTGCCCTGCGACCCTACGCTGATGCTACACACAAGCGAGCCAACAAGCACCAGCGCAAAAATACACCGCGAGCCAAGACAGGAGGCTATACCAACATACTGTGGTAGCCTACCCCGGATCCTCCACCCGCGACAGACAGTCCGCAATCACATTCTCACAACCGGCAATATGGCGAATGTCTAAGTTGTACTCTTGCAACATGAGCGACCATCTGGTCAGCCTCATATTCCGGTTGTGGAATTGATTGAGGAATTTAAGCGGGTGGTGGTCGGTATACACTACCACGACTGGCCTATATGCAGGAACATAGACCTCAAAGTGTCTGAGCGCTAACACGATTGCCAGCAGTTCCTTTTCAACAACCGAATAGTTTTTCTGTGCTGAATTAAATTTCTTTGAAAAGAAACTGACTGGATGCTCAAGATCTTCCTCGTCTGTCTGCAAAAGTACGGCACCAGCCCCTACTCCGCTGGCATCAGTCGCCAACTGAAATGGTCGTTCAAAGTCCGGGGCCCTGAGGATAGGGTGAGTGCATAAAAGGTGTTTAACTACTCGAAACGCCTGTTCACACTCAGGTGCCCAGCGGAACTTTTTATCTTTAGCTAGTAGATCTGTCAAAGGAGCTAACACAGTAGAATAGTCTCTTATAAAGCGGCGGTAATACCCAATCATGCCCAAAAATCTCATGATCTGCCGCTTGGTGGTCGGCCTGGGGAACAAGTCGATAGCCTGTATCTTCTGTTGGGGCGGGCTCACCTGCCCTAACCCAACCACAAACCCCAGATACTGCACCGTGGCTTGCACAAAGTCACACTTGCCCAGATTAACCACCAAGCCTGCTTTACTAAGTTGACTAAATAAGGCTTCTATTTGCTCACAGTGACTTTGGAAATCGTTGTCATAAATGATCACGTCATCAAGGTAGACAGTACAGTTTGGAATGTCTGCTACGATGTCGTTCATTAAGCTCTGGAAAGTGGCCGGTGCATTTTTCAGACCATATGGCATCACGTTGCAACGGTAAGTACTGCCATCCACCACAAACCCGCACACCTCTTTAGCCCGCTCAGACAGTGGTACTTGCCAGTAGCCTTTGACGAGTTCTACCTTGGTCAAGTACCTTGCTTTCCCGATCTTATCCACACTGTCATCCACCCGGGGAAGAGGATATGCATTGGTGGGGGTCAACCCGTTCAACCGCCTAAAGTCAATGCAGAACCGAACTTTTCCATCAGGTTTGGGCTGCAGAGTGACAGGAGAAGTCCACCGTTACTGCCCCCTTCTCGATCAAGCCTCTCGCCAGCATATACTCCAGCTCGTCCCTGAGCGCTGGGAGTTTAATGGGTGGCACCCGATAAGGTATCGACTTGAAGGGGGGGTGCTCTCCTACTTCGACATCATGCACCGCTTGAGTAGTGAGGCCTGGGTGCTCGGCAAATACAGTGGGGTATGAATCGAACAGGCGCTGCACTGCCACCTGCTGTTCCTCCGGCAGGTGCGCCAGAGCATCGTGCGCACATTGGCTCGAATTCCCCGCCCACTGATCAGCCGAGACATGACAATCCCAGTTATCATCCACCTGATCATTGCTGCCCCCCTCTCCTTCTCCACCATGACCGCGGAAGGTCAACACAGGGACAGCTAGTGACTCAGGTGGGCGCCTCACATACTCCTTCAACAAATTAATGTGGCATAGTTGGTTACGCTTCTTCCGGTCTGGAGTGGCAACTAGGTAATCTAGATCGGAGATCTTTGACACCACCCGATAAGGCCCAGCGTACTTGGCAGCCAGAGGATGACCTGACAAAGGCAACAGGACCAACACCTCTTGACCTACCTGAAACTCCCGGAGTTTCGCCTTAGTATCGTACCTGTCCTTCATACGGGCCTGCGAACTCACCAAATTACGCCCGGCCAGCTCCAGACTTCTAAGCATTCTCTCTCTGCTCTCGAGGACATATCTCAACATAGAACATGGCTTAGCGGTATCCTCCCAAATCTCCTTCACCATGTGGAGAGGGCCCCTCACCTGATGCCCGAAAACAAGCTCATTCGGACTGAAACCGAGACTCTCTCCAGGTACTTCTCTTGCCGCGAACAAAACATACGGCAGACCAAGGTCCCAATCCTTTCCGTTCTCTGCGCAGTAACATCGAAGCATGCTTTTCAGCGTGGCGTGCCACATCTCCAGCACCCCTTGACTCTCCGGATGATACGAAGAAGAGACGACAGTGCTGATGCCATGCTGAATCATAGTTTGTTTGAACAGATTAGATGTAAAATTAGAACCTTGGTCCGATTGCACCTCTTGCGGGTAACCATACCGCGAGCAATACAAGAGCAGGTTCCGGACAACAGTTTTCGCCGTGCCATTTCTCATTGGATGTGCATCAGGATAACGAATGGCCACATCCATGATAGTTAATAGAAATTTATTACCGGCACTAGTAGGGGGTAGGGGTCCAACCATATCAATGATGACCTTTCTAAAGGGCGGTCCACTGACAGGAATGGGGTGCAACGGGGCTCTCGGAATTGTTTGGTTAGGTTTTCCAACCCTCTGGCACGTATGACACATTGCTATCCAGTTTACTACCTGCCCCTTCAACCCCGGCCACCAAAACAATTTTTCTAAAGCCGCCACCGTTTTTCTCACCCCTAGATGTCCTGCCAGTGGTACGTCATGCGCCAACCTCAGTAGGCTATCCCTGCACTCCCGTGGCACCACCAACTGGTCCACTACTCCGGACCCCTCTTGCCAACTACGTTTTGGGTCTTGAAAACGCCTATAGAGGATGCCTTCTAAATAAAAAAATCTCCTGGCTGTGCATCGCCGTCCTCGTCGAGCTCTACAGCTCCATTAGCACACGTTTGGAGCTCAGGGTCCTCTAGTTGCAACCAACGTATATCTGAGGGTGCCAAGCGATCTAACTGCTCCCGGAGCAATACATGACCTTCTCCGATACTGGGCTGCTCCCTCTGTCTCTCTCGATGTACATAACGTTGCTGTCGTGGAGTCTCGTCATGCCCAGCCTTGTCACTCTCGATGACAGGCCCAGGGGCTACTCCAGAATTAAGTAATGGTGCTAATACTGAATCACCCAGGAGAGCCGCCGAGTCAAAACTCTTAAAACCAACTCCAGCTTTAGCCTTCTCCTGTTGATCGTTCCTCCGCTGGTCTGAAGACGGAGGACTAGGCTGTGACACTATAGCTGCTCGAGCTCGGGTGACAACACACGCCAGGGGTTGTGTCTGGCACCGCTCGACCCACTCTTGCTCTTCCCTACTCACATCGGCCGGCCTCTCGGCAACGACTAAGGGTAGAACCTCAGAAGCGAGCATTGCAAAGTCGTTGCCGAGAGGAAGGTCGACGCCCTCCACTGGCAGTTTCTCCACAATCCCGACATCCAATTCACGTGTCACACCATCCACCTCCAACTCCAACCGCACCAGCGGGTATGACCGAGTTGCATTAATACCCTGCACCATTACCACCCGAGCCACGTTTATAGGGTAGCCAGTCAAGTTTTTCATCAGAGTCTGGGAAGCACCTGTATCACGCAAGACCTCTACTCCATGCTTGCGCCCTGCCCTCATCACGCAACCCCGCCCTCTATGGTCGCAAAAAACATCCTGAGCAGGGTTCGAGCCTCCCAGGTGCTTCTGCATTGGATGTGCCTCAGCCTCTGACGAACTGCCCCGGGCAAATTCAGACGACTTCGGAGACACACCAATGTTGCAGGCCAAAGACACAGCTGCTGTAGGTGGTTTGCTAGGACAGACTCTTGCAAAGTGCCCCTTTTTATGATAATGATAACACTCCAACTCCCCTTTGGGCTTCCCTTGGTACTGGGAAGGGTCCGGCCCCTTCTTAAACGGGACAGTGCTAGTCTTGTGGTCAGTCTTGGTATCATGGCTCTTGTACTTGTTTGCATAAGGTATATCACTAACTCGGGGGGGTGGGGCATCACGCCCCTTGTTACCTGCCTCACTACGCTGGGCAGACCCGCACCCACGAATTAGTAATAACCGGAGGTCAGCCATCTCAGCTGCCTCCTGTAGAGATTTTGGTTGCTTTTCTTTCAGGTTTTACGTCAGGTCGCCGCCCGTGCATTTAAAAAACTGCTCTAAAAGCACCAACTGTTTAATGTCGTCAAACGTAGTAGCTTTCTCCGACATCAGCCAATTCCCAAAAGCATCGGACAGCTCCCGGGCATGTTCCAAAAAGATGCTCTCCCGACCCTTGGTAACACCCGAGAACTTCAACCTGTACGTCTCTGGTTGTAGTTTGTATGCTCTCAGGACAGCCTACTTGAGTTCCTCATAGATAATACACGACTCTATAGGCAATGCATCATAAGCCTTGAGTCCCTTGCCCACAAGTCTAGAGGAAACAAGGGCTGCCCACTTCTCCCCTGGCCACTGATGTTCCTGGCACTTCTTCTCGAATCTCATGAAAAATTCGGTGACACCCGACTCATCAAATACAGGGACTAGCTTCAACAGGTGCGACAAAGACTGCTCATGCCCACGATTCCCACCACCGAGACATTGCCCTGTCGTTTCCACCCGAGTCTTCTCAAGATCGATATCTGCACGGTACCTGGTAGACTCAGCCTCCGACTGGGCTTTTATTCTCGCGAGTTCGAGATCAGTCTGTTGTTTAGCCTTAGCGAGTTCGAGATCAGCCTGTCGCTTAGCCTCTATCTTAGCGAGTTCGAGACGTTCCTCACGCTCAGCCTGCACCTTAGCCATCTCAAGCTGGAAGAGCATTTCTGTAGTGAAACCTTGAGGAGGAGGTGCAACTATTGGAGGCCCACCCAACGATCCTAAACCACGCTGCCAGCGGCTATCGGCCTGCGGGAACGTACTAAACTCCGGTATCCTAGAGGTCCCGATGGGAGTAGAGTGGAGGGGTGGCTCGAGCAGAAGTCCCCGAGCACCCTCTCCACCCTGGACCTGACTAGCCGCCCCCAGTACGCAAGCCCTCAAATCGTTCTTCTTGATGCCATGAGCCACCTTAAGCCCCATGAGGGGAGCCAAACACTGTAGACCATACTTGCTAATTCCCTCTAGTCGATCAGCTGTTATAGGCACCTCCAAAAACTTTGTTGCGGCCTCCTCACTAGTTACTAACCCCCCTGGCATCTGCCCATCAGAGCCTGCATCATTCCCTGAACCCTCAGTATGATCTGATTCGTCTCCCATGGTGTCCACCAAAAATTCTCACGTTTATAAAAAAAAAAAAAAAAAATACCCAAGCTCCGATGTAGCACTATTCACTTGCCAAAAATGTCTGAAGACTCTCAAGTGCTATACTACATGGCCAAAAAAAAATATAACGTGCCCACTATATTCCTCAATAAAACAAATGACCACAACAATCCTACAATTATCTCTTAGTTCACAAGATCCTGAGCTAGGTCGCCATTTGTTATGATCCAGGTTCTCAAAGACACAGGGCTCTTCAACATTGGACTAGATAATGGCAAAAAGCAACAACGGTAACACTAGATCCAACCCCTGCCTTAAACACTGGAAAACAAAACACCATTACCGCCCTGAGTCGTGCCTGGACAACAAGGTATCCTATGACTTGGTAACTGGTGCACACACACTAGGCTGACGCTCAATGAAACAGCCTATTCTCAAAAAGTAAAAGATTACTCGATTATGTTACTCAAAGAAAAGATAGTTAACGTGATTAATTAACGTTACGGTAGATACTCAAATAACTGGCACTCCTGTATTAAAGAAAGTGCAATGCTAGTCCTGCAACATCAACTGGAAACTTCTGAAATAAGTCTGATGCTGGGAAGATGTTCGTAAAGAATCTTGAACAATTATAATGCAGAATACGGGTCATAATAAATGCTAGGACATATAGTAATAATAGGCAGGCGAATAATAAAGACTGCGCAAAGGTAGTAATGCTCGACAACTAAAGAAATGCTTTGTGACACAACGCAACAGCCTACTCGGGTTGTGCAACTCAACAACAACCTCGGCTCAAAAGTGCAGTGAATAATAATGCTGCATACATATAATAATGGGGCTTATCTCTAACCAGTGTCTGCTCAGTTAATACAGTCTAGCAGGGGTATCAAGGCAGGGCAACAATGGGCGAGCATGCGGCTCGTAGCCTAACGTTGTCCGAGGGTGGTATAAGGAAGATTACGTTATATGACGGGGATGCTCTCTTGATAAATCTAGGTCTCTAGTACCTAGCTCTATCCTGGCGATCCCTCAGAAGTCAACATAAAGAGGCAGCACTATGTTGTGAGGGATAGGCTATGGCCCTCTCACACTACAGCGCTGTGCTCGCAAAGTAAACCAACCCGAAGACAACTTAGGCTCCCACAGTACCTGTCGATGTCGTGCAGAGCTTAGCTAACACTGCACACATCGGAGACAACGACACAGTAACCTTACCCCTAGTCTAGCTTTAGATAACCAAGCAGAATCACTCAACACCTTGCAAGGGAGACATATACCGGTCTACAACCTTCCCGAGAGAGGACACATACGGAAAAGTCCGTCTCTCTAAACCACAATAAAGCATAATACCTCCTTAACCTAATACATGGAAATATCTGAGAGATTCGGGTACAATACGACTGGTCGATGGTGAACGTCTATGCTGAAACCAGAAGGGATGTTGAGTTTAATAAAGATTAGAGAATGAGAAAGGAGAAGTCGAAAGAGAGAGATAGTATGCAAAGTCGCGAGTATGGGGGACAGAATTGCAAAGGATGTAGGTGATACGCGTGTCAGGCAAGCTCTGAGCTGGTAAAGAACACGAGGCAGCGACGGGAAAGGACTAGTTGACCACACGGCCGCCAACACCGTCAGCGCCCAAGCGAGCCGTGTCATAGCTCACCACGCTGGTGGGTGTACTCCTTCACACTCTCTCGCTCGCCTCCCACACAAGCAACATTTATATTATAGCGAATATAAAATATAAGGCGCGGCCACAGACCAAAACAAAGACCACTTCTAGACTGTCTGTGGCAACACGACACTAATGAAATAAAGCAGATCATTCTAGGACAACTGTAGCCTATCCCCCCATCCTAGTTTCCTTTAATGCACAGAAAACCAAGTACATTCAATTTTCTAACCGACGCACGGACTCCATATTAATGAGTATCCCACTTCCCTATATTGACTTCTCGGTGTAACTATTAACTTGAGCTACACATTATGTTAGAAGCATTGCTAAGAATGCCTCTAAAAAACTGGACTCCTGTACAGTTCGAGAATTCTCACTGACGAGCAGTGGCCGTAATATATAAAGTCATGTGCGCTCCTCAGGATTACTGTTCACCTCTGTGGAATGGAGTGGTTGCATTGAGGCAGTTGGACAAAATTCAAAATAAAGCTATTAGATTAATCAATAACCCTGCAATCACACAGGACCTTCCTACATTAGCCATACTGTGACGCATGTCCAGTGTGAGCATGCTGTACAGAACGCCTAGTCATGCCCCACTCTCGCTAGGATCGTCAGGGCAGGAACTTTGGCTGTAGTCTATGTAGAGTTTCCTAACTTAGTTCATGTGAGCCGTTGTACTATAAGTAATATGAATATGTATTTTGTTTTCATCTGAGTCAACGAGTTCTATTTTATATCATTAGTTATAAGTATTGTGTGTAAAACTTATTTGTAATGATGGGAGAAGCGGCAGCCACAGTTGGGGGTCAGTGGGTGCGCCATGCGGGAGGTGGGCCTAACTCACTAGCACTCCCCCCCCCTCCCCCCCCCCCCCCCTGCTAGGAAAGCCTTTGTCTATCCCAGAGGAGAGAGAGAAATTACGTAATGATTGTCAGTGGGCGGTCCTTAGTAGTTCACGTTGGGCTCACTAGAGGGCCGAGTATAAAAAGGGAAGTCTAGCCATTTTTTGATCAGAACTCATTAGGCAGAGCGACTTCTCATTTCCCTTGCTAACTATATATTCTTCTGACTGATGTGAACTTTCTCTACTACCTTACATTCTTATCTCCTCTTTTCCCTACCCTTTTTAACTTCCATGGTCCCGTTGGTGCAGAGCTAGTCAGCCAACGTATTATCGCTTGAGTTCTCATGAGATACATGCCTATTAGATAGCCTATTTTGGAAGGGTTAACTTAGAATAGGATTGATTTATGTTTGTTGCACTTGTCTATGCATTTCCCTGTGTGTTATTATTATTATTCCTGGTTTTCTGCTAGTCTAGGTAATGCTAGACTGGGGTAAGGCTTTTCTGTGTTACGAGTTGTTGTTTGATGCAGTGGTTAAGCGATAAACCTGCATACTCGTTTCGGTTCAGTGAAGCCTAGGTTGTCTTCGCGGCTGACTGTGTTGAGTTAATAATTTACAGTGCGTGAGGGCAAGAGCCTAACCACCCTGTATTTTATTAACAGCTTGTTTTTACTTTGTCAAGGAGCCGGGAGAAAACCAGATACAAGGGATCTGGATTTCTCAAAGTGCACTTGTTAGTGTTAACGTAATACTTTAAACAGTTGTGAGGACTTCGCTAGGCTACGAGCCGTTTTTGCTCAGTCACTGCTACCTTTTGCCCACAGTACCCCAGCTAGACTTTACTCGATTAGTAGATACAGAATAGTATTGAAGCTTTCCTTATGTATGATATTGTTTATGCACTATTGATTTCATGTGTTGCAAGCTTGGCTACTTTAGTGATTAGTGGCCCACGAGCACAATCCGAGTAGGCTATTGCCGTTGCATTTGCGGAGTACTTCTTTTAATGTTTGCCATTTACTATTGCATATTCTTTTAATTATTCTTATGCCAATTTAAACCTGTAATAGTATTTAATTGCCAGTGTTTTTCTTATTGAATTACTGTTCAAAATCCGATACGTACTTCTTACGAGCATCCGAGAAGCATCTAACTTTTTTCAGAAGATTCCTTGCTCGATGCTTAAGGACTAATAATTAACGTAACGTAATAGTGCCGATCCGAAGTAGAGGGTGGAGGACTTCTTAAGTTCTTAGTCAAGGGTGGATTACTTCGGCTTCGGCCAACACTATTCTTTGGTGTTGTTGTTTCTTACTTCTTTGTTTGATTGTTGACCAGACTAGAGAATTCCTGTCTCTTTATTAGTCTGTTGTTGAACACTAGTACCGAGTTCTTGTATACCCCGTTATAGCAGATTGAACTCTGGAGGGTATTGGTGTTTTTTGTTCGGCTGGCAGTACTCAGGGGTTGGGATCGTGTGTTTCCGTTGTGGCAGCGAGCCGTATTAGAGTCCTGATTGAGAGCCCTTGTGTACCCGAGTGCCAGGTCGTAACAAATGGCGACCTTGCTTAGGATTTTGTGAACAGTATAAATTTTTGCAGAGTTGTACAACATTTGTTTGTTTGTATTTTAGCGTGCATATTGAAGAATATTTGTTTTTGTATGGCAATTAGTAAAGCATTTAAGAGACTCCAGTTAATTTAGTAATTAGTGCTTGCATAGGAAGTTAAACACTTTTGTCTCGAGAATTTTTTTGTGGACTTCAGTATGTCGTGCATTAGCACTGACGATGAGCGAGAGATGCCATTTGAAGGTGTGCCGTTCGTAACCAGTGAGGAGGATGCTAGAGTTTTTGTGAGTAAGCGGTACCACGTGACGGAGGAGAGGCTGACTGGGGTGGATGTTTGTGGCTTGCACCTGATAGCCAAGGTTTTGGGAATTTCCAATGTAGTAGGGATGTCCAAGGGGGAGCTGATTTCCTGGGTGTTGCGTGGGCGACATGGGGTTTCGGAGGAGAGGGCGTTTGGGGGGTTCCTCCCCAGATCCCCTCTCACTCGACTCCCACAGTGCCGTCCACTCAGTTACCGGAGGTTAGCACGCTCGCACAGAGGGATGAGAATTGGCAGATTGGAGTGCCCTCGGGTGGTGCACATGGTGGTTCCCCAGTTTTTGCCCCCCCTCCTTCAGTAGTGGCAGCTCCCTCTTCCTGTCTGTCTCCAGATATGGTATTTAGACTTGAGCTTGCTAAGATTGAGGCTAGGAAGCAGGAGGATGAGACCAGGAGGCATGAAAATGAGACCAGGAGGCAGGAGGATGAGACGAGGAGGCATGAGATTGAGGTTAGGAGGCATGAGGCTGAGCTTAAGTACGACTCGGAGAAATATTGTGCTAAATTAGATTTAGATAAGTCTCGTGCAGAGTCGACAGGGACTTGGATGGGCCGTGAGGGCCAAGTAAGAGAACAGTCCTTGGCCCAATTAGTCAAATTGGTGCCGGTATTTAGTGAAACTGAAGTCACAGAATTTTTTAAAAATCGTTTTGAGAAGAAGTGTAGGGAGCATAATTGGCCTGAAGAGAAGTGGGCAGCTCTAGTCTCCTCAAGACTTACGGGTAAGGGTCTGAAGGCTTATGATGCACTGCCTTTAGAGTCTTGCATTGACTACCCAGAATTGAAGAGAGCTGTCCTACGGGCATACGAGTTGCAACCGGAAACATATCGATTGAAGTTTCGGGGTGTTACAAAGACTAGGGAGGTGACCTTTCTTGAACATGCCCGGGACTTAAAAGATGCACTTAAAAACTGGACACGTTCTGAGAAAGCTGAGACGGCCGAACAGTTGACTGAGCTGTTTCTGCTCGAGCAGTTTTATAAGTGTACTGGTGCAGAAATGACTTTAACTATTAAAGAAAAGAACCCAAAAACTCTACAGGAGGCAGCTGAGATGGCTGACCTCCGGCTATCACTAATTCGTGGTTGCGGGTCTGCCCAGCGTAGTGAGGCAGGTAACAAGGGGCGTGACGCCCCACCCCCCCGAGTTAGTGATACACCTTATGCAAAACAAGTACAAGAGCCATGATACCAAGACTGACCACAAGACTAGCACCGTCCCATTTAAGAAGGGGCCGGGCCCTTCCCAGTACCAAGGGAAGCCCAAAGGGGAGGTGGAGTGTTATCAGTGTCATAAAAAGGGGCACTTTGCAAGAGTCTGTCCTAGCAAACCACCTACAGCAGCTGTGTCTTTGGCCTGCAACATTGGTGTGTCTCCGAAGTCATCTGAGTTTGCCTGGGGCAGTTCGTCAGAGGCTGAGGCACAGCCAATGCAGAAGCACCTGGGAGGCTCGAACCCTGCTCAGGATGTTTTTTGCGACCATAGAGGGCGGGGTTGCGTGATGTGGGCGGGGCGCAAGCATGGAGTAGAGGTCTTGCGTGATACAGGTGCTTTCCCAGACTCTGATGAAAAACTTGACTGGCTACCCTATAAACGCGGCTCGGGTGGTAGTGGTGCAGGGTATTAATGCAACTCGGTCATACCCGCTGGTGCGGTTGGAGTTGGAGGTGGATGGTGTGGCACGTGAATTGGATGTCGGGATTGTGGAGAAACTGCCAGTGGAGGGCGTCGACCTTCTTCTCGGCAACGACTTTGCAATGCCCGCTTCCGAGGTTCTACCCTTAGTCGTTGCCGAGAGGCCGGCCGACGTGAGTAGGGAAGAGCAAGAGTGGGTCGAGCGGTGCCAGACACAACCCATGGCGTGTGTTGTCACCCGAGCTCGGGCAGCTAAAGTGTCACAGCCTAGTCCTCCGCCTTCAGACCAGCGGAGGAACGATCAACAGGAGGAGGCTAAAGCTGGAGTTGGTTTTAAGAGTTTTGACTCGGCGGCTCTCCTGGGTGATTCAGTATTAGCACCATTACTTAATTCTGGAGTAGCCCCTGGGCCTGTCATCGAGAGTGACGAGGCTGGGCATGACGAGTCTCCACGACAGCAACGTTATGTACATCGAGAGAGACAGAGGGAGCAGCCCAGTATCGGGGAAGGTCATGCATTGCTCCGGGAGCAGTTAGATCGCTTGGCACCCTCAGATATAAGTCGGTTGCAACTAGAGGACCCTGAGCTCCAAACGTGTGCTAATGGAGCTGTAGAGCTCGACGAGGACGGCGATGCACAGCCAGGAGATTTTTTTATTTAGAAGGCATCCTTTATAGGCGTTTTCAAGACCCTAAACGTAGTTGGCAAAAGGGGTCCGGAGTAGTGGACCAGTTGGTGGTGCCACGGGAGTGCAGGGATAGCCTACTGAGGTTGGCGCATGACACACCACTGGCAGGACATCTAGGGCTGAGAAAAACCGTGGCGGGTTTGCGCAAATTGTTTTGGTGGCCGGGGATGAAGTCTCATGTGCAGTCATGGATAAACTCCTGTGATATTTGTCAACGTGTCGGGAAACCGAACCAAGTTATTCCTAAGGCTCCGTTACACCCTATTCCTGTGATTGGGCCACCCTTTAGTAAAATTATTGTTGACATGGTTGGTCCACTCCCTCCCACTAAGGGGGGAAATAAATTTTTGTTAACCATAATGGATGTTGCCACTAGATACCCCGATGCATACCCTATGAAAAATGGAATGGCTAAGACGGTAGTCAGTAACTTGTTGTGGTACTTCTCAAGGTACGGGTACCCGGAGGAGATTCAGTCTGATCAGGGATCTAATTTCACCTCCAACATGTTCAAGCAAACAATGCAACAGCATGGGATACGAGCAGTAGTATCGTCAGCGTATCACCCTGAGAGTCAAGGGGTGCTTGAGCGGTGGCATGCTACACTTAAAAGCATGCTCAGGTGTTATTGTGCTGACAACGGTATGGATTGGGATCTTGGATTGCCTTATGTGCTGTTTGCTGCTCGGGAGGTACCTGGTGAGAGCCTGGGATTTAGTCCAAACGAGCTGATTTTTGGACACCGTGTCAGGGGCCCCCTTAACATGCTGAAAGAAATTTGGGAGGGGACTGTGCAGCCTTGTCCATTATTAAAGTATGTGCTTGAAAGCCGTGAGCGCATGCTTAAGAGTCTGGAGATGGCAGGTAGAAATTTGACAGAATCACAAGCTTTGATGAAGGACAGGTATGATCGCAAAGTGAGGCTCCGGAAGTTCACTGTAGGACAAGAGGTATTAATTTTGTTGCCTTTGGTTGGTAACCCCCTCTCTGCGAAGTACACTGGACCTTATAAAATTGTAGAAAAAATTTCAGACTTAGATTACCTTGTTGCCACTCCAGACAGGAGGAAAAAGAACCAGTTATGTCACGTGAACCTTATTAAAGAGTATGTGAGGCGCCCCTCTGAGCCTCTCACTGTCCCTGTGTTGGCTTGTTGCGGCCGTGGTGGAGAAGGAGAGGGGGACAGTCAAGCTTCAGAGGAGGATAGCTGGGATCAACATGTTTCAGCGGATCAGTGGGCGGGGAACTCGAGCCTAAGGGCTGACGAGGCTATAGCTCATTTGCCTGAGCCGCAGTTTGATGCTATCCGTCAGTTGTTCGGTTCATACCCCACTGTATTTGCTGAACACCCAGGCCTCACTACTCAGGCTATGCATGATGTTGACGTGGGGGACCATCTACCCTTTAAGTCAATCCCGTACCGTGTGCCCCCCATAAAACTACCAGCTCTGAGGGATGAGTTGGAGTATATGCTCGGTAGAGGGTTGATAGAGAAAGGCACAGTTAAGTGGACTTCCCCTGTAACACTGCAGCCTAAGCCAGATGGCAAGGTACGCTTTTGTATTGATTTCCGTAGGTTAAACGGTTTGACTCCAACTAACCCATATCCTCTTCCTCGGGTTGATGATAGTGTTGACAAAATTGGTAATGCTCGTTTTTTGTCTAAAGTAGATTTAGTAAAAGGTTACTGGCAAGTACCTTTGTCCGAGCGTGCTAAAGAGGTATGTGGTTTTGTTGTGGACGGGAGTACCTACCGGTGCAATGTTATGCCTTACGGGCTTAAGAATGCACCAGCAACGTTTCAGAACCTGATGAATGAAATTGTAAAGGACATTCCAAATTGCACCGTATATTTGGACGATGTAATCATTTATGATGACGACTTTGAGAGCCATTGTGAGCACCTTGAGACCTTGTTCCGGAAACTTAGTGAAGCAGGTCTGGTAGTAAATTTGGCAAAGTGTGACTTCGTAAAAGCCACTGTGCAGTACCTTGGGTTTGTAGTGGGAAGGGGACAGGTGTGCCCTCCTCAGAACAAGGTACAGGCTATCAATAAATTTCCGCACCCAACAACCAAGAAGCAGATTATGAGATTCTTGGGTATGATAGGCTACTACAGACGCTTCATAAAAGGTTACTCAACGGTGTTGGCACCTCTCACAGATTTGTTATCTAAAGACAAAAAGTTTTTGTGGGCACCTGAGTGTGAAAAGGCTTTCACTTTGGTGAAACATTTGCTATGTACTCACCCGATACTCAGGGCCCCAGACTTTAACAGGCCTTTTCAGCTGGCAACAGATGCTAGTGGTGTAGGGGCTGGTGCCGTCTTGCTACAGACAGACAATGAAGGTGTGGAACACCCAGTAAGTTTCTTTTCTAAGAAGTTCAATGCTGCACAAAAGAACTATTCTACAATAGAAAAGGAATTACTGGCGATTGTGCTGTCGCTCAGGCACTTCGAGGTGTATGTTCCAGCCTATGGCCCAGTCGTGGTTATCTACACTGATCATCACCCTTTGAGATTCCTGAATCAATTTCACAATCACAATATGAGACTGACCAGGTGGTCTTTGATGTTGCAGGAGTATAACCTGGACATCCGTCATATTGCTGGATGTGACAATGTGATCGCGGATTGTTTATCAAGGGTGGATGATCAGTCGTAGGCTATCACAGGTGTGTGGGTTTGAGTGGAGGAAAATAGGCTGCCCTTATAGTGCAGCCGGGAAAAACATATTAAAATATAAAAATCATATAAAAAACTCTTTCTTTTGATATAGGTAATCGTATAAGTTTGTCATAGCCTATAGAGTTTGAGTAGTCCACAAACTATCAAACGGCTGAGCTGCTGTAAGCTCGCTCTGGGAGCATGATATTGTGTCTTTTTGCTATTGTTGGGAGGAGTTATAAAATGTGAATTTTTGGTTAATAATAAGATGCGTTTTGGTGATAAACTCAGCTTTGTTTTAGTGCCATGCGGTCGCTGGGTCGCTGGGTGTGAGGGGCTTGATGGGGTTCTGTGTTTGTCAGATTTTAGCTCAGGGTTGAGCAAGTAAAATCTTGGGGGAGGTGTGACGCATGTCCAGTGTGAGCATGCTGTACAGAACGCCTAGTCATGCCCCACTCTCGCTAGGATCGTCAGGGCAGGAACTTTGGCTGTAGTCTATGTAGAGTTTCCTAACTTAGTTCATGTGAGCCGTTGTACTATAAGTAATATGAATATGTATTTTGTTTTCATCTGAGTCAACGAGTTCTATTTTATATCATTAGTTATAAGTATTGTGTGTAAAACTTATTTGTAATGATGGGAGAAGCGGCAGCCACAGTTGGGGGTCAGTGGGTGCGCCATGCGGGAGGTGGGCCTAACTCACTAGCACTCCCCCCCCCCCCCCCCTCCCCTCAGTGCTAGGAAAGCCTTTGTCTATCCCAGAGGAGAGAGAGAAATTACGTAATGATTGTCAGTGGGCGGTCCTTAGTAGTTCACGTTGGGCTCACTAGAGGGCCGAGTATAAAAAGGGAAGTCTAGCCATTTTTTGATCAGAACTCATTAGGCAGAGCGACTTCTCATTTCCCTTGCTAACTATATATATTCTTCTGACTGATGTGAACTTTCTCTACTACCTTACATTCTTATCTCCTCTTTTCCCTACCCTTTTTAACTTCCATGGTCCCGTTGGTGCAGAGCTAGTCAGCCAACGTATTATCGCTTGAGTTCTCATGAGATACATGCCTATTAGATAGCCTATTTTGGAAGGGTTAACTTAGAATAGGATTGATTTATGTTTGTTGCACTTGTCTATGCATTTCCCTGTGTGTTATTATTATTATTCCTGGTTTCTGCTAGTCTAGGTAATGCTAGACTGGGGTAAGGCTTTTCTGTGTTACGAGTTGTTGTTTGATGCAGTGGTTAAGCGATAAACCTGCATACTCGTTTCGGTTCAGTGAAGCCTAGGTTGTCTTCGCGGCTGACTGTGTTGAGTTAATAATTTACAGTGCGTGAGGGCAAGAGCCTAACCACCCTGTATTTTATTAACACCTTGTTTTTACTTTGTCAAGGAGCCGGGAGAAAACCAGATACAAGGGATCTGGATTTCTCAAAGTGCACTTGTTAGTGTTAACGTAATACTTTAAACAGTTGTGAGGACTTCGCTAGGCTACGAGCCGTTTTTGCTCAGTCACTGCTACCTTTTGCCCACAGTACCCCAGCTAGACTTTACTCGATTAGTAGATACAGAATAGTATTGAAGCTTTCCTTATGTATGATATTGTTTATGCACTATTGATTTCATGTGTTGCAAGCTTGGCTACTTTAGTGATTAGTGGCCCACGAGCACAATCCGAGTAGGCTATTGCCGTTGCATTTGCGGAGTACTTCTTTTTAATGTTTGCCATTTACTATTGCATATTCTTTTAATTATTCTTATGCCAATTTAAACCTGTAATAGTATTTAATTGCCAGTGTTTTTCTTATTGAATTACTGTTCAAAATCCGATACGTACTTCTTACGAGCATCCGAGAAGCATCTAACTTTTTTCAGAAGATTCCTTGCTCGATGCTTAAGGACTATTAATTAACGTAACGTAATAGTGCCGATCCGAAGTAGAGGGTGGAGGACTTCTTAAGTTCTTAGTCAAGGGTGGATTACTTCGGCTTCGGCCAACACTATTCTTTGGTGTTGTTGTTTCTTACTTCTTTGTTTGATTGTTGACCAGACTAGAGAATTCCTGTCTCTTTATTAGTCTGTTGTTGAACACTAGTACCGAGTTCTTGTATACCCCGTTATAGCAGATTGAACTCTGGAGGGTATTGGTGTTTTTTGTTCGGCTGGCAGTACTCAGGGGTTGGGATCGTGTGTTTCCGTTGTGGCAGCGAGCCGTATTAGAGTCCTGATTGAGAGCCCTTGTGTACCCGAGTGCCAGGTCGTAACAATACGAAGAAACGTTGCATCCCTTGCATTATTCTACAGATATTTTCACAACAATTGTTCCGAGGAACTTGCTTCAATTGTGCCGCCTCTCCACATCTTTCCCCGTAGAACTAGGGCAGCTGAGAGCGCCCATGAATTTACACTTTCTCCTCCACAATGCAGAACTTCTGCTTATCAGAATTAATTTATCCCCAGAGCTACTACTCTTTGGAATTCACTTCCCTCGAATTGCTTTCCACAAACTTACAATCAACAAATGTTTAAATCCAGTTGTTACAAACATTTTATGAATGGAGGATGCCTTTAGGCACATGGACCTTTTTGTTTTATCTGTGTTTTTCCTTCCTCCGTTCATTGTCTCTTAAAAAAAAAAAAAAAAAAAAAAAAAATCCTGGCGAGCGCTAGCGAGCTGCAATGCCCCACGCAACCATTCTGCTAACGCTGGGATGCGTCACAGGTTCACCCTGTCATATGACGCGGTAGAGTCATATAAGTCTGAAAGAGTTAATAGGACACCCGGGTACCGGCCCATCTGCCGCAGTTGCCTTTTAAAATGACAGCCGGGCTGGAAGGGTTAAATATTTTTTACATTGTATTTTATCTAAAATATTTATGTTATCAGTAACCATATATATATATAGATAGGGTGTCCCAGGAGGAAAGGGCATAACTTCGGGAAATGATAAAGCAAGTTATTCTAAGCATAAACTGTTCTATAACACAAATTCCAAATATCGACCGTTAACAAGATATTGCAGGTTTAACACCTTACGAGCGGCCTATGCGGTTTATTTATGTGTACCGCACAGCGGGGTGTTTTTAGCCAAAATAGGGCTGATTACGTGATCATTTTCATGCCTAAATAAGACCCAGAACGTAAAACAAGTACCTATCCCTGAAAGGGCATAAACAGAGCTTTCGAATGACACCATAACGATCCTTGTATGATGGATAGTTTTCTTGCAATAACCGTGCAACGCGAGTGCAAAAAGCAGGTAATTCGGTACTTTCAGTACATAATTGAGTATGTAGCGAGTGAGAGAGGGAGGAGGGAGCTGAGATTTGTGTCAGTAGGTTCGCCGCGGTGGTCTGGAGCAGTCATACGCTCGCTAGTCTCCTGCCACCACTTGTCTCTCTCTCTCAGCCACATTACGTGCTGAAATTGCCACTCGAGTTATGTCGAGCGCCGCCACATAGTCCAGCTTTATTTAACTCGACTTATGTTGCTCGCCGCTAAATAAGGGTTAATGTAGTGTTCTCCCCCGCATCACTGTAATGGACTCTAATATGGCAAATAGTGTTCAACTGCTCCAAAGTGAGCTAATATATCTATAATAATTTTGCAACTTTCAGAATTATAGTATCTCTATAATAACATAGTAAAATAATTGCAGAAAGATGGAGGTATGGTAGGCAGTGGGCAAGCTAGAACAGCCTTATGGGGAATTACTGAAGAAAATACCATTTTCAACATGCAATATCTCTATACCGGTCGAGATTTGGAATATTTCCTAGAGAACATTTTACCTTAGAATACCTTGTTCTACCATTTCCCAAAGTTATGCCCTTTCCTCCCGGGACACCCTGTATATATATATACCGGTATAATATATATATATATATATATATATATATATTATATATATATATATATATATATATATATGTATAATATATATATATATATATATATATATATATATATATTATATATATATATATATTATATATATATATATATATACAGTATATTAATTGAAGAAATCAATAATCTCTATTCTAAGAATAAATAACAATTATAGTATTGTCATCTACAGTATATAAAAATCGTATGTGAATAATTTAACCTAAATTGTGTACATACACAAGTGGACTATATATATATATATATATATATATATATATATATATATATATGTATATATATATTTATACAGTATATATACATACATTTACATACATATATAGATACATACACATATACACACACACATACATACATATATAATATTAAACACAAAATGATGTGCGTAAACAATATGTATACAGTATATAAAATTATAAATACTTAAAAATAAATATAAATATATACAGTAAATATTGAAACACAACATCTTACACAGGTCAAATAATATTAATAACACGTGTAGGCTACCTGAGAGGTATTGTTATCCTTGTCATCTATGTACAATGATAAACTAAATGAACTATTGAATGACAGAGATACGTATGAATCTCTTGTCAAGAACGCTACTGAAAATACTAATAAAAACTATAATGCGAAAATCAAGATGTTGTTTAAGGATAAACCAGAATTACTTAAAAAATTCAAAAAAATTAATCCCACTTTACCGTATATGTATGGCCTTCTCAAAACTCATAAATCTGATAAACCTCTTCGCCCAATCATCAGTTCAGTAGGCTCTGCCATTTATAAATTATCAAAATTGCTGAGTATGTTGTTATTTCCGTTAGTTGGCACGATATACAATTCTCGTGTAAATAACTGATAAGTAAAATTAGAAACAACGATGAACCTTGTCAATTAACCCGGCAAGTGCGGGAAGACTCTTAAGAGTTTCCCCGGGCGACTGCGGGAAGACTCTTTTTAGTTTTGTTTTGCCCCTGGGCCATGCCAAATATCACTCATCCACATCCCCTCCTTCCCACTTTCCTCCCCTCCTTCAGTTATCACCTATTTTCCCTGTTATTCCCTTATTCTGTGGTCTATGTTCGTGCTAACATTAGCGAGTTGGTAGCAGGGCGTTGTCATCACTGACATGACTATTGCGTAACAGTGTCTCTGCAGACAAGGGGTGGGGAGGGAGGTTGCCTCAGCCATACATTATGTAACTCCCGGCCTGTATCACAGATTTTGACCATACAAACGCTGTTTCCACTTGTTTTATTGCTCTAACAGGTTAATACCTTTATAATCAACCTAAAATAAGCGCATATGGATAAGTATTAATGCTATTTATGGTAAAATAACGATGTTAGTGATGGGAACAGCTCAAATACGTGCGCATAGGCGTGTGGTGTCTCATAACCCCCATGCGCACGTCTTAGGTTAATAAGTTTTGATCTAAATTCCTTATTCACAAAATTAACAGTTCATGATTTATCAAGATTTCTGAACGATGAATTAGTGAATTTAGATTTACCAATTAGGAATGATGTTTTTTTAATGAAACTAATTGAATTGTGTGTCCTCAACACTAATTTTACTGTAAATGAAAAGTTTTTTCGGCAAAAAATTTGGTTGCGCAACAGGGAATCCCCTCTCTCCGATAATTTATAATCTATTGATGGAGTATTTTGAGACTTTTCTTACTCAAGATTTGTAAATTTAGATTTCCTTGGTATAGATAATTATGTAGACGATAGTTTGTGTCTTTGATGTTACGTCCTGGGATATATAAACACTGGGCTCTTTCTATTGGACTAGGTATGCGGCAACAAGCAACAACGGAAAACGCTAGATCCAACCCTTATCTATAAACCCAGGCAACAAACCACCCTGAACCGTCAAGAGTCCTGCCTGGACAACAAGGTATCCTATGACTCGATTACAGGGTGCACGCACTATAGACTGCTGATAGTCAAGCAGGCTATATAAAAGATCACACAATTAAGTTGACTTAAAGCTTCAAGGAAAAGATAGAGGACGGAATTAAATTGCAGAAACAATTTAATAACAAACTAGAAGAAAGTACATTTAACGTTACGTTAATTAATACAACTAATCACCCCTGCGTGAAAGAAGGTGAAAGCAAACAGTCCTCAAAACATCGTACAGGTAGACAAGATGCAGGTTTCTAAACTGCATGCGGCTACTGTAGGATCTGATGCTTAGCAAAGAAAGTACTTTACGGATTTAGAGAACTCTTAACTCATAAGCAGGAATAAATACTAGTGATAGGACCTACAGTGTATAATGGCATAGGTATAATTAAATAAAGGCAGCAACTCGCAACATAACCACATACAGGTGTGCTTCTCACTCTTAGTCGGGCAAGCCTGCTCGGACAGAGTCTCTAAGCCACACCCTGACTCACAATGCTCACAAAAACGGTATACTGTGGCACAATAACAAGCATACAGAGAAAATAAACCCCTAGCTGTTAATCTGCCAGGTGGCAGAGGTCTAGCCGGAAGGATATAGGCTTCGGATACCCGGGCTGAGCCACCTGCTCTAGCCTAGGGACGTTCCCAAGTCTGTGCGCCAAATTACTCTAATTGAAAAGGTGCTCTTTTGAGAGACTCAGATCCCAAGTATCTGACGCTCTCCTGGCGACCCTAAGACAAAAGCAAGACGTGCTAGCGCAGTGCTGAGTGGACTAGGCAAGGGCCCTCACACAACACAACACTAGACACACAGGGACACAGACAAGAAAATGCCCCCAGACTCCCACGGGTATCCTAGTAAAGTCGTGCGGGTCCCCGGGACTCACACCAGCAGACTTTACTTAAAGGATCGCAAAAAGCCCCCCCTCCGGTCTAGCCCCTGCTAACCTGACACAAGAACACACTAGCAAGCATGAAACCACCAAATATGAGACAACAAAAAAGCTTCCTAGGTCTCATTAACAATTACATCTCTGCATAAGGCCCAAAATCCTATCTAGTTATCTGAGAGCTCGTCGTTAATACAATAATAGATAATATAAGGTCTATCAAGGGGATGGGATAATTAAATAGATTGGTGAAGTAGTGGAAGGAAGGTATACAAAGTAAGAGAGAAAGTTTCTAAGTGGGGTTGAGAGGGATAGATATCAAGGGGGTCCGAAGGGTATGACAGTGAGGTGAGCTCTGAGTCTTGAATCTGTCTGGACCCCGCCCTAGGCATGCAGAATACATCCCATGCTTGGCAACACTCAACACAGTTGCCGGGTCAAAATCCTCTACCCCGTGCGTGAGTCGAAACTAAGCCTAACGTTGCAATCGAGTGCATGTGGCAACGCTTCAGGCTTGTCCCAAGCTGGCAAGCGAAGCAACGTCCCAAGCCCGTCTCTCTCTCCCGCTTGTCTCCTCCCACCCTCACTAGACTTACATCTTATATATTATAATGAAACAATCAACTATCGAGAATAAAATATACTAAGATGCGTTGGTTAAGAATAAGGGCAGCTTCAAGCTGTGAAACAACATAAGAATATCCCAGACATTAGTTACGTTGTCGTAGGATATATACTAAGGAAAAGCCTGCCGGCCATCTGCCGCCAGCCGGTTTCTAAACGGCTGGGCAGCCGACGCGCGCGCATGCCCGCACGTGGCTACTATGCAGAAGCGTCACACCTCCCCCAAGATATAAGACCCTTGACTAAGTTCTTCATATCTACCAGAAAGCTTCTCATAGTACCACACACTGTTGCGACACAAGGCACTATATATAAACAAAATAAAGACTGTTGCGCTCCACCGAGCAAGTTCAACTAACTTAGCGACAATAAGCGAAAACATTCAACTTAGATACTGCTACAACATCTTATACAAAATTCTACACGTTATAAAAAATAAAGAGTTTTTATAAGGTTTTTGCTTTTTTAATTTGTTTTTTTCTCGGCTGAACTACAGTGACAGCCTATTTTCCTCCACACTCAACCCTCAATCCTGTGGCAGTCTAACCAACATCATCCACCCTTGATAGACAATCCGCTATCACGTTATCAGAACCGGCAATATGGCGAATGTCCAGATTATATTCCTGAAGCATGAGTGACCACCTGGTCAGCCTCATATTCCGGTTATGAAACTGATTCAAGCATTTCAGAGGGTGATGATCGGTATAAACCACTACGACTGGTCCGAAAGCAGGAACATATACATCGAAGTGCCTGAGCGCCAGCACTATCGCCAGGAGTTCTTTTTCAATTACAGAGTAATTCCTTTGTGCACTATTGAATTTTTTACTGTAAAAACTCACTGGATGTTCGATACCTTCATCATCTGTCTGTAACAAGACAGCCCCAGCCCCTACGCCACTGGCATCAGTCGCCAGCTGAAAAGATCTGCTGAAGTCCGGGGCCCTGAGTATGGGGTGAGTACATAACAGGTGTTTCACCAAGGAAAACGCCTCTGCACACTCATGAGACCACCGGAACTTCTTGTCCTTAGATAATAAGTCAGTTAAAGGTGCCAGTACAGTCGAATAGCCTTTGATGAAGCGACGATAATAGCCTATCATACCTAGAAACCGCATTTTTTGTTTCTTAGTCGTAGGCTGGGGAAACTGATCGATGGCTTTGATATTTGTCTGTGGAGGGCACACCTGACCCATCCCCACCTCGAACCCCAGGTACAAAACTGTGGCTTTTACAAAATCGCTCTTACCCAGGTTTACCACCAAACCTGCTTCATTCAGTTTATTAAAAAGCTGTCCGATGTGAGCACAGTGACTGTTAAAATCATCGTCGTATATTATGACATCATCTAGGTACACCGTACAGTTGGGAATGTCGGCTACAATGTCGTTCATTAATTTCTGAAACGTTGCAGGGGCATTTTTCAGCCCGTATGGCATAACATGGCAACAATATGTGGCACCGTCCACCACAAACCCACACACCTCTCGCGCTCGCTCAGACAAGGGCACTTGCCAATAACCCTTAACAAGGTCTATCTTAGTGAGGAACTTGGCTTTTCCTATCTTATCCACACTGTCGTCCACGCGAGGGAGAGGGTAGGCATTTGTGGGGGTTAAACCATTCAACCTGCGGAAATCTATACAAAACCGCACCTTGCCATCTGGTTTCGGCTGCAGTGTGACGGGGGAAGTCCACCTTACTGCACCCTCAGAAATCAGCCAATGTTTCAGCATATAATCCAGCTCTTCCCTAAGTGCTGGTAATTTAATAGGGGGAACACGGTATGGCACTGATTTAAAGGGCGGGTGGTCCCCAACATCGACATCGTGCACCGCTTGAGTAGTGAGGCCAGGATGCTCTGCGAAAACAGCTGGGTTTGAATCAAACAAGTGCTGCACAGCTACACGCTGTTGCTCAGGCAGGTGCAATATCAACTCGTGAGCCACTTGTCTAGAAATCCCCGCCCACTGATCTGCGGAAACATGACAATCCCAATTATTCTCCCCCTCAGCTTGACTGTCCCTTCCTCCTTCTCCACCACGATCGCTGCAGATCAACACCGGGACAGTGAGAGGCTCGGAGGGGCGCCTCACATACTCTTTCATCAGATTTACATGGCAAAGTTGGTTCTTTTTCTTACGATCAGGAGTAGCTACTAAATAGTCGAGATCAGAAACCTTCCTTACAACCCGACACGGACCAGAATACTTGGCAGACAAGGGGTGTCCCACCAGAGGCAGTAGTATCAGTACTTCCTGATCTACTTCAAACTCCCTCAGCTTCACCTTCTGGTCGTATCTGTCCTTCATCTGAGCTTGTGAACTCTTAAGGTTCCGACCTGCTACCTCCAAGCTCTTTAGCATTCTCTCACGGCTTTCAACAACATACTTTAGAAACGAGCATGGCTTTGTGACTCCCTCCCAGATCTCCTTAACTATGTGGAGGGGCCCCCTGACCTTGTGTCCAAAAACCAACTCGTTCGGGCTAAATCCCAAGCTCTCCCCAGGTACTTCTCTCGCAGCAAATAAAACGTATGGGAGACCTAGATCCCAGTCCTTCCCATTTTCCATGCAATAACACCGCAACATACTCTTGAGAGTCGAGTGCCACCTTTCCAAAACTCCCTGACTCTCGGGATGGTAGGCAGATGACACCACAGACACTATCCCCTGTTGCTGCATGGTCTGCTTAAACAGAGCGGAAGTAAAATTGGATCCCTGATCAGACTGGATCTCCTGAGGGTAGCCATAATGGGAGAAATAGACAAGTAGGTTTTTGACAACAGTCTTAGCCATCCCGTTGCGCATGGGGTAAGCATCTGGATACCGTGTTGCTACATCCATTACAGTTAGTAAAAATGTATTGCCGGCACTAGTGGGGGGCAATTGGTCAACCATATCGATAACTACTTTGCTGAAGGGCGGCCCAATGACAGGGATGGGTTGTAACGGGGCTCTCGGGATGACCTGATTGGGTTTCCCAACAACTTGACAAGTGTGACACTGTGACACCCATGACACGACACTCGCCTTTAACCCAGGCCACCAGAAAAGCTTGCTCAGAGCTGCCTCCGTCTTACGTGCCCCCAGGTGCCCTGCCAAAGGCACATCATGAGCTAATCTCAATAAGCTCTCACGGCACACCCCCGGTACTACTAACTGGTCCACTAATCCTGACCCGCCATCCCACTTTTTCTTGGGATCCTGATGTCTCCGATACAAGATCCCCTCGGACAAGAAAAAATCACCAGGCTGCGCATCCCCATCGCTCTCCAGTTCGACAGAACCATTACCACACGCCCTGACTTCAGGATCTTCCAGCTGCAAGGAACATATATCAGCAGGTGCGAGATTATCCAAGTTCATCTTAAATAATTTATTTCCACCTCCAATGTCCTGCTGAGCCATCCTTTCCTCACGCTGCGAATAACGATGCTGTCGCAGAGTCTCTTCCTGCCCTGCACCTGCACTAGCGGTGACAGGCCCCGGGGCCTCTCCAGACTTTAACATAGGTGCCAATAATGAGTCACCAAGAAATACTGCCGGCTCAAAACTCTCCAATTAACCAACACTTCCCGTTTTCTTGTGACCTTTCCTCCGCGGTTTGATAGACTGAGGTGGTGGCTGCAAGGCTCCGGATGTCTGAGAACGCGTCACAACACACGCCATGGTTTGTACGCTACACTTCTCAACCCCCTCCTGTTCCTCCCTACTAACGTCGGCCGCCTTCTCGGCAACGACCAAGGGTGAAACCTTAGAAGCAGGCACCGCAAAGTCGTTGCCGAGGAGGAGGTCGACGCCCCCAACAGGCAAGTTCTCTACAATTCCTACATCCAGCTCCTTCGCCACACCACCCACCTCCAGCTCCATCCGCACCAGCGGGTAGGACTTCGTAGCATTGATCCCCTGAACTACCACCACCCGAGCAGCGTTAATCGGTCTACCAGTAAAGTTCTTTAACAAGGTCTGAGAAGCCCCCGTATCACGCAATAGCTTAACTCCTCGCCTTTCGCCAGCCCACCTCACAAAACCATGCCCTCTATGACCCCCAAAGACGTTGCGGACAGGGTTCGAGCCTTCCGGACTCTTGAACACAGGCTGTGTCCCACCCTCTGACAAACTACCCTTGGCAAACTCAGAAGATATAGGCGACACCCCTATGCTGCGGGCCAATGACACAATCTTGTTTGGTGGCTTGTTCGGACAAGCATTTGCAAAGTGACCCTCCTTGTGACATGCAAGCACTCTTTACTCTTTGGTTTCCCTTGGGAGTGGGAGGTACCATTAGACTTCTTATACGGGACAGTATTTGGTTTATGTTCAGTTTTATTGTCAGTGCTAGATGGTTTTGTGTATTTATGTGTATCAAAATTCTTGGGAGGGGGAGGGGTACGATCCTTTGCACCCGACTCACTCCTAGCTGCTGCTTCGCACCCTCGAATTAATGACAGTCGGCGGTCAGCCATTTCTGCTGCCTCCTGGAGAGTTCTAGTATTTTTTTCCTTTATATTTAATATTAAGTCCCTGCCTGTGCACTTAAAGAACTGCTCAAAGAGAACCAGCTCACTCAACTCCTCAAAAGTAGCTGCCCTCTCAGAATGCAGCCAATGTCGTAGTGCATCAGACAAGTCCCGGGCGTGTTCTAGGAAGGTACTATCCTTGCCCTTAGTAACACCCCGAAACTTCAAGCGGTAAGTTTCTGGTTGTAACTCATAGGCCCGTAGCACAGCCTTCTTTAGCTCATCATAAATTACACAGGACTCTAAAGGTAGTGCATCATACGCTTTTAGCCCCTTTCCTAGGAGTCTTGATGAAACTAATGCTGCCCACTTTTCCTGAGGCCACTGGTGTTCCTGACACTTCTTCTCAAATCGCATAAAAAACTCAGCCACACCTAATTCATCGTACACAGGAACTAGTTTAACCCCTATATGTCGGCACGCAACATAAGTCGAGTATAATAAATCTGGACTATCTGGCGGCGCGACATAGGTCGTGTGGCAATTTCAGCACGTAATGTTGCTGAGAGAGAGAGACAAGTGGTGGCAGGAGAGTAGCGAGCGTATGACTGCTCCAGACCACCGCGGCGAACCTACTGACACAAATCCCACCTCCTCCCTCCCTCTCTCACTCGCTACATACTGAATTGTATGGGGAAAGTACCGAATTACATGCTTTTTGCACTCGTGTTGCGCGGTTGTTGCAAGAAAACTAGCCATCATAAAAGGATCGTTATGGTGTCATTGGAAAGCTCTGTTTATGCCCTTTCAGGGATAGATACTTGTTTTACGCTCTGGGTCTTATTTAGGCATGAAAATGATCACGTAAACAGCCCTATTTTGGCTAAAAACACCCCGCTGGGCGGTACATATAAATAAACCGCTAGCCCGCTAATAAGGTGTTAAGCAGGTGCGACAATGATTGGTCCCGATGTTTGTTACCTCCCCCAATATTTCGCCCTGTTACCTCCACTCGAGATCTCTCCAGCTCCCTGTCAGCCCGATACCTAGTAGACTCTGCCTGCAGTTCAGCCTCTCGTATAGCTGTTCTCTCTACAGCCTCAGCCTGAGCTCTAGCAACCTCAGCCTGCACACTAGCCTGTCTCTCGGCAGCCTCAAAATGAGCTCTAGCCTGTCTTTCGGCGGCCTCAACCTTGGCCATCTCAAGCCGAAACAACAAATCTGGAGTCAACCCTTGAGGAGGGGAAGGTGCATTTAACCCTCCTCTAGCGGGTCCTCTGTGGCCGTTTTGGGCCTTTCTGGGCCGTTCTGACTTCTATATCAACCATCAGTATGAAAGGAACTGTATTGTGCCGAAAACTAGGTGGAAATCGCTACACAATGACGCCACATACAGCTACGTAGCACTCATGGAGCACTGACAGTGTTACCTCGAAGATGGAAGTTTAGCAGATTTTGCTACCTTGCTCACTTTTAGCGAACTATTGGTTACACTGTCATCCTCTCGCGCGGTGGGGGAACTGGAGTTAGTGTGGGCCGAGAGGCCACAGATGTCGGACGTATGGATCATTACTATCCCACCCATTTTCACTCGATTTCCACCCTTTTTTCACCCGTTTTTTGCCAGTTTTTTCAACTCGACTTATGTGGTGATCCGCTTTTTAAGGGTTAATGGAGAGGGTCCCTGTGATTGAATTCCACGCTGCCATTGACCATCAACTTGGGGGTATGTACTAAATTCAGGCACCCTGACGTTTGATACCGGGGTAGAGTGGAGGAGGGGCTGGGGACCGGGGCCCCCAGTCGCCTCTCCACCCAGGTCTCTCCCTTCTAAACCCAATATCAAAGTCCTCAGCTGATCTTTCCTCATGCCACTTAAACCCTGGTGACCCTGAAGACCTGCCACACACTTTAAGCCATACTTATTCAGCTTCAACACCCTGGCAGCGGTAAGTGGCACCTCTAAAAATCTTCTAGCACCCTCCTCGCTATCGACTAGCCACTCCACAGGTCTTTCTCCCTCCGAGCCCGTATCGTGACCTGACTCATCACTGTGTTCTGATATATTAGCCATGTTTGTGTACTGCAGTAATTATCACGGTTATAGAATGTGCCCTATCTCCTATGCAAGTATGTATATACTAATGTTATTTAAAGTCTTTAATGTGTTATATTGGTTGCTCCAAAAAAAAAATATGTCCACTGTATTCTTCTAATCATAAGGAATCTCAAAACAAATAACCACTATATTCCTCTGTTCAGTAAATCCTGGCAAGGTCGCCATTTGATACGTCCTGGGATAGATAAACACTGGGCTCTTTCTATTGGACTAGGTATGCGGCAACAAGCAACAACAGAAAACGCTAGATCCAACCCTTATCTATAAACCCAGGCAACAAACCACCCTAAACCGTCAAGAGTCCTGCCTGGACAACGAGGTATCCTATGACTCGGTTACAGGGTGCACGCACTAATGACTGCTGATAGTCAAGCAGGCTATATAAAAGATCACACAATTAAGTTGACATAAAGCTTCAAGGAAAAGATAGATGACGGAATTAAATTGTAGAAACAATTTAATAACAAACTAGAAGAAAGTACATTTAACGTTACGTTAATTAATACAATTAATCACCCCTGTGTGAAAGAAAGTGAAAGCAAACAATCCTCAAAACATCGTACAGGTAGACAAGATGCAGGTTTCTAAACTGCATGCAGCTACAGTAGGATCTGATGCTTAGCAAAGAAAGTATGTTACGGATTTAGAGAACTCTTAACTCATAAGCAGGAATAAATACTAGTGATAAGACCTACAGTGTATAATGGCATAGGTATAATTAAATAAAGGCAGCAACTCGCAACATAACCACATACAGGTGTGCTTCTCACTCTTAGTCAGGCAAGGCTGCTCGGACAGAGTCTCTAAGCCACACCCTGACTCACAATGCTCACAAAAACGGTATACTGTGGCACAATAACAAGCATACAGAGATAATAAACCCCTAGCTGTTAATCTGCCAGGTGGCAGAGGTCTAGCCGGAAGGATATAGGCTTCGGATACCCGGGCTGAGCCACCTGCTCTAGCCTAGGGACGTTCCCAAGTCTGTGCGCCAAATTACTCTAATTGAAAGGGTGCTCTCTTGAGAGACTCAGATCCCAAGTATCTGACTCTCTCCTGGCGACCCTAAGACAACTGCAAGACGTGCTAGCGCAGTGCTGAGTGGACTAGGCAAGGGCCTTCACACAACACAACACTAGACACACAGGGACACAGACAAGAAAATGCCCCCAGACTCCCACGGGTATCTTAGTAAAGTTGCGCGGGTCCCCGGGACTCGCACCAGCAGACTTTACTTAAAGAATCGCAAAAAGCCCCCCCTCCGGTCTAGCCCCTGCTAACCTGACACAAGAACACACTAGCAAGCATGAAACCACCAAATATGAGACAACAAAAAAGCTTCCTAGGTCTCATTAACAATTACATCTCTGCATAAGGCCCAAAATCCTATCTAGTTATCTGAGAGCTCGTCGTTAATACAATAATAGATATAAGGTCTATCAAGGGGATAGGATAATTAAATAGATTGGTGAAGTAGTGGAAGGAAGGTATACAAAGTAAGAGAGAAAGTTTCTAAGTGGGGTTGAGAGGGATAGATATCAAGGGGGTCCGAAGGGTACGACAGTGAGGTGAGCTCTGAGTCTTGAATCTGTCTGGACCCCACCCTAGGCATGCAGAATACATCCCATGCTTGGCAACACTCAACACAGTTGCCGGGTCAAAATCCTCTACCCCGTGCGTGAGTCGAAACTAAGCCTAACGTTGCAATCGAATGCATGTGGCAACGCTTCAGGCTCATCCCAAGCTGGCAAGCGAAGCAACATCCCAAGCCGGTCTCTCTCTCCCGCTCGTCTCCTCCCGCCCTCACTAGACTTACATCTTATATATTATAATGAAACAATCAACTATCGAGAACAAAATATACTAAGATGCGTTGGTTAAGAATAAGGGCAGCTTCAAGCTGTGAAACAACATAAGAATATCCCAGACATTAGTTACGTTGTCGTAGGATATATACTAAGGAAAAGCCTGCCGGCCGGCTACCGCCAGCCGGTTTCTAAACGGCTGGGCAGCCGACACGCGCGCATGCCCGCAAGTGGCTACTATGCAGAAGCGTCACATTGGCCTACCAATCAAAATCAACATTCTTTCTTGAATAAACTTAATGATACCTATCCAGGGTTAAAATAAACAATAACTATTACCTGGAAGAGTGTTGCTGAAGTTTTGTAGCCCTTGGATCACGCTCTGTTGGTTTTGTATTTTCCCAGTCAGTGTGGCAACTTCATCTGTAATATAAATGTGTGCACTTACTTTATGAGGCCATAACACACATATTTATCAATCTCTCTCTCTCTCTCTATTTATATATATATATATATATATATATATATATATATATATATATATATATATTTTCTTTAATACATACGAGGTTGAAAGAAATGGCAATTTCTGCGTTGGAAATTTTATTATTCAAAGTTCCCAGGTCTCTGATGAGTTTTCGCTGGGTGGCAGGAAGTAGATGAAGGAGATGAGCAAAATTCATGGTGGTACAGGGTTACATTAAAGTACATGAAGATACAGGATATACGACGCGTTTCACTGGACAACCAGCATTATCAAGTAAGGAAGGAATGATATAAAAGGTAAACAGGAAGGGTATATATAGAGGGTGGAGGATCAGAGGTGGCGGAAAACAGGGGGCAAAAGTCTGCGATTGGTGGAAGGCTAAACTAGGAGAGAGAAAGGGGGTAACCGCTTCACGCATGCGCACTGGATGCGGGATGGTGGTCGATAGGTGGGGTCGAAGCTGATTGGCTGCGTGCCGAGGGGCGTGGCCTAAGTTGTGTGGCGCCTGCAGAAGACGAAGCTGAAGGAGGTAGCGCGGGGGGCTGCGTCAAGGGCACCGGGGGGCGAGGCAGGGTGTTAGGTCCTGTAGGGTAGTGCCTTTTGGCAGAAGGAAGGATCTGAAGGTCCAGAGTTTGGTTGTTGATGTTGGGATGTAAGGCTTGGATATATAAAGCTTCGAGTATAGGTAATCTCCTTGGGTCACTTTCTTTATCGAGTATGGTGGTGTGTTTCTCTAACTCGTTGCGTGTGAGTTGAGGGTGGTTAGGGGTGAGATAGTGGTCTTTGATGGCTCCAGCCTGAAGGTGAAGAGTTAACCGACGTGAAAGACGAGTCTGCGTCATACCAATATAGGAATGAGGTCCACAGTCCTCATAATTACAGGTATGTTGGTAAATGACGTGATCGTCGGTCATCGGGCTCTTTATCTTGGTGGAGGCTGGTTTGTTGCAGAGAACGAGGTTGGAGGTCTTGGGGGATTTGTAATAAATTATTAATTTGATTTTGTTTTCCGGGTTGGTAGGGTGGACATGCTTGGAGATTATTTCTTTTAAGACAGCCTCGTCATTTTTGTGTTCAGAGGACATGTAATTGCGGTAGAAGATCTTAATTTCATTGGGGGGGTCAATGTTAGGAGGGCTTTGGGTGTACCATTTTTCAAGATGGTGGTTGATGGTGCTGGAGATGTCGGAGTTGGAGTATCCGTTATTTACTAAAACTTGGGATAGTCTTTCTAGTTCCTGGTGGGTGTCGGCCCAGGTAGAGCAGTGCGTGAGGGCTCTCCTAACATAGGCGGAGATGGAGGATAGAAGATAACGGCGGGGGCATTCACTATCACCGTTGAGGCATTGTCCTGTGTTAGTAGGTTTAATGTAGACGGTGGTTTTGAACCCATGGTCGTTCAGAGCTACGAGGATGTCGAGGAAGGGGAGTTGTCCATTGTTAGATTTTTCAAAGGTGAAGTTAAGTCCGGAGAAGGTCATGAAGCGACGCTGGAGTTCCTGTAGTTCGGGGAGGTCCTTGATTTGCACGAAGATGTCATCCACGTATCTACAGTAGACGGTGGGTCGTTGGGCAGCTAGGAGCTCTTCCTCGATGGTACCCATGAAAAAGTTCGCAAAAAGAACTCCTAGGGGGCTGCCCATCGCCACACCGTCTATCTGCTTGTACATGTTGCCCCGGGGGCAAAGGAAGGGGGCCTCCTTGGTACATAGCTCCAGTAGTGTTTTCAGGGCCTTCTCCGGGATGTCCAGTGTAGGTGTATCAGGGCAATGATAAATTCGACGTAGAATCATGTCAATGGTCCTATCCACTGGCACGTTGGTGAACAGGCTTTCTACGTCGAGAGAAGCGATAGTGTGGTTGTTGTTACGGGGGGCGTCTCGTAAAATTTCCAAGAAATCGTGGGCTGAGTTAAGGTTGAATTGGCTGGGCACGTAGGGGGTGAGGAGGTTGGTCAGGGCCTTGGCGATCTGGTAGGTGGCAGTGGGGATATGGGAGATGATGGGGCGGAGGGGGTTCCCAGGTTTGTGTGTTTTGATGGTTCCGTACGCATAACCAGGGGTGTATTCTCCGACGAGTTTTTTAAGGTAGATCCCTCCTTGTTTGGCGTTGATGGCGGTGATGGTGGTGTTGGCAATACGTTTGATTTCGTCGGTTGGGTTGCGGGTTATCTTTTTAAATTTAGTGTTGTCACTTAAGATGACGTCCATTTGACTGTGGGAGATGTTCCGGAACGCCATGGGAATTTACAGCAATTTAAAGGCTTTTAAAGCCTCTTAATGCCTATAGAATCAAATAAGAGGGAACGGGAGCCCGACAGGTCTCCCGTCCTTCTTCCAGCCTGCCGGCCGGTGCACTAAAGGAGTATGAGCCTTACTCTCGCGAGATATACAGCGCTGCCAAAGGTAAATGTAGCGCGACATTAGCGATAATTGCTCATTTTAGCGAATGTCCATGGTATTGAGCTACGATGCTCGTTTTGGTGTAATTTTGAAGCTATATTCTTCTAATATTTGGCTGAATACATTTCATTTCATTCAGACACTTGCTTAATCAATCAGGATTACCTGAATGAGCCCTAATATGGCGGAAATAGGCGGAAATATGGCCGCACCGTAAGTGTTAACTATTACCTGGTAGAGTGCTGCTGAAGTTTTGTAGCCCTTCGATCACGCTCTGTTGGTCTTGTATTATCCCAGTCAGAGTGGCGACTTCATCTGTAATATAAATGTGTACACTTGCTTTAAGAAATCAGAACACAGAATTGAGGGCCTCAGAGTACTTATAATATATAAAATTGCCTTCTGTGTTTGTGAAGCTTCCTCCTGAACTGAACAGTGTGGTGGTAATTTGTATTTGTTAATAGTTATCCTTGCTTTAACTTTCTTTAATGCAAAGTCTTAGTATGTGTAGGGTTGATGTTGTTAGTAAAGTCATAACCAAGTGTAGCCAAAACTGTCGTACATGACTGAACAGTGGCTGAATATACGAAAAACTGTACAATAACAACAGGAAGGAGAGAGAAAGAGAGAGGGCGGAGGGTTTTAAAACAATAGTGATAAAGAAACAATACAAATCGAGCAATGGAAACGCAAAAGACATAAAGAGAAAACATACTGTGTATGGCAGACTAACCAATATATACGCTGTGGTTAAACATCAAGTAGTAGTAGCTACATTACATACAATTTGATTACTTTACTTTGATTCAAAATGTAAGATATTTAGAGTAATTATTGACACTGAATTTGATGGTTTAACGGTGTCTGAAGGAATATTTTTGTTTAATCAAAATCGTGTGCAACTTGGAAAAATAAACAAAGATGGTAACAACATTAAGCATGATAAATAACAACAATAGGAAACAAAACACAAACAAAATATATCTAAATATCAATATCCATTTAACTATCAATCTATATTCAGCTATATATCGCTATGTATTGCCAGTGATCAATCTGTCTTCTACATATATTTATACAGGGTGTCCCGCGAGTTTTATCAAATACTTCCAGAGATGAAAGATTATGTAATTCTAAGTTAAAACTGTTATATACACAAGGGCTTTTTGGGTCATTGTTTTGTAGTTATGAACCCTTAAATTCGGCATTTTGGTGTTTTTTGTAATTTCTAACCCTGTTTCTCTTTAATAAGATGAGGATAGGAAAACAAAACTATAAAAAAACTATAAAAACTATATATGAAGCATGATATCTGTTGTGCCGGGTTCTGATAAATTAATTCCCTTGATACAGTCCGTAAAACAATCCAAGTATGGTTTGATGGACTTAAATATGCTTGACAGGAATGTACCGAGGAGGTTCTATATGCAGTAAATATAGTATTCAATAGTTCAATTTAGTACTCAATAACAACACAGGGAAGAACATATATGAAGGTTTTATTGAATAAGCATAAGATGAGGATAATAATGAGGATCATAAATGGAGATCCGAAATAGTAACAGGGTAAATGTATTGTTCTTGTCTCAGAACAGTTACTTATACTAGAATAACTCAATAGTGAGAGTCTAGTATTAAATCAGGTAATATGAGAAAGTATACTTAACCCCTGTCTATCGGGGCCCGACTTAAGTCTGTATCGAAAATCTGGACTATGTGGCGGGGCCCGACTTAAGCCCTTGTGCAATTTTGGCGCAATATTTGCTCTGAGAGAGAGACGAGCGACGGGAGGAGCGTAGGTTGCCTCATGACCGCTCACCACGGCTGTCATGGGCCTACTGACATCTACTCCACACACATCCACCCTCCCTCCCTCGCTACACACGTAATTATGTAATGAAATGACCGTATTTTAGCGATTTTGCCCTTCGGTTGCACGATCGTTGCAAGACAACCAGTGATCGTAAAAGGATGGTTCAGGTGTCATTGGAAAGCTCAATTAACGCCCTTTCAGGGATACATAAGAGTATTACGCTCTGGCTCTTGTTTATGCATGAAAAAGAGCACGGAAACAAGGCCATTTATGGTAAAAAAAAAACCCCGCTTGGCGCGTAGCGGAAAAAAACTGACGCGCCCGCTCGTACGGTGTTAAGGGCATTATACACGTAAATAATCATTAACCTTCAATGAAATAATAAATGAGAGTCCCGTATCTTCCGTAATCAAGAAGAGACTTCAACACCCTAGGTAATGATCCTAGAGTTACAATTTAGAGAGTTGAAGTTATAAAGATGTTGTCACAAGGTTTTAGATGAGTCACACGTACGGTTCAGCTGAACCTTAAATCTGACCGCGTGTGCTTGCCCTCAGGTCAGGTCACTGGGAAGGTCACCAGTTGAACTGAGATAGTGGTAAATACTTTTAGTTAGTGCAACTATATTCTTAGGCGGAAGGCGATGTTGATTTAAATTACAGGAAAGGACTGAGATTATTATTTATAATTAATGATAAGTATCAAAATAGCTCAGGAGGGAATTTATATTTTATGACAGAATTATATTACTTGAACATATGCTACGATAGCGAACCGAACTTAGGAATTCGTGTTTCTATATTTTTCTTAGGTAAAGCAAAGTAACAACGTGAATTTAATATGAGTGAAAATGTAATTTAATTTGTCTACTGGTTGATATTAATTACTTCAACATATAATCTTCAATATTCGCAACTAAGACAACACTCGAAGATAAACAAAATGACCGAATGAGTTCTAATAGACTCAGACTTGACTGAACATTATAAATTAATCTTAATGAGTTAGATCTGAACGGTTTAACAGATATCGATCGAAAGATCGTACGTAGTAATTAAATTGGCGCTAATGACGAAGTTTAGCTCATTGATATTTAAAGCAATATCAGACTCGTTTCTGAACGGGTTAGCAGAGCGAGGTGCATAAAATGTACATGCACAATTAGTACATGGATGTAGGCGACGAAGTCCTACTCATTGATACTTAAAACAGGCAGTATCAGACTCGAGTCTGAACGGGTTAACAGAACGAGATGAACAAAATACACAGGTACAATTAGTGTATGGTGGATGAAAGTGAGGCGAAACACAAAGGAAAGAATTCCTAAACACGGTATTCGAAATAGCACAACATCAAGATTTACAAGCACATAAATGCACGTCTATAAGATATATTTCATATGCGATTAATTAGCAAAAGGTTAAAGGAATTACACTATGCACTCGTTGGAAAATTGGGCGTACGTTCTAGGTAAAGAGCGATTATATAAATGGATTAATCACGGAATATACTAGGGCTTCAACTCACAAATAATAAATCAACATACACGTAGTCAGTAAATCTGCGAGCGTGGGCGCCTGAATATATTTTAGTAACACTGATATGTAACGTATGCGTAAGTTATGAATTAATAAAAATAGTCTTGAACAAGGGTCAAGGTTTTAAGGCAAAAGTAACACAGAATAGTACAGGTTCAGAAGGATGAAGCTATTACGCAAGTACGTGATCTAGGGCACAGATCACAATTAAATCAGGGCACACCACGGTTCACATATTTACATAATCAATACCTCACAACAATAATCAACAAACAGAGACACAGAATCACTTAAGAGTGGGCAGGGGACGAGAGTACTGGTCTGGCCGACGTGGAGGGTAGTGGCTAATACTGCAAGGCTGGTTACCTCCTCGAGCAGGGGTCCTAGGTTTAGGCCTGTTTACATGACTCGAGCAGGGGTCCTAGGTCCAGGCCTGTTTACGTAACTCGAGCAGAGGTCCTAGGTACAGGGCGCCAGGCAGCAGACGGGTAGCCCTTCAGTAATCCGGTAGGCACTCTCGAGGGGCAGGGGGAGGAGGCTGAGGCAGACCGAAACGCTTCCCATGGAGCCCGAGCCCGAAGGTGTAAGACTGTTAGGGAGGTGATGGTTTGCATACTTTCCTCAGGTTTTCCTGAGGTCCTATGCTAAATTATTCTTGATTCAAGTGTCGATGAACTCGGGGGGGGGGGGGGGGGAAAGGGGTATTGAGAAAAGAGGAAAAGTGGTTGTTGTGAGGTACATATACATTCTAGCCTTGGAACTCAGGTATTATAACATGGGCCTGGTCCCAAGGTATTATTACAGTATTCATTGGGGCAACTGGAAGGTCCAGGGTTGCTGTGAAAAATGGAAAATACTTAAGGCTTAAAATGCAACAACTGTCTTGCAGGTCTTCTAATTATCTTAGTACATATTATATATAGAGGATTGTGTTTGTATCCTCGGGAGCATGGGTTGGTCAGGCACTGTTCAGGTCCATTGGCCCCTGTAATATTCGGGGCGCTGGTGAGTAGATTGCATAACGGAGTGTTCATCATACTCCAAATCTGGTGGAACAATACAGGGAGCGTCCGTTCTGGTGGAGGCTACGTAAAAGGAGGGTTCTAATTGGTGGTCCCAGAGCGGTTGTGGTTGGCTGAGGAACATGGCTTTTGACTGGCTAAAAGAGCACTCCATTCTCTTTGAGGGGTGCTAGTGAGAGAGAGAACTGTGGGGTGGATGGCTGGGCATGGCCAACTTAGGTAGATGCCGGTGTACTTGGAAGAGGGACTCAGGTAAATGTCTTCGTTGTCTTTCCTGGGGTTTATAGGTGGCCTGTGTGGTTATGCTGGCCACTCGGTGCACCGTTGGTTTTGGGCCCGTCATCTCAATATCAATACTTCAAACTGAATATTACAAGAAACCAACAAAACTTAATTTTAACACTAGATTAGCGGACTAGCGGTTTATTTATATGTACCGCCCAGCGGGGTGTTTTTAGCCAAAATAGGGCTGTTTACGTGATCATTTTCATGCCTAAATAAGACCCAGAACGTAAAACAAGTATCTATCCCTGAAAGGGCATAAACAGAGCTTTCCAATGACACCATAACGATCCTTTTATGATGGCTAGTTTTCTTGCAACAACCGCGCAACGCGAGTGCAAAAAGCATGTAATTCGGCACTTTCCCCATACAATTCCGTATGTAGCGAGTGAGAGAGGGAGGGAGGAGGTGGGATTCGTGTCAGTAGGTTCGCCGCGGTGGTCTGGAGCAGTCATACGCTCGCTACTCTCCTGCCACCACTTGTCTCTCTCTCTCAGCAACATTACGTGCTGAAATTGCCACACGACCTATGTCGAGCGCCGCCTGATAGTCCAGATTTATTATACTCGACTTATGTTGCGCGCCGCTAGTTATGGGTTAAGCTCATCATCACAGAAAGAATTAAGGAGCTGCAGAGGATTATGTTGGTGTTTTCTGTCGGTTTAAACCCATTTTCCGAGTAATGAAAATGAATAGCGATACCGTTAAATGCTGTATGATGGTGCATGGTATCAATACTTAATGAAACAACACTTCTGTAGCTCCTTTCTTCTTTCCGTGATGATGAGCTTAAAATTAAGATTTGTTGGTTTCTTGTAATATTCAACTCCATGCCAAAGGAATATGAAGTACGATGTAGGGAAGTTTTTGGTGTCAATTTGAAGTATTGATATCATGCTTCATAATACACTTCATATTTTGTTTTCCTATCCTCATCTTATTGAAGAAAAACAGGGTTAGCAACTACAAAAAACATCAGAATGCCGACTTTATGGGTCTATAACTACACAACTATGCCCCAAAAAGCCTATGTGTATATCAAAGTTTTTACTTAGAATTACTTAATCTTTCATCTCTGGAAGTATTTGACAAAATTCGCGGGACACCATATATACCGGTATTATATAATTACATATATATACATACAGGGTGTCCCAGGAGGAAAGGGCATAACTTTGGGAAATGATAAAACAAGGTATTCTAAGCACAAAATGTTTTATAACAAAAAGTCCACATCACAACCGTTAAACAGATATTGAAGGTTTTATGAAGTTTCCTCCCGAGCACCACTGTAATGGACTCTTCCATGTCAGATAGTTTCCAACTGGTCCAAAGTGAGCTAATATATCTATAATAATTTTGCAACTTACAGAATTATAATATCTTTACAATAACATGGTAAAATAATTGCAGTTAGATGGAGGTGTGGTAGGAACTTGGACAGCTAGGTCACCCTTATGGGAAAATACTTAAGAAAATGCCATTTTCAACATGCAATATCTCTTTACTGGTTGATAAGCATTTGTTCCCCTTTTTTTCCCTTGCCCCTCAACTTTTCCCTTGCCCCTCAACTTTCTCTTCATAATTGGTGAGGGGCACAGGGCCCTGGGTGGGGCTTTGGTTTCCCGGGCGTTTCTGCACCCTCCTCAGCTCCCCACCCAGGCTTTATTGTGGTCGGCAGGGAGGGTTCTGTGGGGGCGCACGGTTATGGCCTTGGAATTGCTCGGGGCCTTGCGGCTGTTCGGCCAGGCAGCTTGGGGAACAACAACAACAACAACAACAACTGGTTGATATTTGTAATATTTCTTATAGAACATTTTAAGCTTAGATTATTTTGTTTTATCATTTCCCAAAGTTATGCCCTTTCCTCTTCGGACACCCTGTATATATATATATATATATATATATATATATATATATATATATATATATATATATTAGGAGGAGGCTGTAGGCACCAGCCGAACAAGGCGGTACTACAGGGGACTGCTAGGTAGTTTATAGGGACAGCTGGAACTCCTGTTTCACCACCTGGCCTCCCAAGCTGATCCTTTCTGTGCCTCATCAATATTGAGGGCAACCCCAGTCTGCCCTCCAAAACTCCCTCTCCTCTTATCAATACATTATACTACAAACACTTTACATATTACACTACCTTTCTTATCTAGAATGATGACGAAAACATGACCTGCCTCGGAGTCCCCAGGGTGGGGGAGCCAGAAATGCCCTCATTCGACTGACCCATGGCAACGAATCCCCAAAATGCTCTGTATCACTGTCTTCTACTATTACTATTAAATTCTGTAACATTTGTGGCCTCTCTAAATTCTACTCTGTGGAACACCACCTCCTCTGCCAACCCTGACCTTCTCTTTCTTACTGAAACAGGTGTCTGGGACTACTGACAGCAAACCCTTCTCTATATCCTACTAGTATCTCAATTCTCAGTTTCAAGCCAAAGGTGAATGTAAACAAGGCTATCCTAAATGACCTAGAGCAGTTAGTCCAGCAACCCACCTGTATCCCAAATCGCATCGGAGATCAGCCCAGCATTCTTGACATATTTCTAACTTCTGCCCCTTCTGCATATACTCTAAATCTGTTCTCTCCTTTGGGCTCATCTGACCATAAACTCATCTCTGTCACCTCTCCTACTTCTCTGGTATGGCCACCCGATGGCGCTTGTGAAACTTTGGCGCTGCCAACTGGAAGGCAGTACTTCTTTGATTCCCATTGAATGACTTTTGCTTCCTTGGCTGGGGACCCTCGGAGAGTGCTGAATGCATTAACGAAGTAATCTTTTCGGGCATGGAAGCATACATTCCATTTTCTTTCTCGCAGTAAAATACAATTATTTTTTTTGGTTTAGTCACGCTTGTTCTGCTGCTGTCTGCAATAAGGAAAAAGCATTCAAGCGGTACCGTCGCCTTCAAACTCAAGAATCTCATACTTCCTATATTTTTGCCCGGAATCAAATATGTTCTTCGATTCGCCAAACATTATTTCATCAAAAATAAATGCACTGAACTATCCAACTTTAGTTCTTCCCAAGTGTTCAGGCATCTAGCTAAAGACCTCTCCAACAACTTTTCTTCTTTGGTAATATGATCTTTCCAGAGAGTTCAGAAGAAAAAGAGACATCGATAATATTGAGAGATGATGAAGGGTTAATTTGTATGTTGTTGACGAGTAGGTCATAGGTTTCTGGTAGGGGGCGACGGGTAGACAAAGATGGAGAAATTAAGTTTTGGAAGCATTGCGAGTAACAAGGTTATCTCTGCCCCAATTAGAGATAGTAGAGAGATCGAAAGATACTGTAGGTGTTTTATGGCCTCCTTACGTGCGTTTTAGAGTTCAAGCTATGTACGGTGTTTTGGAAGTCTATTTGAATAGTGTAATGTAGAGTCGTCAGCATATGAATGAATGGGGCTGGAGGTGCAGTTGAGAAGGTCGTTAATGAATAATAGGAAGATAATTGGAGATAGGACAGAACCCTGAGGAACACCCAAGTTGATAGATTGAGGAAGTGAATGGTGGCCGTCCACAACCGAAGCTATGGAACGGCCGTAAAGGAAATTAGAGACAAAGGCTCAGATGGAGGGATAGAAACCGTAGGAGGGTAGTTTGGAAATAAGGGATTTTTACCAGACTCTATCGAAGGCCTTCGATATGTCTAGCGCAATAGAAAAAATCTCACTGAAGTCCCGAATGGAGGATGACCAAGTGTTAGTAAGATAAGAAAAAAGATCACCAGTAGAGCGGCCCTTACCCATAAATGATGACCGTCCTCAATAGAGGTTTTTATGGTGCACTGCGACTGTCCTCAATAGATCTATAGCATAAAAAAAACGTAGAAAACACACCAGTGGCACTCAAAACAAAGCCATATGTGATTAGGTGAGATAAACCCCCTCCACTACTTGCTACCAGTCCTACATATGTGGCCCAACTGTCCTTTTTCCCCCTCCTGAATTATCAGCTATTTTTTCCTTCATTTCCCCTTTTATCGGGTAATTTTTGGCACAAATTTTCCTCTCCTGGTCTCTTTAACACGGGTGAGGCAGCTAGAGAACCTTGCAACACAAAGACTTAAACTCGGACCCGTCAGTGTTGCTCGAGAGCTGGGAGAGGTAGGATATACGCCCCCCGAGCTCTTGCCTTATGATACGACCTTGCGTCAATAATACGTCTTTTTAAACCCCCAAATGCTATTCCCACTTCTTTTATTGCTCTTAAATGTTCATATGTTCATAATGAAAACAAAAGAGCCTCATATGGATAAGAAATAATTATATATATGGCACTATGATGGTTTTTGACAGAATAGAACCAAATACCTTTGCTTGGCGGAAGGGTTTGAACTACCATAGCTTCGCAGTTTATGAGTTAAGGAAGCCATACTGGCGGTCTGAGAGTAGGTTATGGGAAGATAAATGCATAAGAAATTTTGAGGTAAACAAAAATCCAAAGCTTTAGAGATGCAAGAAATGAGAGCAATTGGACTATAGTTGGAGGGTTGAGAGCGGTCAACCTTCTTTGGGACAGATCGAATGAGAGCAAATTTCCAGCAAGCAGGGAAGATGTTAGAGGAGAGACAGAGATGGAAGAGTTTTCCTAGGCAGGGAGTCAGCAAGGAAGCACAGTTTTTTAATACAATAGGAAGAGGTTATGATGTTAGGCATAAGTAGGAGTTCGAAGGCAACAGTACCGTTTGAATGCTTCCTCCTTATTGCGGACAGCAGTAGAGCAAGCGTGAGTAAGCCAAGATTTGTTTGCATTAGTCTGAGAGAAAGAAGATGGAACGTATGTTTTTATGCCCGAGAGGATTATCTCGGTAATGCGTTAAGCACTCTTAGAGGGTCCCCGGTCATGGAAGCAAAAGTAATTCCATGAGAAATCAAAGAAGTACTGCCGAAGAGCCTCCCAGTTGGCAGTGCCATATCTATCTATATATATATATATATATATATATATATATATATATATATATATATATATATATATAAATATATAATATAATTATATATATATTATATATATATATATATATATATATATATATATATATATATATATATTATATATAGATATATATAAATTTATATATAGATATATATATATAGATATATAGATATATATAATATATGTATATAGACAGTATATATATATATATATATAAATATATATATATATATATATATATTTATATATACATATATATATATATATATCTATATATATATATATATATTATATTTATATATATATATATATATATATATATATATATATATATATTAGTCTCAGATGGCGGCCACTCACATTTGGGACGAGAGTCCGTGCATCAATCAACTCTACCACGGCACGACAAAGAATATATATATTTTTCCTACTTAGATTCAGAAGGGAAATCCTACTTGAACAAAATATTCCATTTCATAGGCAAGTGGTGATTTATATATAAATAGAGATCAATGGAAACAGAGATGTGTCAATGAAGATGGATAGTTAAACGATAGGTTAAAAAAACAGTGAGAAGATATACATAAAACTAGCATCGGAATGTTGATTATGTTTGACCATATATCATTGTATGATTCACCATACAATATAATATATATTATGATAGACAGCTTTGGGTTAGGCAGTTATGTTAAAGATGTTTAATTGACTGAGGTAACAATACGTGGCTGATTGAACCGTCACTCGTAGTCTGTGTGTGTATACCATGGTAATTACAGACGCAGGAAGTGTTAGTCATTGATATTACTTAATGGTTTATTGTAAGTTTAGTAGTTTTCACTCAAGTATATAAAGCCATTCGTTTGCTTCAGTAATGGTGTATTACTTACTGTTTTTGTTTTCATTTATTGATTATATATATATATACAGCCATTTGATAAGGCATACTTTCGTTTTTTACAACTTTCATCATGTTATTGTTTCTTTTGTTTTGTAATGTGTGTGTTATTCAATAATGTAAATATATTGCTTAGATATATTTGGGTACCAACTTCGGGTTCAAAACCTGTTATGGGTCCCCATGATTCCCCTTTCGATTTATTTTGTATCTAATATTTATACTTGCCTACATTTTCTTTTACATGATTTCTTGTTTTTCACTTATTCAAATTAATGTTCACGTTTTAAGGATATATATTTTACCATTAGTATTCTAGATTTAATATTTAAGTACTCCCATGTTCGTGCCTGTCATTATAGTTATGTATAACTAAAGTAGCAATTATATTGTTAATCACAATGTTTTTCTTCATTATGTAATTTTGGCTGTATCTAAATTAGACCTGAAGATGAGAACAGCGAATCTAGAAACTTCGTACAAGATAATGTTATTAATTCCTGCTGCGTTGGTTTGGTTCTTCTATTTGTTATCAAGTTACGCTTTCCAAGTGACCAATCTATTGTGGATAATACACAGTATATATATATATATATATGGTGAAGTACCGGGGTGGAACAAAACCTGTAGGATGGCTTACCTACATGGGAAAAAGGAGAAAACAACAACAGAAGAGTACCCAATAGTACCAGGAATTCTAATTTTCTATGAATCAAGGAGCACTAATGTTAGTCACCTAGTCAATATGGGAAGAATAGAGAACCAATCACCATTCAGCTCTCAAACTCCCTCCACCAATCACCAGCCGGCATTTGCCCAGCCATCAGAGTTGCATTCTGATAAGCACATGGTTATGTATATACAACACCAAGGACCCGAGTGCTATCGGGATAAGTGAACTTAGTAGGTCCTGTATTATGTTATCATTCCATATAACCATCAACCACCGTGAAAAGATAAAGAATAATTGAGTTATCACAAGTATCAACAATAAGCCTCAATTATAACTTAATCATCAGAGTTACGATTACGTCTTTACTAGACTCAGTGCCTCTCATCTGAGTATTAAATAAAATACCTATTATCATTATGTATCATATATTAACTTAACTTAAAAGTATTAACCTCACCAAATGTATCACAACGATTCCCTAAATCCTGTTAGCATTGAGTGCCTGTAAGTTGAAGCTAACAAATAACTTGAACATAGCCTAACTGAAATTAAGCAAAGGTAGGGAAAGTAAGCAAATCATTCACTGAGTTAATGCCCCTAACTCTGAAAAGAACGGGACATCCATCAGCAGTGAACAATTGCCTAGCCCTTCCACCTGCCCTGAGTGTGTGCTAAACCTGCTGAAGTACCTGCTGAAGTCTGGACCCTGAAGTCCTGATTGTGAGAAGCAGTTCCTCCTGAAGTGCTGCCCTGAGGACCTACGTTCCACGTCGGCCAGACTTGCTCTCTACCCTCCCATATTCCCCTAAGTGTCTCTGAGTATCTTACGTTGTGATTATTGTTGTGAAGGTTAGGTAAAATATGTGAATATTACAGTGTTACGACCAGGACTCGTATAAAACAAGGGCTCTTAATCATTGGACTAGAAAGGCACACAGCCACAACGGTAACACTAGATCCAACCCTCGAACTTATAATGCCGGCGCACAAAAACACCTATACCCTCCAGAGTTAAATCTGCGATAGCGGGGTATCCTATAACTCGGTATAAATGCACTACTACTACAGGCTGATGACCTCTGATACAGCCTGATCACAACAACATACAATTACGTTAATAATGTATACAAGGAAAAAGATAGAGATCTTAATTAAATCACTGCAATGATTTAATGCAAACAAGAGGAAGGTATACTTAAAGTTACTCTAAACAATAATAAACTGTCACTCCTATATTAACCCTTCCTACCCGGGCAGCCTTTCTTAATGACGGAGGCTGTATCCGGGCGATCTGGCTGAAAACACAACAAAAGTAAACTAAGGCTAATCTCGCTTAATATACTACGTACAATAATCAAACATATGTCAAAATGGGCGCCTTACCTTCCCGTGTAGAATGGCGTTGAGTAGAGCTTTTTAGATCAAGTAGTTCAGGAGTTATGGTGATGGAAGTGGAGGTAACTTTTGCCGCGTATTTACCTCGCCGCGTCCGAACGCTCACCCGCGGCCCAGGCTACGACGAACGTTTTGACTCGTCTCTCTACCTTGAATTATGGCGGGAAGCGATTTTTTAGTGTTTTATTGTTTATTATGCCATATATTATTGTTATTATGATATTTTCACTCAATATATATATTTTTCTGAAGTAATATGTGTCTCTGTCACTTATACTTAAGTTTTATTGTTATTATTATAGTAGTTATGATTATTTATACTGGACTATGGTAATTGATAGTGTAATTTTCACTTCTTTATTGTTAGGAATATATATTTTAGTGTCACTTTCACTCGTTCATATTGTTCTGAAAGCACTTATTATTACTTATGTGTCTCTTTCACTTATACTTAGTTATATTATTATTATTGAGTGTCACTATCACTGTCACTTACACTTCAATAGTTTGCCAGAGTGTGGAAATCATTGAAGCAGGTGCCGGCACACAGTCCCACCTGACACTCGAGGCATTGCCAAGTGATTTTTGTGGGTTTGCTTGGTCGTCGAGTTGTGCGGGTGCACACATAGCACCTCTTCTGCATCCTTATTCGGCTGTTAGGACCCTGGAAAGGAAGGGCGACGAGCTGGTGCTTTCTGATGAAGTCGGCACACCCTATTCTGTCCATCATGCCTGGTCCTTGTAGTGGCCTCCCTGGTGTACCCGCATGTTTTACCAGGAGCTCATGTATCAGCTGCTTTTGGAAGGTCCGCAGGCTCTTGTACTTGATGACTGGACACCTCAAACGGTAGATGTTGTACGCGTTGAGGACAGACATATCTACTGTATGCAGGACAAACTTCTTGTACCACCTGCAAGATGTTCGCAGGCAGTCTATGAAGCCCATCTGCATGTCGGACTTGTCGACGAGGCGCATGTTCAGGTTATAGTCCAGAACAGCAGCTGGTTTTGTGATAGGGTTCTTAGTTTTTCGGTCCACATTCCCTGTGGGGACCATCTCTGCTTTGTGGCATGTGGTGAGGAGGTTGACCTTACGCTGGTCATGCCAGTGGATGGAGAGGATGGGGCCACTCTTCTTATGGAATATGTCAGTCTTCTTAGTTTTTGTTGGGTAGGCTGGCATGCCCTTCCTCTTCCCCTTCACTGTGCCGACAGTTCCGGTCTTGCGGTCATGGAGGTACTTGGCGAGGATAGGCGACGTGTAATAATTGTCGGTATAGAGGACGTGGTTGTCATGGAAGTACCTCTCCATCATCCTCTTTACCACAGCGCCGCCAAAACCAATGAGGGGGTCAATCTCCACCTCCCCACCCTTGCCGCTGTAGACTATAAAGTCGAGCACATATCCCGTCTTGCAGTCGCAGAGGACGAAGAGCTTGATGCCGAAGCGGTGTCTCTTTGACGGGATATACTGTCGGAAGTGCAGCCTACCACGGAACAGGACCAGAGACTCGTCGATGCACAGCTTCTGAAATGGAATCAGGTAGGTGGAAAACTGATTACGTATCATGTCATACAGTTGCCTGATCTTCCAGAGTGTGTCGGGCTCGTGGACATGCATGTTATTTGTCAGGTGGAAATATGAGAGGATGTCGAAGTACCTATCCCTTGACATGAATTTGCGAAATGCTGGAGTCGTTGTGAGGTCGCCAGTTATCCAGTAGTCGGCCAGAACGTGCTTCTTTATGTGTGTCATCAGCATTGTGAGTGCCAAGAACACATATCATTCTGCCACAGTGAAAGCTCTCCATGCCACCATCTTTGCACTTGTCTTCCTGCCAAGAAAGTTTGAACAGATAGCCTGGTGGTGATTTGTCTCTTTGACAAGGTATTCCATGACTTCATTGTCGTAGAAGCCACAGAAAAGTTCACTGGGGGTGGCATTTGGGCAACAGGGATATGCTGGTGACACCCCAGAACCCTGTTGTACCTCGTCAAAGGCAGGAAAATCTGGCACAAAATCCGCCCCATCTGACCACACAAACATTTCAGCAGGTCGAGGACGAGGACGTAAGCTGCAGCAGGCACACGCCCTGGACGCCCTGGCACACGCCCTTGGCCACGCGGATGCCCAGGCGGACGCCCTGCACGCCCACGCCCACGCCCAGGCCCAGGGGCAGCGGTGTCGACAGGCCGACCACGTCCACGACCTCGAGGTCCTTTGACTCTTTTTGTCGGGACTCCCTCTTCCTCTTCCTCTTCCTCTTCCTCTTCGTTTTCCTCTTCCTCAGGCGACGTCAGGTCATCTGGGGCAATGTCGGGGTCGTCAGCAGCCTCTTCAGGAGTCAACTCTGGTGAAGAATAGACCGGGCGTCGGCGGCGTGGGGCTGCGGGAGGTTGAGCAATGGGAGCCTCGGCCTCGGGAATTGGGCTCCTTTTGCGGCTAGCCGGGGACTTTTCCGCAGGAAATAATGACCTACGATGCGAGGCCTGTGGTGACACACTGCGGGAGGCCAATGGCGCACTTGTAGAGGCCCTTTGGTCATCTTGAGGGACAGATGAAGCTGAGGGCTGTGGGTGGCCCTCCCGGCGTCGCGGGTCAAGGCGTCGTGACAAAGGAATGCGGGTGGTTGCTAGGCCTGGGTCGGCGTCACTCTCACTATCTACGCCTTCCCTCACTTTTTCTGCCTCCCTGCATGCTTTCTTGGCTGCACTTTTCACTAAAGACTGTTTATAGAAGTATTTACCCACTTTCAAGGGCGTACGGGCAGGCAAAGGGGAAGGTCCTGGCGTAGGGCTAGGGCTAGGCCTACCCTGACCTACGAAACTAGGCGAAGGGGTTGGCTCTAGCACACTTGGTACTTCAATAGCACCTTCCTCCACCAACTTCCACATCAGGATCATCACTACTATCACCCCCCTCAAATAAATCAACATTGTCATCAGCACCAAATCCCACAAAATCGTCAATTTCGCTCCCACTTCTACTCTGAATATAGAGGTTTTTGTCCACAGAGCTTTCACCACTGCTCAAATCCTGGTTGAAAAGTTCACGGTGTATTGCACTGTCACTTAGTAAACGTTTCACTTTCCTTACTTTCCTTTTCTTCTCGGTTGGCAGAGGCGTAGATGTTGCAAGCGGGGTAGCACTGGGACGCGCGGGAGATTGCACAGTATCGGACGTGTCGGAATTCATTTTTATGCTGTAGCTCTCAATGGCGGCAACGTAGGAACTGATAAGCGTGGTAGTTGAGGCTTGGTGGCGCTACGATCGCCCCCGCAAAGTAAAATTTACCCGCGCGAAATTTAAAGCACGCTTTCAAGCAAATGCCTTACATAAGGCATACCGGGTTGCGGCCCTTCAGCCGCGCTGTCCTTACCTAAGGCAGCCCGGGTAGGAAGGGTTAAAGAAAGTGAATGCAAGTCCTAAAGCATCGAACAGGAATCTTCTGAAGAAAGTCTGATGCTGCTAAGATGATCGAATCGGATTTTGAACTGTTATATAAAGCAGGAACAAGATATGACAAGTGTATGGACATACAGTGTTAACTGGCACGGGAATAATGATAAATGCGCAATAGTATTATCTCCAACAACAAAAGAAGTCCTTCCTCAGGCAATGCAAAAGCCTGCTCGGGTTGTGCAACTCAACAACAACCAAGGCTTACAATCAACGTGAATAAAAATTCTGCATACATAACCTAAGAGCTTATAATCCTAATCGGGTGTCTGCTAGGCAAATAAAGTCTAGCTGGGATGTCGTAGGCTAGGAAACAATGGCTGAGCAAGCGGCTCGTAGCCTAGCGAGGTCCTTAAGACTGTGCGGCCAAATTACGTTAAATGACGGGTGCTCTCTTTGAGAGATCCAGATCGCTAGTATCTGGTTCTCTCCTGGCGACCCTCTTCAAGTCAAAGAAAAACGAGTTAACACAGTGTTGGGTGGCAGAGGCAAAAGCCCTCACTCGCAACACAATGCTAAACTTACAAGGTACACAGTCAGGAAGACCACCTAGGCTTCCCTCGTATCTGTTGCGATTGTACAAGTTCAACAAAACCTGGTACACATCGGAAATCACAACAACAATAGCCTCACCCCAGTCTAGCATTAAATAGCCCAGCAGACAACCAAGAACTAGGTAGGGAGACACCGCGAGTGTGTCGAACCTCTACAGACAAAATGGTAACCCCTCCAAAATGCCTAACTAAACATGTAATATCTGAGAGCTTCAGCATATAATACGATGGCTGATGTATGAAATCGTGCAAAACCAAAGGGGAGTTATTATGTTAAATAGATTGGAAGAATGAGAGGTAAGAAGTTGAGAGAGAGAGAAAGTGTTCTATAGGTAGAAGTCGGGGACAGGTGGCAAGGGAGATGTGAAGGGTATGCTGGTCAGGAAAGCTCTGAGCAAGGAAGACACAAGGCAGCAGGGAGTGCGGGGGAACTACTTCCTGATGCGGCAGGAGGGCGGCAAGGCAGCCAGCCACTCAGAGGGCCCGGCCGTGGCATGACGTCACCGAGACAACACGTAACACTGCGCACACTACCCTCTGCCTCCTGCACTTACTCACTCACACTCTCTAGCTGTATCATTCAGTCTTATACATTAAACTTATAACTGAAGATATAAAATATAATGCATTGTCACAGACAAGAAATAAAGACCACTTCTATACTGCCTGTGACATGACGATTCACAAGAAAGAAAGTACAACATTGTAGATAGACTGTAGCCCATTTCACTGCCCTGGCGAGCGCTAGTGGCTACCGGGAGGCGATTCTACCAACGCTGGCAGGCATCACAACAGTGTTACTATTATCCATAGATCTGTGTCCAAGATACTTATTTATTGCGTATGTGTTAATCCTTCTGAATCGTATATTAAATTACATATAGATCTGTGCCTAAGATCTAGTGTTCATTTTGCTAAATAACTCTTCTATAACCTTTTACGCATACGTTACATGCTCGTGTTAATTAATTCACCTAGCCATGTACTCACAGATTTTCCTTGTATATGTTTATTCTTTTATGTATGTTACGAGTTGAGCTCGAAGTGTATTTTGTGTAATTATTCCCTTCCAAATAATAACCTGTCACCTAGGACCTACACTCAATTTCACATTTGATTTACCTCAGTTCCCCTCGTTGAGAAGACTTTATATTAATTATCATATACATTTGCTTCCCGAGATCCTAATCTTACGCTCGTTTACTTAAATGTTATTGTTATTATTATATTAACCATATTTATGTTCATTTGATTACTGATGTAGATAATTCTGATTCTTCTCGTCTAGGAATTCTAGCCGTGAATAGATTCTGTTATCCAATTATTCATCATTCGAATACACCGCTTATTAGGTGAATTCTGCATAAGACTCTGTTAACCCGTTCAGATATCTTGTTTATACCATTGTGAGTATTTATTAAAAACAACTTCATGTACGTTCCTTTTAATATAATTAACATTGTGTTTAATTATTCTTTACTCTAATTCTATATAAGTGTTTCTAAGAAGTCTGTAAACTATGTTAGTTTTGTTAATCAGACTTTGTCTTCAATTACGATTAATAGATATTCATCTATAGTTCATTCATGATCGTATAGTAATTATTGAATCTGAATTCCTGGACTCGACTTATTATTGTTACATATAATCGATTGAAGAGGGTATATTCAGCTCATAATTTACGCAAATTAAGTTAAGTAGAGATTGAATTGTAAAAAGAATTCAACATTTCATTGCTATTAAATTCATTGCATTCCCTCAGATAATAAGTTTGTAGTCGCACAAACAATAATTATATTTTCCAACACCGCAGTAACTTGTATGACCTGAGTAGCTACCTGGTCAAAAGTTACCCTACCCTTGATAGTCTACTTGGCTCACGCGCGCGCCCTCACTCGGTGAGCGTTACTCGAACCAGTTAACCGTGTAATTGTCTTTTAATTCTCAACTCATCCATTCTCTCATGTTCAGAGAGTCTATTAATAATATATTTATTATAGAATCATTCACGTTAGACACTCGACTCACATAAATATTATTATCAATGGTTGATTCTATATATAACGTGTTTATTCTATAATTGCATATTTCCCTTATAATACTATCTCTTGATTCCCGCGCATTGTATGTTATTGCTAGACCTTGGTGTGTGATAAATGTTTGTTAATTGTTTACTTGCTGTTCCTTATAATAGCTAAGTAAATCTCCACCCACACTTGAGGTCTAGATATATGCGTGAATAACCTATTTATTGTTTAGGTCAAACTATATATCTGCACTTACTATTCCCCAATAATAGTTAAGTGAGAAATTGTTCTATCCCTATACCATGTGAATAAATAATAAGTATATAACTTACATGTGCGTATTTATTGTGTTCTGTAGTACCTGATTGAGTAACTATTTGTGAATAAGAACGTGTTAGATGTGTTCCTGTTGAGGATATTTACGGTCTATAAGTCCAGAATTGGATTTTAGTGAAGACTGAATAACGGGATAAAAATATTATATCCCGGTATAATATATATATATATATATATATATATATAAAATACCTGATTGGTCCTCCAGTTCCATGTACTGCATCTTCAGCCACTCGGTCTGGTTCTGCTGTACGTTGATGCGCTCACTCAGCCCGTCTATTTCGTCTGTAATAGTAATAATTTTACACTTAACTTTAACTACTTCATTACTCAAGGCATATATGCTTCGTCTTAGCAAAATAATTATATTTTCCTCTATTCTAATAGAGTACCGGTATTTGATAAACGTATTTCTATATATGCCTGAATAACCCATGCACACCATATCTTGCTTCAACAATCACTATAGTCAAACCAGTATATGAGCGACCCAGAGTCCTCCATTATTGGCTATACTGCGATCCTTTGCATGGCCTTCTGTAAATACATTAGCAGCTGATATTGGACAGTTTGGTTGATAAGCATGTATGACCTGTTTCACCTCCAATATTCATTGTCATTCTCTCTCGTCTTCCCTCATTCAATATACTACTATTAATTAATCATTAGATAAAGTGAAGACACCCAAGTGATTTTGTTCAAATTAGGAAGGACCTCATATATATATATATATATCCTGGTGTCCCAGGAGGAAAGGGCATAACTTTGGGAAATGATAATACAAAATATTCTAAGCCTAAAATGTTCTATAAGAAATATCCCAATGCTCAACCAGTAAAGATATATTGCATGTTGAAATTACCTTTTCTTCAGTATTTCCCCATAAGGGTGGCCTAGCTGTCCTAGTACCTACCACACCTCCATCTAACTGCAATTATTTGACCATGTTATTGTGAAGATATGATAATTCTGTAAGTTGCAAAATGATTATAGATATAATAGCTCACTTTGGTCCAGTTGGAAACTATCTGACATGGAAGAGTCCATTACAGTGAGGCGGGGGAGGACACTACATAAAACCTTCAATATTTGTTTAATGATTGCGATTTGGACTTTTTGTTATAGAACATTTTAGGCTTAGAATACCTTGTTTTATCATTTCCCAAAGTTATGCCCTTTCCTCCTGGGACACCCTGTATATATATAATATAAATAAAATACATATATATATATATATATATATATATATATATATATATATATATATATATATATATATATATATATATATATATATATATATATTCAGTATATACTGTATATATATATATATATATATGTATGTATATATATATATATATATATTATACCGGTATATATATATATATATATATATATATGTATACCGGTATATATATATATATTATTTTTATATCATACTTTCTTCTACTCAACAGCTGAGCTCTGGAACTCTCTCCCAGAATCAGTCTTTTCCTCTTCCTATGACTTAAATTGCTTCAAACTCCATGTGTCCAGGCATTTTGGCTCGAACGTCCCTTGATTTTGGCCCTGTCACTCTTTCAACTATGTGGGAGGCACTCGCTATAGGCAGTTATGCCTTGTGCCTCCCTCAATCACATAGAAAAAAAAAAGAAAAAAAAATATATATATATACCGATATATATATATATATATATATATATACTTTATATATATGAGGTCCTTCCTAATTTGAACAAAATCACTTGGGTATCTTCACTTTATCTAATGATTAATTAATAGAAGTATATTGCATGAGGGAAGAATGAAAAATAATATGGGAGGTGAAACAGGTCATACACGCTTATCAACCAAACTGTCCAATATCAGATGCTAATGTGTTTACAGAAGGCCGTGCGAAGGATCGCAGTATAGCCAATAATGGAGGACTCGGGGTCGCTCATATACTGGTTTGAGTATAGTAGTATTCTTTAAAATTATTTCAATATATTCCAGAAATATATTGCTAAAGTTTCATGCACGAACACCATAGTCTGTTTCTTTCCAGCTGACGGTAAATTGCAATGTTCCTACCTTATTTATTGGCCATTACGAAAATTGTGAATTGAAATATGCATTAAATAATGAAACCTTTGTATATAATTATATGGTATATATATGATGTAGGCACTGACAAGTTTCATAGTTATTTATTAACCCCCCCAGACATTAATAGTTAACTTACTGGAGAGGAGGCGGACGACACAATATAATCCCCACAACTGTCAAAATCTCACTGAGGGACCGTTAAAAGTCGGAGGAACTTGGGGTTGCCACCAATCGACAGATTCTGATCTAACTTACCTAATTTACTGAGCTCAATATGACGCTAGAGTGTCATATAACTTATTAGAGAGATATAAAGGCAAAAGCGCCATATGACGCTATCGCGTCACATGATACGGAGGGGGTTAAGTATCGAGAGATCAGCTGCTGAGGGACTCGAATGACCTTCAACTGAAATAAAACAACCTAATATCCATCCACACACAAACACACACACATTTGTATCGAACTATGCTGGTCAACATCGTCCTTCTTTCCTCTTCATACCTCATCTATATTGTATTATAATTATATTATTAACTACTGTATATATTGTTACGATCCAGGTTCTCAAAGACACAGGGCTCTTCAACATTGGACTAGATAATGGCAAAATGCAACAACGGTAACACTAGATCCAACCCCTGCCTTAAACACTGGAAAACAAATCACCATTACCGCCCTGAGTCGTGCCTGGACAACGAGGTATCCTATGACTCGGTAACTGGTGCACACACACTAGGCTGACGCTCGATGAAACAGCCTATTCTCAAACAGTAAAAGATTACTCGATTAGGTTACACAAAGAAAAGATAGTTAACGTGATTAATTAACGTTACGGTAGATACTCAAATAACTGGCACTCCTGTATTAAAGAAAGTGCAATGCTAGTCCTGCAACATCAACTGGAATCTTCTGAAATAAGTCTGATGCTGGGAAGATGTTCGTAAAGAATCTTCAACAAATATAATGCAGAATACGGGTCACAATAAATACTAGGACATATAGTAATAATAGGCAGGCGAATAATAAAGACTGCGCAAAGGTAGTAATGCTCGACAACTAAAGAAATGCTTCGTGACACAACGCAACAGCCTACTCGGGTTGTGCAACTCAACAACAACCTCGGCTCAAAAGTGCAGTGAATAATAATGTTGCATACATATAATAATGGGGGCTTATCTCTAACCAGTGTCTGCTCAGTTAATAAAGTCTAGCAGGGGTATCAAGGCAGGGCAACAATGGGCGAGCATGCGGCTCGTAGCCTAACGTTGTCCGAAGGTGGTATAATGACGATTACGTTATTTGACGGGGATGCTCTCTTGATAAATCTAGGTCTCTAGTACCTAGTTCTATCCTGGCGATCCCTCAGAAGTCAACACAAAGAGGCAGTACTATGTTGTGAGGGATAGGCTATGGCCCTCTCACACCACAGCGCTGTGCTCGCAAAGTAAACCCACCCGAAGACAACTTAGGCTCCCACAGTACCTGTTGATGTCGTGCAGGGCTTAGCTAACACTGCACACATCGGAGACAACGACACAGTAACCTTACCCCTAGTCTAGCTTTAGATAACCAAGCAGAATCACTCAACACCTTGCCAGGGAGACATATACCGGTCTACAACCTTCCCGAGAGAGGACACATACGGAAAAGTCCGTCTCTCCAACCTCAATAAAGCATAATACCTCCTTAACCTAATACATGGAAATATCTGAGAGCTTCGCGTACAATACGACTGGTCGACGGTGAACGTCTATGCTGAAACCAGAAGGGATGTTGAGTTTAATAAAGATTAGAGAATGAGAAAGGAGAAGTCGAGAGAGAGAAATCGTATGCAAAGTGGCGAGTATGGGGGACAGAATTGCAAAGGATGTAGGCGATACGCGTGTCAGGCAAGCTCTGAGCTGGTAAAGAACACGAGGCCGCGATGGGAAGGGACTAGTTGACCACCCGGCCGCCAACGCCGTCAGCGCCCAAGCGAGCCGCGTCATAGCTCACCCCGCTGCCAGGTATACTCCCTCACCCTCTCTCGCTCGCCTCCCACACAAGCAACATTTATATTATAGCGAATATAAAATATAAGGCGCAGTCACAGACCAAAACAAAGACCATTTCTAGACTGTCTGTGGCAACACGACACTAATTAAATAAAGCAGATCATTCTAGGACAACTGTAGCCCATCCCCCCATCCTGGCGAGCGCTAGCGAGCTGCAATGCCCCACGCAACCATTCTGCTAACGCCGGGAGGCGTCACACCCCCCCACCAAGATTTGGGACACTCAACCATTAGCCCATATCTGAACAGGCAGAATGTCGCTAGAATCTGCCACTCCTAACCACTCTGCCACTCATGGAATGCAAGCTCAGTCTCCTAAAAAAAAATACAACAACATTTATATATAAACAAAAATCTTATCACCCTTCCCAAATATAATACCTTAATTCATTACATTGTGCTCCCAGAGCGAGCTTTAAGAAGCACAGCCTACTGAGGGAAAATCATCTGCACTCAGTACTCAGCTACAATATTATCTTAAAATTAATTAACAAAAAGAAAGAGTTTTATTTAATTTTTCATATTTTATTTTAATGTTGTTTTTGGCGGCTACTATAGATGTAGCCTAATTTTCTTCTAATCAAAGCCAACAACTCCTGCCCTGCGACCCTACGCTGATGCTACACACAAGCGAGCCTACAAGCACCAGCGCAAAAATACACCGCGAGCCAAGACAGGAGGCTATACCAACATACTGTGGTAGCCTACCCCGGATCCTCCACCCGCGACAAACAGTCCGCAAACACATTCTCACAACCGGCAATATGGCGAATGTCTAAGTTGTACTCTTGCAACATGAGCGACCATCTGGTCAGCCTCATATTCCGGTTGTGGAATTGATTGAGGAATTTAAGCGGGTGGTGGTCGGTATACACTACCATGACTGGCCCATAGGCAGGAACATAGACCTCAAAGTGTCTGAGCGCTAACACGATTGCCAACAGTTCCTTTTCAACAACCGAATAATTTTTCTGTGCTGAATTAAATTTCTTTGAAAAGAAACTGACGGGATGCTCAAGACCTTCCTCGTCTGTCTGCAAAAGTACGGCACCAGCCCCTACTCCGCTGGCATTAGTCGCCAACTGAAATGGTCGTTCAAAGTCCAGGGCCCTGAGGATAGGGTGAGTGCATAAAAGGTGTTTAACTACTCGAAACGCCTGCTCACACTCAGGTGCCCAGCGGAACTTTTTATCTTTGGCTAGTAGATCTGTCAAAGGAGCTAACACAGTAGAATAACCTCTTATAAAGCGGCGGTAATACCCAATCATGCCCAAAAATCTCATGATCTGCCGCTTGGTGGTCGGCCTGGGGAACAAGTCGATAGCCTGTATCTTCTGTTGGGGCGGGCTCACCTGCCCTAACCCAACCACAAACCCCAGATACTGCACCGTGGCTTGCACAAAGTCACACTTGCCCAGATTAACCACCAAGCCTGCTTTACTAAGTTGACTAAATAAGGCTTCTATGTGCTCACAGTGACTTTGGAAATCGTTGTCATAAATGATCACGTCATCAAGGTAGACAGTACAGTTTGGGATGTCTGCTACGATGTCGTTCATTAAGCTCTGGAAAGTGGCCGGTGCATTTTTCAGACCATATGGCATCACGTTGCAACGGTAAGTACTGCCATCCACCACAAACCCGCACACCTCTTTAGCCCGCTCAGACAGTGGTACTTGCCAGTAGCCTTTGACGAGGTCTACCTTGGTCAAGTACCTTGCTTTCCCGATCTTATCCACACTGTCATCCACCCGGGGAAGAGGATATGCATTGGTGGGGGTCAACCCTTTCAACCGCCTAAAGTCAATGCAGAACCGAAATTTTCCATCAGGTTTGGGCTGCAGAGTGACAGGAGAAGTCCACCGTACTGCCCCCTTCTCGATCAAGCCTCTCGCCAGCATATACTCCAGCTCATCCCTGAGCGCTGGGAGTTTAATGGGTGGCACCCGATAAGGTATCGACTTGAAGGGGGGGTGCTCTCCTACATCGACGTCATGCACCGCTTGAGTAGTGAGGCCTGGGTGCTCGGCAAATACAGTGGGGTATGAATCGAACAGGCGCTGCACTGCCACCTGCTGTTCCTCCGGCAGGTGCGCCAGAGCATCATGCGCACATTGGCTCGAATTCCCCGCCCACTGATCAGCCGAGACATGACAATCCCAGTTATCATCCACCTGATCATTGCTGCCCCCCTCTCCTTCTCCACCATGACCGCAGCAGTCAACACAGGGACAGCTAGTGACTCAGCTGGGCGCCTCACATACTCCTTCAACAAATTAATGTGGCATAGTTGGTTACGCTTCTTCCGGTCTGGAGTGGCAACGAGGTAATCTAGATCGGAGATCTTTGACACCACCCGATAAGGCCCAGCGTACTTGGCAGCCAGAGGATGACCTGCCAAAGGCAACAGGACCAACACCTCTTGACCTACCTGAAACTCCCGGAGTTTCGCCTTAGTATCGTACCTGTCCTTCATACGGGCCTGCGAACTCACCAAATTACGCCCGGCCAGCTCCAGACTTCTAAGCATTCTCTCTCTGCTCTCGAGGACGTATCTCAACATAGAACATGGCACAGCGGTACCCTCCCAAATCTCCTTCACCATGTGGAGAGGGCCCCTCACCTGATGCCCGAAAACAAGCTCATTCGGACTGAAACCGAGACTCTCTCCAGGTACTTCTCTTGCCGCGAACAAAACATACGGCAGACCAAGGTCCCAATCCTTTCCGTTCTCTGCGCAATAACATCGAAGCATGCTTTTCAGCGTGGCGTGCCACCTCTCCAACACCCCTTGACTCTCCGGGTGATACGCAGAAGAGACGACAGTGCTGATGCCATGCTGAATCATAGTTTGTTTGAACAGATTAGATGTAAAATTAGAGCCTTTGTCCGATTGCACCTCTTGCGGGTAACCATACCGCGAGCAATACAAGAGCAGGTTCCGGACAACAGTTTTCGCTGTGCCATTTCTCATTGGATATGCATCAGGATAACGAGTGGCCACATCCATGATAGTTAATAGAAATTTATTACCGGCACTAGTAGGGGTTAGGGGTCCGACCATATCAATGATGACCTTACTGAAGGGCGGTCCACTGACAGGAATGGGGTGCAACGGGGCTCTCGGAATTGTTTGGTTAGGTTTTCCAACCCTCTGGCATGTATGACACCTTGCTATCCAGGTTACCACCTGCCCCTTCAACCCCGGCCTCCAAAACAATTTTTCTAAAGCCGCCACCGTTTTTCTCACCCCCAGATGTCCGACCAGTGGTATGTCATGCGCCAACCTCAGTAGGCTATCCCTGCACTCCCGTGGCACCACCAACTGGTCCACTACTCCGGACCCCTCTTGCCAACTACGTTTAGGGTCTTGAAAACGCCTATAGAGGATGCCTTCTAAATAACAAAAATCTCCTGGCTGTGCATCGCCGTCCTCGTCGAGCTCTACAGCTCCATTAGCACACGTTTGGAGCTCAGGGTCCTCTAGTTGCAACCGACGTTTATCTGAGGGTGCCAAGCGATCTAACTGCTCCCGGAGCAATGCATGACCTTCCCCGGTACTGGGCTGCTCCCTCTGTCTCTCTCGATGTACATAACGTTGCTGTCGTGGAGACTCGTCATGCCCAGCCTTGTCACTCTCGATGACAGGCCCAGGGGCTACTCCAGAATTAAGTAATGGTGCTAATACTGAATCACCCAGGAGAGCCGCCGAGTCAAAACTCTTAAAACCAACTCCAGCTTTAGCCTCCTCCTGTTGATCGTTCTTCCGCTGGTCTGAAGACGGAGGACTAGGCTGTGACACTTTAGCTGCCCGAGCTCGGGTGACAACACATGCCATGGATTGTGTCTGGCACCGCTCGACCCACTCTTGCTCTTCCCTACTCACGTCGGCCGGCCTCTCGGCAACGACTAAGTGTAGAACCTCAGAAGCGGGCATTGCAAAGTCGTTGCCGAGAAGAAGGTCGACGCCCTCCACTGGCAGTTTCTCCACAATCCCGACATCCAATTCACGTGCCACACCATCCACCTCCAACTCCAACCGCACCAGCGGGTATGACCGAGTTGCATTACTACCCTGCACCACCACCACCCGAGCCGCGTTTATAGGGTAGCCAGTCAAGTTTTTCATCAGAGTCTGGGAAGCACCTGTATCATGCAAGACCTCTACTCCATGCTTGCGCCCCACCCACATCACGCAACCCCGCCCTCTATGGTCGCAAAAAACATCCTGAGCAGGGTTCGAGCCTCCCAGGTGCTTCTGCATTGGCTGTGCCTCAGCCTCTGACGAACTGCCCCGGGCAAACTCAGATGACTTCGGAGACACACCAATGTTGCAGGCCAAAGACACAGCTGCTGTAGGTGGTTTGCTAGGACAGACTCTTGCAAAGTGCCCCTTTTTATGACAATGATAACACTCCAACTCCCCTTTGGGTTTCCCTTGGTACTGGGAAGGGCCCGGCCCCTTCTTAAATGGGACGGTGCTAGTCTTGTGGTCAGTCTTGGTATCATGGCTCTTGTACTTGTTTGCATAAGGTATATCACTAACTCGGGGGGTGGGGCGTCACGCCCCTTGTTACCTGCCTCACTACGCTGGGCAGACCCGCACCCACGAATTAGTGATAGCCGGAGGTCAGCCATCTCAGCTGCCTCCTGTAGAGTTTTTGGTTGCTTTTCTTTAAGGTTTAACGTCAGGTCGCCGCCCGTGCATTTGAAAAACTGCTCTAAAAGCACCAACTGTTTAATGTCGTCAAACGTAGTAGCTTTCTCCGACCTCAGCCAATTCCCAAAAGCATCGGACAGCTCCCGGGCATGCTCCAAAAAGGTGCTCTCCCGACCCTTGGTAACACCCCGGAACTTCAACCTGTACGTCTCTGGTTGTAGTTCGTATGCTCTCAGGACAGCCTCCTTGAGTTCCTCATAGATTATAAAAGACTCTATAGGCAATACATCGTAGGCTTTAAGACCCTTGCCTATTAATCTAGAGGATACAAGTGCTGCCCATTTATTCTCTGGCCACTGGTGTTCCTGGCACTTCTTCTCAAAGCGTGCAAAAAATTCTGTAACACCACTCTCATCAAACACCGGAACCAGTTTCAATAAGTGCGAGAGAGACTGCTCATGAACACGGTTACCAGCCCCAAGTCGCTGTCCTGTTGTCTCTACTCGCGACTTCTCTACGTCCATGTCGGCACAGTACCTAGTCGACTCTAAATCAGCTTGGATTTTTGCTAGCTTGGCTCTCTCTTCTATCTTGGCTAATTCTATTTGCTGCTCACCCGCCCTGATAGCCTTTCTCTCTTCGATCTTAGCTAATTCGAGCTGAAGCAATAATTCTGGAGATAACCCTTGAGGAGGTGAAGGTGCTACAATGTTTGAAATTACCGGTGGTCCCCCCAGGGGCAACCCACCCTGCCAGTCACCACCCAACTGCGGAAGCGTACCCGGGGTCGGAAAACTACTGGGATGGCTGGGAGTCGAGTGTAAGGGAAGCATGGCCGAAGGGCTCATAGCACTCAACCCCTCTCGCTCACCAGTCACCCTGCCCAGTACACACGTTATCAAGTTATCCTTGGTCATGCTGCTAGTAACCGCATGACCGATAGCTGTGGCCAGGCATTGAAGACCATACCGATCCATACCCTCCAACCGCTCGGCAGTAACAGGCCATTGCAAAAATATCCTAGCATCCTCCTCACAGTTCACCCAATTAACCCTTTCATCATGCTGCTGTTCCTCAGTTTCGACATTACGTAGTGTGTCTCCATTCTCCTCTGACCCGGTATAAGACATGATGCTCACAAAAATTTCTCACCACAATATTCAGAAAAGAAGTACCCCAAACTCTTATGTAGCACTATTCACTTGCCAAAAATGTCTGAAGACTCTCAAGTGCTATACTACTTTGCCATCAAAAGTTAACGTGCCCACTATATTCCTCAATAAAACAAATTACGATCCAGGTTCTCAAAGACACAGAGCTCTTCAACATTGGACTAGATAATGGCAAAATGCAACAACGGTAACACTAGATCCAACCCCTGCCTTAAACACTGGAAAACAAAACACCATTACCGCCCTGAGTCGTGCCTGGACAACGAGGTATCCTATGACTCGGTAACTGGTGCACACACACTAGGCTGACGCTCGATGAAACAGCCTATTCTCAAACAGTAAAAGATTACTCGATTAGGTTACACAAAGAAAAGCTAGTTAACGTGATTAATTAACGTTACGGTAGATACTCAAATAACTGGCACTCCTGTATTAAAGAAAGTGCAATGCTAGTCCTGCAACATCAACTGGAAACTTCTGAAATAAGTCTGATGCTGGGAAGATGTTCGTAAAGAATCTTGAACAATTATAATGCAGAATACGGGTCACAATAAATACTAGGACATATAGTAATAATAGGCAGGCGAATAATAAAGACTGCGCAAAGGTAGTAATGCTCGACAACTAAAGAAATGCTTCGTGACACAACGCAACAGCCTACTAGGGTTGTACAACTCAACAACAACCTCGGCTCAAAAGTGCAGTGAATAATAATGTTGCATACATATAATAATGGGGGCTTATCTCTAACCAGTGTCTGCTCAGTTAATAAAGTCTAGCTGGGGTATCAAGGCAGGGCAACAATGGGTGAGCATGCGGCTCGTAACCTAACGTTGTCCGAAGGTGGTATAATGAAGATTACGTTATATGACGGGGATGCTCTCTTGATAAATCTAGGTCTCTAGTACCTAGTTCTATCCTGGCGATCCCTCAGAAGTCAACACAAAGAGGCAGCACTATGTTGTGAGGGATAGGCTATGGCCCTCTCACACCACAGCGCTGTGCTCGCAAAGTAAACCCACCCGAAGACAACTTAGGCTCCCACAGTACCTGTCGATGTTGTGCAGGGCTTAGCTAACACTGCACACATCGGAGACAACGATACAGTAACCCTACCCCTAGTCTAGCTTTAGATAACCAAGCAGAATCACTCAACACCTTGCCAGGGAGACATATACCGGTCTACAACCTTCCCGAGAGAGGACACATACAGAAAAGTCCGTCTCTCTAACCTCAATAAAGCATAATACCTCCTTAACCTAATACATGGAAATATCTGAGAGCTTCGCGTACAATACGACTGGTCGACGGTGAACGTCTATGCTGAAACCAGAAGTGATGTTGAGTTTAATAAAGATTAGAGAATGAGAAAGGAGAAGTCGAGAGAGAGAAATAGTATGCAAAGTGGCGAGTATGGGGGACAGAATTGCAAAGGGTGTAGGCGATACGCGTGTCAGGCAAGCTCTGAGCTGGTAAAGAACACGAGGTCGCAATGGGAAGGGACTAGTTGACCACCCGGCCGCCAACGCCGTCAGCGCCCAAGCGAGCCGCGTCATTGCTCAACCCGCTGCCAGGTGTACTCCCTCACCCTCTCTCGCTCGCCTCCCACACAAGCAACATTTATATTATAGCGAATATAAAATACAAGGCGCAGTCACAGACCAAAACAAAGACCATTTCTAGACTGTCTGTGGCAACACGACACTAATTAAAAAAAGCAGATAATTCTAGGACAACTGTAGCCCATCCCCCCTACCTGGCGAGCGCTAGCGAGCTGCAATGCCCCACGCAACCATTCTGCTAACGCCGGGAGGCGTCACAATAAAAAGAGTAATTAGGTTAATATACTTAATGTCTACTATGATTGATAAAGTCTAGCTAGAGTCAATGATACGAGATACTGGTGCGCATGGCATGCCGCATAGCCTAGTGCAAATCTCAAGTCTGTGCGTCAAATTTTACATTATAGGGAAGGGTAGCTCTCTTGAGAAACCTTAATACCGAAGTATTAAGCGTACCTCAAAGACAAACAATCGAGACTAGAACAGTGCAGAATGGTATAGGCAAAAAGCCCTCACTCGTGCATGCTCTACTCTCAATGGCACACAGACTAGAATTTACTCAATCAACTCCAGTTTTCAGGTATGTCGTGCAGCTTTTACCTAAAGCCAGCACTCATAGGAAACAATACCTTATAATATAAGACTCCTAGTCTAGCATTATCTAATGCAGCAGAACACTAATAATTAAAGGAAGCAGTACTAAACAATATGAATGCCAACCAATGCTTTGTGATCAACTTATCTTAACACTAACATTCATGGGTTATATCAGACCTTAATGCACAATACAACTGGCCAGCATGAAGCTGATTTTGCAGAGTTAACCAGAGGGGGCATAATATTAATAAAAGGTGGTGAAAGATATGAAAAAAGAGAGAGGTAGGCAGAGGAAAAGATTCTCAGGTACAGAGCGGGGGACAGGTAGCAAGGGATGAGATAGATGCGTTCTAGAAACCAGATCTGAGGGAGAGAGTGGCGAGGAACTGTATATATACTCGCACTAGCTCGAGCCGCGTGGGAAAAAAGCGGTTACAAGTCCTCTAGCCACTAGCAAGGGAGCTAGCAGCATGGTAAGGACCTCTCTCCACCAACCCCCACGAGGCAGCCAGCCGTGACGTCATCGAGCGGGACAAAAATACTGCGCGCTCCCTCTCACTCTGTTCTACTCTCTCTCTCTCTCCCAGATCCCATCATTACTAGTTAATGATAAAACATATACCTTACAATTTAATATATAAAGCCTTGACATGGGTGAAAACAAAGAGCCTTTCTGGACTGCCCATGACACGAGCTTTCATATGAAATAAAGCACACTCTAATACATAAACTGTAGCCCCATCCACTGCCCTGGCGATCCTAGCGAGTCACTGTAAGGACAAGCGATGCGGTTCTAACGGAGTGGTTAACGTCACACCCCCCCCAAGATTTTTCTCAGAGGCCCCAAGGCTCACAAAAATCTGATGGTTAGAACCCATGCTATATCTCCACTTCCCATCACCCAGCGGCAGTAAAATATCTGGCACAGTTCTTCAACAAAACATTTTTCAAAATTATAACCCTCCCCAATACCATAGGTTAAATTATATGTAGTTATGCTCCTCAAGAGCGAGCTTCTCTAGCCCAGCATTCTGAGAGGAGTGCAACTCAGAATTACTGCTATAACATACTAAAAAAATTCAACTATCAAGGAAAGAGTTTTTATTTGATTTTTATGTTTATAATTTGTTTATTTCGGCTGCACTATAGGGGCAAGCCTAGTTTTTTCTTCTATACCAAACGCTCAACTCCTGCTTTACGACCCAATACGCTGGGCTACAACCGCGAGCCAACAAGCACCAAGCGCAAAATACCATTCAAACTAAAGCAGGAGGCTACCCGTGTGTCAATCTACCCAGGATCATATACCCTTGAACGACCATCTGCAACCACGTTGTCACAACCGGCAATATGGCGTATGTCCAGGTTATATACCAATAACCTTAGTGACCACCTGGTCAGCCTCATATTCCGATTGTGAAACTGGTCCAAGAACTTGAGAGGGTGATGATCTGGGTAAACTACAACGACCGGACCATAGGCTGGAACATAGACCTCGAAATGCCCCAGCGCAAGCACAACCGCCAGCAGCTCCTCCTCGACAACAAAGCAGCTCCCCTGGGCCGAATTGTACTTCTCCGAGCAGAAACTAACACGATGCTCCAGCCCATCATCGTCCTTTTCCACAAGGACGGCACCAGCCCCCACACCACTAGCCTCCGTTGCTAGTTGGAAAGGTAGGCTAAAGTCAGGGGCCCTGAGGATCGGGTGAGTGCACAACAGGTGTTTTACTTCCCTAAACACCTTCTCACACTCAGGCGCCCATTTGAACTTCTTATCCTTCCAGTTATCCTCCACCTGAGCTTGACTGTCCCGTTCTCCTTCTCCACCTTGACTGCTAAACGTCATCACAGGCACAGTGAGAGGCTCAGGGGGGTGCCTCCCATACTCCTTCATGGGATTAATATGACATAACTGATTGCGCTTCCGTCTGTCTGGAGTGGCTACCGAGTAAATCAGGTCCGATAGCTCCTCCACCACCCTATAAGGTCCAGCGTACTTCGCGGATAAGGGGTGACCTACAAGGGGCAGTAGAATCAACACCTCCTGACCCACGTGAAACTCCCTGAGTTCAACCTTGAGGTCGTACCTGTCCTTCCTGAGGGCCTGAGAGCTTGTCAAATTACGGCCAGCCAACTCCAGACTGCGCAACATCCGTTCTCGACTGTTGAGGACACACTTGAGCATTGAACAAGGTTTTTCTGCGCCCTCCCATACTTCTTCAACCATATGGAGAGGCCCTCTGACACGGTGTCCAAAGACGAGCTCATTAGGGCTGAATCCCAAACTCTCCCCAGGTACCTCCCGCACAGCACACAAAACACATGGCAGGCCAAGATCCCAGTCCTTCCCACTCTCAAAGCAAAAACAACGAAGCACAGATTTCAAGGCTGAGTGCCATCGCTCTAACACACCCTGGCTCTCCGGATGATACGCAGATGACACAACCCCAACAATCTCATGCTGCGGCATTGCTTGAACAAAGAGGCTAGAAGTGAAGTTGGGTCCCTGGACTGACTGAATCCCCTGCGGGTAACCATACCGGGAAAAATACACTAGCAAGCTTCGGACCACCGTCTTCGCGGATCCATTTCTCATAGGGGACGCGTCAGGGTACCTTGTTGCCACATCTCCCGACTGTGCATCACTGTCCTCCTTCAACTCTTTCGTCTTTTTAAGCCCATCCTCTGCCTTTTCCACAACAGTTACGGGGTCTTCTTCAGACTCGATATTTGGTCCTAATACTGAGTCCCCGAGTAGGGCCGTTGATACTAAACTCTCAACCGCATCAACTTTCAACCCCTTCTCGGTACCCTTCCTCCGCTGATCTAAAGATTGTTGACCAGAATGTGACTCCCTGGATGCAGGATCTCCGGTGACAACACACGCCATAGGCTGCACCGGACACTTCTCAACCCACTCCTGCTCCTCCCTACTCACGTCGGCCGGCTTCTCGGCAACGACCAAGGGTGGAGCCTCAGAAGTAGGTCCCACAAAGTCGTTGCCGAGAAGGAGGTCGACGCCCCCAACAGGTAACTTCTCCACAATTCCTACATCCAGGTCACGAGTCACACCATCAACTTCCACCTTCATTCTTACAAGCGGGTATGACGTTGTCGCATTAACTCCCTGAACCACAACCACTCGCGCCGTATTGACAGGTTTACCAGTGAAATTTCTCAACAGTGTTTGCGATGCCCCACTGTCACGCAAAATTCTCACCTCATGTCTTCTACCCCCCCCACTCCACACAACCGAGTCCCCTGTGGTCACTAAAGGCATCACGGACAGGGAATAAGCCTTCCGGATCCTTCTGCACTGGCAGTGTATTTACCTCGGAAGAAATGCCTCTAACAAACTCCGATGTCCTCTTGAACACTCCAATGCCGTGAGCAAAAGACACGGCTGCCGGAGGAGGTCGACTAGGGCACTCATTTGCCTTATGACCCTCCTGGTGGCAACTAAAACACATAAATTTGGTTTCGGCTTATACTGTGATGTAAAAGGCCCCTTACTTTTCACATACGGTGTGGTGTAAGGTTTGGATTCAGTTTTAGTTTCATGGCTCTTCTGTTTAAATGTGTCATTGTTACGGGGAGGGGGAGGATAACGGTCCTTAGCACTTACATCGTACTTCTGTGAGGACCCGCAACCCCGAATCAACGACAGCCGTCGATCAGCCATTTCTGCTGCTTCGACTAGAGTTCTTGGGTTTTTCTCCTTCAAGTTCAAAGTTAGATCACCGCCCGTGCTCTTAAAGAACTGCTCCAACATCATTAACTGCTTAATTTCATCAAATGTTGTGACCTTCTCAGATCGGAGCCAGTTCCCCATAGCATCGGACAAGTCCCGGGCGTGTTCCAAAAAGGTGCTATCTCTTCCCGTAGTTACACCCCGGAACTTCAAATGGTACGTTTCTGGTTGTAGTCGTAAGCCCTCAGGACAGCCTCCTTGAGATCCTCGTACACAATACATAACTCCAAAGGTAACGCATCGTAGGCTTTAAGACCCTTGCCTATTAATCTAGAGGATACAAGTGCTGCCCATTTATTCTCTGGCCACTGGTGTTCCTGGCACTTCATCTCAAAGCGTGTGAAAAATTCTGTTACACCACTCTCATCAAACACCGGAACCAGTTTCAATAAGTGCGAGAGAGACTGCTCATGAACACGGTTAGCAGCCCCAAGTCGCTGTCCCGTTGTCTCTACTCGCGACTTCTCTACATCCATGTCAGCACAGTACCTAGTCGACTCTAAATCAGCTTGGATTTTTGCTAGCTCTATGTGCTGGTGACTTTTTCTCTCTTCTATCTTGGCTCTCTCTTCTATCTTGGCTAATTCTAATTGCTGCTGAAGCTGAAGCTGAAGCTCAGATGCCCTGATAGCCTTTCTCTCTTCGATCTTTGCTAATTCTATTTGCTGCTGATGCTGAAGCTGAAACTCACATGCCCTTTGTTGCTGCTGAATCTTAGCTAATTCGAGCTGATACAATAATTCTGGAGTTAACCCTTGAGGAGGTGAAGGTGCTACAATGTTTGAAATTACCGGTGGTCCCCCCAGGGGCAACCCACCCTGCCAGTCACCAACCAACTGTGGAAGCGTCCTCGGGGTCGGCAAACCACTGGGATGGCTGGGAGTTGAGTGTAGGGGAAGAATGGCCGAAGGGCTCTGAGCACACAACCCATCTCGCTCACCAGTCACCCTGCCCAGTACACACGTTATCAAGTTATCCCAGGTCATGCTGCTAGTAACCGCATGACCGATAGCTGTGGCCAGGCATTGAAGACCGTACCGCTCCATACCCTCCAACCGCTAAGCAGTAACACGCCATTGCAAAAATATCCTAGCATCCTCCTCACAGTTCACCTGATTAACCATATCATCATACTGCTGTTCCTCAGTTTCGACATTACGTACTGTGTCTCCATTCTCCTCTGATCCGGTATAAGACATGATGCTCACAAAAATTTCTCACCACAATATTCAGAAAAGAAGTACCCCAAACTCTTATACCTCAATATACACACAAACATTCTCGGAAATACTCAAGGGCTATACTATGTTGCGAAAACAAATTATTCTTGCTGATCCCCGCAAAATATTCTCCAAAACAACAAATGTTCCCTGCTAATAAATGTAGGTTCACCAAATCCTAGGTAAGGTCGCCATTTGTTACGACTGGGGTTCAAATATATCAGGGGTCTTATTCATTGGACTAGTAATGGCCTAAATGCTACAACGGAAAGCGCTAGATCCAACCTCTGATGTATATTCCCAGTGAACAAAGAACACAAATAATCTACAGAGTTCTATATGCAATAATAGGCTATCAAACTCTCAATAAATGTGCGTCTACTCTAGGCATAATGTTATGTGAAAACAGCCTATTACTACCTATAACCGAAGGTGCTTGGTTATGGTATGCAAAGTAAGGTGGTAAGAGAAGTTACAGCTTACGTTACTTTAATCAATAAATGTCAGGCACTCCTGCATGAAAGAAAGTGCACTAAAGTCCTTCAACACTAACAAGGAATCTTCTTTAAATGTTAGATGCTATAAAGATGCTCGTATCGGAAATGGAACCCAAAAAGGCAGGCAGCGGAACAATGCTCGTGCAGGCTATGCACACAAAAAGGCAGAATATATAATGCCGTCGGAGCCAAGAAAATTCTAAACACTACAACAATAATAATCGCCACGACAATGCAGTATTCCTATCAACAAAAAGAGCCTAAGTCGTTTGTGTCTCAATACATCAAACTAGGCTGCGAAATGCTTGTGTAATCATAAATGGGTATGCATAAAAAGAGTAATTAGGTTAATATACTTAATGTCAACTATGATTGATAAAGTCTAGCTAGAGTCAATGATACGAGATACTGGTGCGCATGGCATGCCGCATAGCCTAGTGCAAATCTCAAGTCTGTGCGTCAAATATTACGTTATAGGGAAGGGTAGCTCTCTTGAGAAACCTTAATACCGAAGTATTAAGCGTACCTCAGAGACAAACAATCGAGACTAGAACAGTGCAGAATGGTATAGGCAAAAAGCCCTCACTCGTGCATGCTCTACTCTCAATGGCACACAGACTAGAATTTACTCAATCAACTCCAGTTCTCAGGTATGTCGTGCAGCTTTTTACCTAAAGCCAGCACTCATAGGAAACAATACCTTATAATATCAGACTCCTAGTCTAGTATTATCTAATCCAGCAGAACACTAATAATTAAAGGAAGCAGTACTAAACAATATGAATGCCAACCAATGCTTCGTGATCAACTTATCTTAACACTAACATACATGGGTTATATCAGACCTTAACGCACAATACAACTGGCCAGCATGAAGCTGATTTTGCAGAGTTAACCAGAGGGGGTATAATATTAATAAAAGGTGGTGAAAGATATGAACAAAGAGAGAGGTAGGCAGAGGAAAAGATTCTCAGGTACAGAGCGGGGGACAGGTAGCAAGGGATGAGATAGATGCGTTCTAGAAACCAGATCTGAGGGAGAGAGTGGCGAGGAACTGTATATATACTCGCACTAGCTCGAGCCACGTGGGAAAAAAAGCGGTTACAAGTCCTCTAGCCACTAGCAAGGGAGCTAGCAGCATGGTAAGGACCTCTCTCCACCAACCCCCACGAGGCAGCCAGCCGTGACGTCATCGAGCAGGACAAAAACACTGCGCGCTCCCTCTCACTCTGTTCTACTATCTCTCTCTCTCCCAGATCCCATCATTACTAGTTAATGATAAAACATATACCTTACAATTAAATATATAAAGCCTTGACATGGGTGAAAACAAAGAGCCTTTCTGGACTGCCCATGACACAAGCTTTCATATGAAATAAAGCACAAACTAATACATAAACTGTAGCCCCATTCACTGCCCTGGCGATCCTAGCGAGTCACTGTAGGACAAGCCATGCGGTTCTAACGGAGTGGTTAACGTCACAGTACCCCTATGTCAATATTGTGACCTCCATACCGGTCAGACCTCATATAGCAAGCTAATGGTATTGTGGCTCCAGTCCTTATCCACAACCCTCAACACAATCCACTATTAATATAAAGAGTACCTGGTGTACCATAGCCGGTAAAGTGTACCCCCATGTCAATATTGTGACCTCCATACCGGTCAGACCTCATATAGCATGCTATTGGTATTGTGGCTCCAGACCCTTTCCACAACCCTCAACACAATTCACTATTAATATAACGTGTACCTGGTGTACCATAGCCGGTACAGTGCACCCTTATGTCAATATTATGACCTCCATACCGGTCAGGCCTCATATATCAAGCTAAAGATATTGTGGCTCCAGTCCCGATCCACAACCTTCAACACAATCCACTATTAATATAACGAGTACCTGGTGTACCATAAACGGTACAATGTACCCCTATGTCAATATTGTGACCTCCATACCGGTCAGACCTCATATAGCAAGCTAATGGTATTGTGGCTCCTGTCCTTATCCACAACCCTCAACACAATCAAATATTAAAATAACGAGTACCTGGTGTACCATAGCCGGTACAGTGTACCCCTATTTCAATATTGTGACCTCCATACCAGTCAGACCTCGAATAGCAAGCTATTAATATTGTGGCTCCAGACCCTATCCTCAAGCCTCATCACAATCCACTATTAATATAACGAGTACCTGGTGTACCATAGCCGGTACAGTGTACCCCTATTTCAATATTGTGACCTCCATACCGGTCAGAACTCGAATAGCAAGAAAATTATATTGTGGCTCCAGACCCTATTCCCATCCCTCAACAGAATCCACTATTAATATAACGAGTACCTGGTGTACCATAGCCGGTACAGTGTACCCCTACGTCAATACTGTGACCTCAATACCTGTCAGACCTCATATAGCAAGCTAATGATATTGTGGCTCCAGACCCTATCCCCAACCCTCAACACAATCCACTATTAATATAACGAGTATCTGGTGTACCATAGCCGGTACAGTGTACCCCTATTTCGGTACAGTGTACCCCTATTTCTATATTGTGACCTCCATACCGGTCAGAACTCGAAAGGCAAGAAAATTATATTGTGGCTCCAGACCCTATTCCCGTCCCTCAACAGATCCACTATTATTATAACGTGTACCTGGTATACCACAGCCGGTACAGTGTACCCCTATGTCAATACTGTGACCTCCATACCGGTCAGACCTCATATACCAAGCTAATGGTATTGTGGCTCCAGTCCTTATCCACAACCCTCAACACAATCCAATATTAATATAACAAGTACCTGGTGTACCATAGCCGGTACAGTGTACCCCTATTTCAATATTGTGACCTCCATTCCAGTCAGACCTCGAATAGCAAACTAATAATATTGAGGCTCCAGACCCTATCCCCAAGCTTCAACACAATCCACTATTAATATAACGAGTACCTGGTGTACCATAGCCGGTACAGTGTACCCCTATTTCAATATTGTGACCTCCATACCGGTCAGAACTCGAATAGCAAGAAAATTATATTGTGGCTCCAGACCCTATTCCCATCCCTCAACAAAATCCACTATTAATATAACCAGTACCTGGTGTATCATAGCCGGTACAGTGTACCCCTATGTCAATACTGTGACCTCCATACCGGTCAGACTTCATATAGCAAGCTAATGATATTGTGGCTCCAAACCCTATCCCTAACCCTCAACACAATCCACTATTAATATAACGAGTACCTGGTGTACCATAGCCGGTACAGTGTACCCCTATGGCAATATTTTGACCTACATACCTGCCATACCTCATTTAGGAGGCCAATGATATTGTGGTTCCAGACCCTATCCACAACCCTCAACACAATCCACTTTTAATATAACGACTTCCTGATGTACCATAGCCGGTACAGAGTACCCCTATGTCAATATTGTGACCTCCATACCCGGCAGACCTCATATAGCATGCTAATGGTATTGTGGCTCCAGACCCTATCCACAACCGTCAACACAATCCACTATTAATATAACGAGTACCTGGTGTACCATAGCCGGTACAGTGTACCCCTATGTCAATATTGTGACCTCCATACCGGTCAGACCACATATGGCAAGCTAATGATATTGTGACTCTAAACCCTATCCACAACCCTCAGTACAATCCACTATTAATATAACGAGTACCTTGTGTATCATAGCCGGTACAGTGTACCCCTATGTCAATATTGTGACCTCCATACCTGGCAGACCTCATATAGCAAGCTAATGATATTGTGGCTCCATACCCTATCCACAACCCTCAACACAATCCACTATTAATATAACGAGTACCTGGTGTACCATAGCCGGTACAGTGTACCCCTATGTCAATATTGTGACTTCTATACCGGTCAGACCTCATATAGTATGCTCATGATATTGTGGCTCCAGACCCTATCCACAACCATCAACACAATCCACTTTTAATATAACGTGTACCTGGTGTACTATAGCCGGTACAGTGTACCCCTATTTCAATATTGTGACCTCCATTCCCGGCAGATCTCATATAGCAAGCTAATAGTATTGTGGCTCCAGACCCTATCCACAACCCTAAACACAATCCATTATTAATATAACGAATACCTGGTGTACCCTAGCCGGGACAGTGTACCCCTATGTCAATATTGTGACCTCCATACCGGTCAGACCTCATATGGTAAGCTACTGATATTGTGGCTCCAGACCCTATTCACAACCTTCAACATAATCCACTATAAATATAACGAGAACATGGTGTACCATAGCCGGTACAGTGTACCCCTATGTCAATATTGTGACCTCCATACCGGTCAGACCACATATGGCAAGCTAACGATATTGTGGCTCTAGACCCTATCCACATCCCTCAGTATAATCCACTATTAATATAACGAGAACCTGGTGTATCATAGCCGGTGCAGTGTACCCCTCTGTCAATATTGTGACCTCCATACCGGTCATATAGCAAGCTAATGATATTGTGGCTCCAGACTCTATCCACAACCCTCAACACAATCCACTATTAACATAACGTGTACCTGGTGTACCCTAGATGGTACAGTGTACCCATATGTCAATATTGTGACCTCTATATTCGTCAGACCTCATATAGCAAGCTAATGATATTGTGGCTCCAGACCCTATCCACAACCCTCAACACAATCCACTATTAATATAACGTGTACCTGGTGTACCATAGCCGGTACAGTGTACCCTTATGTCAATATTATGACCTCCATACCGGTCAGGCCTCTTATGTCAAGCTAAAGATATTGTGGCTCCAGTCCCTATCCACACCCTTCAACACAATCCACTATTAATATAACGAGTACCTGGTGTACCATAGCCGGTACAGTGTACACCTATGTCAATATTGCGACCTCCATACTGGTCAGACCTCATATAGCAAGCTAATGGTATTGTGGCTCCAGACCCTATCCACAATCCACTATTAATATAACGTGTACCTGGTGTACCATAGCCGGTACAGTGTACCCATATGTCAATATTATGACCTCCATACCGGTCAGGCCTCATATATCAAGCTAAAGATATTGTGGCTCCAGTCCCTATGCACACCCTTCAACACAATCCACTATTAATATAACGTGTACCTTGTGTACCATACCCGGTACAGTGTACCCCTACATCAATATTGTGACCTCCATACCGGTCAGGCCTCATATAGCAAGCTAATGATATTGTGGCTCCAGACCCTATCCACAACCCTCAACACAATCCACTATTAATTTAACGAGTACCTGGTGTACCATAACCGGTACAGTGTACCCCTATGTCAATATTGTGACCTGCATACCGGTCAGACCTCATATAGCAAGCTAATGGTATTGTGGCTCCAGTCTTTATCCACAACCCTCAACACAATCCACTATTAATATAACGAGTACCTGGTGTACCATAGCCGGTACAGTGTACCCTTATGTCAATATTGTGACCTCCATACCGGTCAGATCTCATATAGCATGCTAATGGTATTGTGGCTCCAGACCCTATCCACAACCCTCAACACAATCCACTATTAATATAACGTATACCTGGTGTACCATAGCCGGTACAATGTACCCTTATATCAATATTTTGACCTCCATACCGGTCAGGCCTCATATATCAAGCTAATATCTACCTTCAACACAATCCACTATTAATATAACGAGTACCTGGTGTACCATAACCGGTACAGTGTACCCCTATGTCAATATTGTGACCTCCATACCGGTCAGACCTCATATAGCAAGCTAATGGTATCGTGGCTCCAGTCCTTATCCACAACCCTCAACACAATCAACTATTAATATAACGAGTACCTAGTGTACCATAGCCGGTACAGTGTACCCCTATAATAATATTGTGACCTCCATACCAGTCAGACCTCGAATAGCAAGCTAATAATATTGTGGCTCCAGACCCTATCCCCAAGCCTCATCACAATCCACTATTAATATAACGAGTACCTGGTGTACCATAGCCGGTACAGTGTACCCCTTTTTCAATATTGTGACCTCCATACCGGTCAGAACTCGAATAGCAAGAAAATGATATTGTGGCTCCAGACCCTATTCCCATCCCTCAACAGAATCCACTATTAATATAACGAGTACCTGGTGTACCATAGCCGGTACAGTGTAGCCCTATGTCAATACTGTGACCTCCATACCGGTCAGACCTCATATAGCAAGCTAATGATATTGTGGCTCCAGACCCTATCCCCAACCCTCAACACAATCCACTATTAATATAACGAGTATCTGGTGTACCATAGCCGGTACAGTGTACCCCTATTTCAATATTGTGACCTCCATACCGGTCAGAACTCAAATAGCAAGAAAATTATATTGTGGCTCCAGGCCCTATTCCCAACCCCCAACAGAATCCACTATTAATATAACGAGTACCTGGTGTACCATAGCCGGTACAGTGTACCCCTATGTCAATACTGTGACCTCCATACCGGTCAGACCCCATATAGCAAGCTAATGGTATTGTGGCTGCAGTCCTTATCCACAACTCTCAATACAATCCAATATTAATATAACGAGTACCTGGTGTACCATAGCCGGTACAGTGTACCCCTATTTCAATATTTTGACCTCCATACCAGTCAGACCTCGAATAGCAAGCTAATAATATTGAGACTCCAGACCCTATCCCCAAGCCTCAACACAATCCACTATTAATATAACGAGTACCTGGTGTACCATAGCCGGTACAGTGTACCCCTATTTCAATATTGTGACCTCCATACCGGTCAGAACTCTAATAGCAAGAAAATCATATTGTGGCTCCAGACCCTATTCCCATCCCTCAACCGAATCCACTATTAATATACCGAGTACCTGGTGTACCATAGCCGGTACAGTGTACCCCTATGTCAATACTGTGACCTCCATACCGGTCAGACCTCATATAGCAAGCTAATGATATTGTGGCTCCAGACCCTCTCCCCAACCCTCAACACAATCCACTATTAATATAACGAGTACCTGGTGTACCATAGCCGGTACAGTGTACCCCTATGGCAATATTTTGACCTACATACCTGCCATACCTCATGTAGAAAGCCAATGATATTGTGGTTCCAGACCCTATCCACAACCATCAACACAATTTACTTTTGATAAAACGACTTCCTGATGTACCATAGCAGGTACAGTGTACCCCTATATCAATATTGTGACTTCCACACCGGTCAGACCTCATATAGCATGCTCATGATATTGTGGCTCCAGACCCTATCCACAACCATCAACACAATCCACTTTTAATATAACGTGTACTTGGTGTACCATTGCCGGTACAGTGTACCCCTATGTCAATATTTTGACCTCCATTCCCGGCAGACCTCATATAGCAAGCTAATGATATTGTGGCTCCAGACCCTATCCACAACCCTCAACACACTCCATTATTAATATAACGAGTACATGGTGCACCATAGCCGGTACAGAGTACCCCTATGTCAATATTGTGACCTCCATACCGGTCAGACCACATACGGCAAGCTAATGATATTGTGGCTCTAGACCCTATCCACAACCCTCAGTACTATCCACTATTAATATAACGAGTACCTGGTGTACCATAGCCGGTGCAGTGTACCCCTGTGTCAATATTGTGACCTCCATACCGGTCAGACCTCATATAGCAAGCTAATGATATTGTGGCTCCAGACCCTATCCACAACTCTCAACACAATCCACTATTAATATAAAGTGTACCTCGTGTACCATAGCCGGTACAGTGTATCCCTATGTCAATATTGTGACCTCCATACTGGTCAGACCTCATATATCAAGGTAATGATATTGTGGCTCCACACCCTATCCACAACCCTCAACACAATCCACTATTAAAATAACGTGTACCTGGTGTACCATAGCCGGTACAGTGTACCCCTATGTCAATATTGCACTCTCCATACAGGTCAGACCTCATATATAAAGCTAATGATATTGTGGCTCCAGATACTATCCACGACCCTCAACAGAATCCACTATTAATATAACGTGTACCTGGTGTACCTTAGCCGGTACAGTGTACCCTTACGTCAATATTTTGACCTCCATACCCGGCAGACCTCATATAGCAAGCTATTGATATTATGACTCCAGACCTTATCCACAACCCTCACCACAATCCACTATTAATATAACGAGTACCTGGTGTACCATAGCCAGTACAGTGCACCCCTATGTCAATATTGTGACCTCCATACCGGTCAGACCTAATATGGCAAGCTAGTGATATTGTGGCTCCAGACCCAATTCACAACCCTCAACACAGTCCACTATTAATATAACGAGTACCTGGTGTACCATAGCCGGTACAGTGTATCCCTATTTCAATATTGTGACCTCCATTCCGGTCAGAAATCGAATAGCAAGAACATTTTATTGTGGCTCCAGACCCTATTCCCAACCCTCAACAGAATCCACTATTAATATAACGAGTAACTGGTGTACAATAGCCGGTACAGTGTACCCCTATGTCAATACTTTGACCTCCATACCGGTCAGATCTCATGTAGCAAGCTAATGATATTGTGGCTCCAGACCCTATCCCCAACCCTCAACACAAGCCACTATTAATATAACGAGAATCCGGTGTACCATAGCCGGTACAGTGTACCCCTATGTCAATATTGTGACCTCCTTACCCGACGGACCTCATATAGCAAGCTAATGATATTGTGGCTCCAGACCCTATCCCGAACCCTCAACACAATCCACTATTAATATAACGAGTACCTGGTGTACCATACCCGGTACAGTGTACCCCTATGGCAATATTGAGACCTACATACCGGCCATACCTCATGTAGCAAGCCAATGATATTGTGGTTCCAGACCCTATCCACAACCCTGAACACAATCCACTATTAATATAACGTGTACCTGGTGTACCATAGCCGGTACAGTGTACCCTTATGTCAATATTATGACCTCCATACCGGTCAGGCCTCATATATCAAGCTAAAGATATTGTGGCTCCAGTCCCTATCGACAACCTTCAACACAATCCACTATTAATATAACGAGTACCTGGTGTACCATAACCGGTACAGTGTACCCCTATGTCAATATTGTGACCTCCATACCGGTCAGACCTCATATAGCAAGCTAATGGTATTGTGGCTCCAGTCCTTATCCACAACCCTCAACACAATCCACTATTAATATAACGAGTACCTGGTGTACCATAGCCGGTACAGTGTACACCTATTTCAATATTGTGACCTCCATACCAGTCAGACCTCGAATAGCAAGCTATTGTGGCTCCAGACTCTATCCCCAAGCCCCAACACAATCCACTATTAATATAACGAGTGCCTGGTGTACCATACCCGGTACAGTGTACCCCTATGGCAATATTGTGACCTATATACCGGCCATACCTCATGTAGAAAGCCAATGATATTGTGGTTCCAGACCCTATCCACAACCCTCAACACAATCCACTATTAATATGAGGAGTTCCTGGTGTACCATAGCTGGTACAGTGTACCCCTATGTCAATATTGTGACCTCCATACCCGGCAGACCTCATATAGCAAGCTAATGATATTGTGGCTCCAGACCCTATCCACAACCCTCAACACAATCCACTATTAATATAACGAGTACCTGGTGTACCATAGCCGGGACAGTGTACCCCTATGTCAATATTGTGACCTCCATACCGGTTAGACCTCATGTGGCAAGCTAATGATATTGTGGCTCCAGACCCTATCAACAACCCTCAATTCTATCCACTATTAATATAACGAGTACCTGGTGTACCATAGCCGGTACAGTGTACCCCTATGTCAATATTGTGACCTCCATACCGGTCAGACCTCATATAGCAAGCTAAAGATATTGTGGCTCCAGACCCTATCCACAACCCTCAACACAATCCAATATTAATATAACAAATACCTGGTGTACCATAGCCGGTACAGTCTACCCCTATGTCAATATTGTGACCTCCATACCGGTCAGACCTTATATGGCAAGCTAATTATATTGTGGCTCTAGACCCTATCCCCAACCCTCAGTTCAATCCACTATTAAAGTAACGAGTACCTTGTGTACCATAGCCGGTACAGTGTACCCCTATGTCAATATTGTGACCTCCATACCGGTCAGACCTCACATAGCAAGCTAATGATATTGTGGCTCCAGACCCTATCCACAACCCTCAACACAATCCACTATTAATATAACATGCACCTGGTGTACCATAGCCGGTACAGTGTACCCCTATGTCAATATTTTGACCTACATACCGGTCAGATCTCTTATAGCAAGCTAATGATATTGTCGCTCCAGACCCTATCCACAACCCTCAACACAATCCACTAATAATGTAACTTGTACCTCGTGTACCATAGCCGGACCAGTGTACCCCTATGTCAATATTGTGACCTCCATACTGGTCAGACCTCATATATCAAGGTAATGATATTGTGGCTCCAGACCCTAGAAAATTTTACATTTTTATATACCACTGGAATTGCAACAACGAGGTGACTCTATATATACCCTCGGAAACACCATATTAAACATTGACGAATTGAAGATACCAAAATAGGTGGTATCATTCCGGCAGAAAACGAAAACAAAATTTATACCGCTGGAATCGCAACAACGAGCCGAGTCTATATATACCCTCGGAAACACCATATTCAACAGTGACGAATTGAAGATACCAAAATTGGTGGTATTGGGCCGGCGGAAAACGATCATTTTTCATATACCCCTGGAGTTGCAACGACGAGCACATTGAAGATACCAAAATAGAAAGCGATACATTTTTATAAACCGCTGGAATCGCAACAATGAGCCGAGTCTATATATACCCTCGGAACTACCATATTCATGATTGACGAATTGAAAATACCAAAATAGGTGGTATCGGGCCAGCAGAAAACGATACATTTTCATATACCACTGGAATCGCGACAACGAGGTGAGTCAATATATACCCTCAGAAACACCATATTCAACATTGACGAATTAAAGATACCAAACTAGGTGGTATTGGGCCGGCAGAAAACGATACACTTTTATATACCACTGGAATCGCAACGAAAAGCCTGGTCAATATATACCCTCGGAAACACCATATTCAACATTGATGAATTGAAGACACCAAAATAGGTGGTATCGGGCTGGGAGAAAACGATACATATTTATATACCAATGGAATCGCAACGACGAGCCGAGACTACATATACCCTAGGAAACACCATAATCATCATTGACGATTTGAAGACACCAAAATAGGTGGTATCGGGCTGGCAGAAAACGATACATATTTATATACCAATGGAATCGCAACGACGAGCCGAGTCAATATATACCGTCGGAGAAACCATATTCAACATTGACGAAATGAAGATACCAAACTAGGTGGTATCGGGCTGGCAGAAAGCGATTCATTTATATACACCGCTGGAATCGCAACAACGAGCCGAGTCTATATATACCCTCAGAAACACCTTATTCAACAGTGACGAATTGAAGATACCAAAATAGGTGGTATCGAGCTGGCAGAAAACGATACATATTTATATACCACTGGAATCGCAACAACAAGGTGAGTCTATAATATACCCTCGGAAACACCATATTCAACATTGACGAATTAAAGACACCCAAATTGGTGGTATTGGGCTGGCAGAAAACGATACATATTTACATACTGATGAAATCGCAACGACGAGCCGAGTCTATATATACCCTCGGAAACACCATATTCAACATTTACGAATTAAAGGTACCAAAATTGGTGGTATCGGGCCGGCAGAAAACGATACACTTTTATATACCGCTGGCATCGCAACAACAAGCCTGGTCTATATATACACTCAGAAACACCATATTCAACATATGACGAATTGAAGACACCAAAATAGATGGTTTCGGGCCGGCAGAAAATGATACATATTTACATACCGATGAAATCGCAACGACGAGCCGAGTCTATATATACCCTCCGAAACACCATATTCAACATTGACGAATTAAAGATACCAAAATAGATGGTATCGTGCCGGCAGAAAATGATACACTTCTATATACCGCTGGAATCGCAACGACAAGCCTCGTCTATATAATACCCTCGGAGAAACCATATTCAACATTGACGAATTGAAGATATCAAACTAGGTGTCATCGGGCCGGCAGAAAGCGATACATTTTTATATACCGTTGGAATTGCAAGAATGAGCTGAGTCAATATATACCCTCGGAAACGACATATTCAACATTGACGAATTGAAAATACCAAAATAGGTGGTACCGTGCCGGCAGAAAACGATACATTTTTATATACCCCTGGAATCGCAACAACGAGCTGAGTCTATATATACCCTCGGAAACACCTTATTCAACATTGACGAATTGAAGATACCAAAATAGGTGGCATCGGGCCGGCAGAAGACGATACATTTTTATATACCACTGGAATCGCAACAATTAATTGGGTCTATATATACCCTCGGAAACACCATATGCAACATTGACGAATTAAAGATACCAAATAGGTGGTATCGGGCCGGAAGAAAACGGTACACTTTTATGTACCGCTGGAATCGCAACGACAAGCCTGGTCTATATTATACCCTCGGAAGCACCATACTCAACATTGACGAATTGAAGACACCAAAATAGGTGGCATCGGGCCGGCAGAAAACGATACATATTTATATGCCGTTGGAATCGCAAGGACGAGCTGAGTCTATATATACCCTCGGAAACACCATATTCAACATTGATGAATTAAAGATACCAAAATAGGTGGTATCGGGTAGGCAGAAAACGATACATTTATATATAATGCTGGAATTGCAATGACGAGCCGAGTATATATATAACCTCGGAAACACCATATTGAACATTGACAAATTGAATATACCAAAATAGGTGGTATCAGGCCGGCTGAAAACATAATATGTTTATATGCGTCTGGATTCGCAACGACCAGCCGAGTCTATATATATCCTCGGAAACACCATATTCAAGATTAACGAATTGAAGATACCAAAACAGGTGGTATCGGGCCGGCAGAAAACGATACATTTTTATATACCACTGGAATCGCAACAATGAGGTGAGTCTATATACACTCGGAAACACCATATTCAACATTGACAAATTAAAAATACCAAAATAGGTGGTATCGGGCCGGCAGAAAACGATACACTTTTATATACCGCTAGAATCGCAACGACAAGCCTCATCTATATATACCCTCGGAGAAACCATATTCAACATTGACGAATTGAAGATATCAAACTAGGTGGTATCAGGCCGGCAGAAAATGATACATATTTACAAGCAGAAAGCGATACATTTTTATATACCGCTGGAATCGCAAGGACGAGCTGAGTCAATATATACCCTCGGAGACCACATATTCAACATTGACGAATTGAAGATACCAAAATAGGTGGTTCTGTGCAGGCAGAAAACGATAAATTTTTATATACCGCTGGAATCGCAACAACGAGCCGAGTCTATATATACCCTCGGATACACCATATTCATCATTGACGAATCGAAGACACCAAAATAGGTGGTATCATGCCGGCAGAAAACGATACATATTTATATGCCGCTGGAATCGCAAGGACGAGCTGAGTCATATATTCCCTCGGAAACACCATATTCAACATTGACGAATTGAAGATGCCAAAATAGGTGGCATCGGGCCGGCAGAAAACGATACATTTTTATATTCCACTGGAATCGCAACAACAAGGTGAGTCTATATATACCCTCGGAAACACCATATTCAACATTGACGAATTAAAGATACCAAAATAGGTGGTATCGGGCCGGAAGAAAACAATACATTTTTATATACCGCTGGAGTCGCAACAACGAGCCGAGTATATATATACCCTCAGAAACACCATATTGAACATTGACGAATTGAAGATACCAAAATAGGTGGTATCGGGCAAGCAGAAAACATAATATTTTGATATGCCGCTGGAATCGCAACGACCAGCTGAGTCTATATATATCCATGGAAGGAAACACCATATTCAACATTGACGAATTGAAGATACCAAAATAGGTGGTATCGGGCCGGCAGAAAATGTTACATTTTTATATACCACTAGAATCGCAACAACGAGGTGAGTCTATATATACCCTCGGAAACATCATATTAAACATTGACGAATTGAAGATACCAAAATAGGTGGTATGATTCCGGCAGAAAACGATAATTTTTTTTATACTGCTGGAATCGCAACGACGAGCCGAGTTCCCTCGGAAATACCAAAATTGGTGGTATTGGGCCGGCGGAATACAATTTTTTATATATACCCCTGGAATTGCAACGACGAGCACATTGAACATACCAAAATAGGTGGTATCGGGAGAGCAGAAAACGTTACATTTTTATATACCTTTGAAATCGCAACGACGAGCCGAGTCTACATATACCCTCAGAAACACCGTACACATCATTGACGAATTGAAGACACTAAAATAGGTGGTATCGTGCCACCAGACAACGTTACATTTTTATATACCCCTGGAATCGCAAGGACGAGCTGAGTCTATATATACCCTGGAAACGCCATATTCAACATTGACGAATTGAAGATACCAAAATTGGTGGTATTGGGCCGGCAGAAAATGTTACATTTTTATATATCACTGGAATCGCAACAACGAGCTGAGTCTATATATACCCTCGGAAACACCATATTAAACATTGACGAATTGAAGATACCAAAATAGCCACCTATATTCGAGCCGGCAGAAAGCGATACACTTTTACATACCGCTGCAATCGCAACGACAAGCCTGGACTATATATAGTCTCGGAAGCACCATATTCAACATTGATGATTTGAAGACACCAAATTAGGTGGTATCGGGCCGGCAGAAAACGACACATATTTATATGCCGCTGGAATCGCAAGGACGAGCTGAGTCACATATTCCCTCGGAAACACCATATTCAACATTGACGAATTGAAGATTCCAAAATAGGTGGTATCGGGCCGGCAGAAAACGATGCATTTTTTTTATACCGCTGGAATTGGAACGACGAGCCGAGTTCCCTCGGAAATACCAAAATTGGTGGTATTGGGCCGGCGGAATACGATTTTTTTGTATATACCCCTGGAATTGCAACGACGAGCACATTGAAGATACCAAAATAGGTGGAATCGGGCCAGCAGAAAACTATACATTTTTATATACCGCTGGAATCGCAACAACGAGCCGAGTCTATATATACCCTCGGAAACACCATATTCAAGATTGACGAATTGAAGATACCAAAATAGGTGGCATCGGGCCGGCAGAAGACGATACATTTTTATATACCACTGGAATCGTAACAAAGAGGTGAGTCTATATATACCCTCGGAAACACCATATTCAACATTGACAAATTAACACCTTACGAGCGGCCTATGCGGTTTATTTATGTGTACCGCACAGCGGGGTGTTTTTAGCCAAAATAGGGCTGTTTACGTGATCATTTTCATGCCTAAATAAGACCCAGAACGTAAAACAAGTACCTATCCCTGAAAGGGCATAAACAGAGCTTTCGAATGACACCATAACGATCCTTGTATGATAGTTTTCTTGCAATAACCGTGCAACGCGAGTGCAAAAAGCAGGTAATTCGGTACTTTCAGTACATAATTGAGTATGTAGCGAGTGAGAGAGGGAGGAGGGAGCTGAGATTTGTGTCAGTAGGTTCGCCGCGGTGGTCTGGAGCAGTCATACGCTCGCTAGTCTCCTGCCACCACTTATCTCTCTCTCTCAGCCACATTACGTGCTGAAATTGCCACTCGAGTTATGTCGAGCGCCGCCACATAGTCCAGCTTTTTTTAACTCGACTTATGTTGCTCGCCGCTAAATAAGGGTTAAAGATACCAAAATAGGTGATATCGGGCTAGCAGAAAACGATACACTTTTATATATCGCTGGAATCGCAGCGACAAGCCTAGTCTATATATACCCTCGGAAACACCATATTCAACATTGACAAACTAAATATACCAAAATAGGTGGTACCGGGCCGGAAGAAAACAATACATTTTTATATACCGCTGGAGTCGCAACAATGAGCCGAGTATATATATACCCTCGGAAACACCATATTGAACATTGACGAATTGAAGACACCAAAATAGGTGGTATCGGGCCGGCAGAAAACGATACATATTTATATGCCGTTGGAATCGCAAGGACGAGCTGAGTCTATATATACCCTCGGAAACACGATATTCAACATTGATGAATTAAAGATACCAAAATAGGTGGTATCGGGTAGGCAGAAAACGATACATTTATATATAATGCTGGAATCGCAACGACAAGCCTGGTCTATATTATACCCTCGGAAGCACCATATTCACCATTGACGAATTGAAGACACCAAAATAGGTGGTATCGGGCCGGCAGAAAACGATACATATATGTATGCCGCTGGAATCGCAAGGACGAGCTGAGTCACATATTCCCTCGGAAACACCATATTCAACATTGACGAATTGAAGATACCAAAATAGGTGGCATCGGGCCGGCAGAAAACGATACATTTTTATATTCCACTGGAATAACAACAACAAGGTGAGTCTATATATACCCTCGGAAACACCATATTCAACATTGACGAATTAAAGATACCAAAATAGGTGGTATCGGGCCGGCAGAAAACGATACACTTTTATATACCGCTGGAATCGCAACAACGAGCCGAGTCTAAATATACCCTGGGAAACACTATATTCAACATTGACGAATTAAAGATACCAAAATAGGTGGTATCGGGCCGGAAGAAAACAATACATTTTTATATACCGCTGGAGTCGCAACAACGAGCCGAGTATATATATACCCTCAGAAACACCATATTGAACATTGACGAATTGAAGATACCAAAATAGGTGGTATCGGGCAAGCAGAAAACATAATATTTTGATATGCCGCTGGAATCGCAACGACCAGCCGAGTCTATATATATCCACGGAAGGAAACACCATATTCAACATTGACGAATTGAAGATACCAAAATAGGTGGTATCGGGCCGGCAGAAAATGTTACATTTTTATATACCACTAGAATCGCAACAACGAGGTGAGTCTATATATACCCTCAGAAACACCATATTAAACATTGACGAATTGAAGATACCAAAATAGGTGGTATTTTTCCGGCAGAAAACGATAATATTTTTTATACTGCTGGAATCGCAACGACGAGCCGAGTTCCCTCGGAAATACCAAAATTGGTTGTATTGGGCCGGCGGAATACGATTTTTTGTATATACCCCTGGAATTGCAACGACCAGCACATTGAACATACCAAAATAGGTGGTATCGGGCCAGCAGAAAACGTTACATTTTTATATACCTTTGGAATCGCAATGACGAGCCGAGTCTACATATACCCTCAGAAACACCGTACACATCATTGACGAATTGAAGACACCAAAATAGGTGGTATCGTGCCAGCAAACAACGTTACATTTTAACACCTTACGAGCGGCCTATGCGGTTTATTTATATGTACCGCACAGCGGGGTGTTTTTAGCCAAAATAGGGCTGTTTACGTGATCATTTTCATGCCTAAATAAGACCCAGAACGTAAAACAAGTACCTATCCCTGAAAGGGCATAAACAGAGCTTTCGAATGACACCATAACGATCCTTTTATGATGGCTAGTTTTCTTGCAATAACCGTGCAACGCGAGTGCAAAAAGCATGTAATTCGGTACTTTCCCCATATAATTCAGTATGTAGCGAGTGAGAGAGGGAGGAGGGAGCTGAGATTCGTGTCAGTAGGTTCGCCGCGGTGGTCTGGAGCAGTCATACGCTCGCTAGTCTCCTGCCACCACTTGTCTCTCTCTCTCAGCAACATTACGTGCTGAAATTGCCACTCGAGTTATGTCGAGCGCCGCCACATAGTCCAGCTTTATTTAACTCGACTTATGTGGTGAGCTGCTAATTAAGGGTTAATATACCCCTGGAATCGCAAGGACGAGCTGAGTCTATATATACCCTCGGAAACGCCATATTCAACATTGACGAATTGAAGATACCAAAATTGGTGGTATCGGGCCGGCAGAAAATGTTACATTTTTATATATCACTGGAATCGCAACAACGAGCTGAGTCTATATATACCCTCGGAAACACCATATTAAACATTGACGAATTGAAGATACCAAAATAGCCACCTATATTCGGGCCGGCAGAAAGCGATACACTTTTATATACCGCTGCAATCGCAACGACAAGCCTGGACTATATATACCCTCGGAAGCACCATATTCAACATTGATGAATTGAAGACACCAAAATAGGTGGTATCGGGCCGGCAGAAAACGACACATATTTATATGCCGCTGGAATCGCAAAGACGAGCTGAGTCACATATTCCCTCGGAAACACCATATTCAACATTGACGAATTGAAGATTCCAAAATAGGTGGTATCGGGCCGGCAGAAAACGATAACAATTTGTTTTACCGCTGGAATCGGAACGACGAGCCGAGTTCCCTCGGAAATACCAAAATTGGTGGTATTGGGCCGGCGGAATACGATTTTTTGGTATATACCCCTGGAATTGCAACGACGAGCACATTGAAGATACCAAAATAGGTGGTATCGGGCCGGCAGAAAACTGTACATTTTTATATACCGCTGGAATCGCAACAACGAGCCGAGTATATATATACCCTCGGAAACACCATATTGAACATTGACGAATTGAAGATACCAAAATAGGTGGTATCGGGCCGGCAGAAAATGTTACATTTTTGTATAACACTGGAATCGCAACAACGAGGTGAGTCTATATATACCCTCGGAAACACCATATCAAACAGTGACGAATTGAATATACCAAAACAGGTGGTATCATTCCGGCAGAAAACGATAATTTTTTTTATACCGCTGGAATCGCAACGACGAGCCGAGTCTATATATACCCTCGGAAACACCATATTCAACAGTGACGAATTGAAGATACCAAAATTGGTGGTATTGGGCAGGCGGAAAACGATCATTTTTCATATACCCCTGGAATTGCAACGACGAGCACATTGAAGATACCAAAATAGGTGGTATCGGGCCAGCAGAAAACGTTACATTTTTATATACCGCTGGAATAGCAAGGACGAGCTGAGTCTATAAATACCCTCGGAAACACCATATTCAACATTAACGAATTGAAGATACCAAAATATGTGGTATCGGGCCATCAAAAAACGATACATTTTTATATACCGCTGGAAACCCAATGACGAGCCAAGTCTACATATTCCCTCGGAAACACCATTCACAACATTGACGAACTGAAGACACCAAAATAGGTGGTATCGTGCCAGCAGAAAACGTTACATTTTTATATACCTTTGGAATCGCAACGACGTCCGAGTCAATATATACCCTCAGAGAAACCATATTCAACATTGACGAAGTGAAGATATCAAACTAGGTGGAATCGGTCAGGCAGAAAACGTTACATTTTAATGTACCGCTGGAATCGCAAGGACGAGCTGAGTCTATAAATACCCTCGGAAACACCATAATCAACATTGACGAATTGAAGATACCAAAATATGTGGTATCGGGCCATCTAAAAACGATACATTTTTATATACCGGTGGAAACCCAACGACGAGCCGAGTCTACATATCCCCTCAGAAACACCATATTCATCATTGACAATTTGAAGACACCAAAATAGTTGGTATCGGGCTGGCAGAAAACGATGCATATTTATATACCAATTGAATCGCAACGACGAACCGAGTCAATATATACCCTTGGATAAACCATATTCAACGAAATGAAGATATCAAACTAGGTGGAATCGGTCAGGCAGAAAGCGATAAATTTTTATATACCGCTGGAATCGCAAGGACGAGCTGAGTCTACATATTCCCCCGGAAACACCATATTCAACATTGACGAATTGAAGATACCAAAATAGGTGGTATCATGCTGGCAGAAAACGATACATTTATATATACCGCTGGAATCGCAACAACAAGCCGAGTCTATATATACCCTCGGAAACACCATATTCAACATTGACGAATTGAAGACACCAAAATAGGTGGTATCGGCCCGGCAGAAAACGATACATATTTATATACCGCTGGAATTGCAAGGACGAGCTGAGTCTATATATACCCTCGGAAACACCATATTCAACATTGACGAATTAAAGATACCAAAATAGGTGGTATCGGGCCGGCAGAAAACGATACACTTTTATATACCGCTGGAATCGCAACGACAAGCCTAGTCTATATATACCCTCGGAAGCACCATAATCAACATTGACGAATTGAAGGCACCAAAATAGGTGGTATCAGGCCGGCAGAAAACGATACATATTTATATGCCGCTGGAATCGCAAGGACGAGCTGAGTCTATATATACCCTCGGAAACACCATATTCATCATTGACGAACTAAATATACCAAAATAGGTGGTACCGGGCCGGAAGAAAACAATACATTTTTATATACCGCTGGAGTCGCAACAATGAGCCGAGTATATATATACCCTCGGAAACACCATATTGAACATTGACGAATTGAAGATACCAAAATAGGTGGTATCGGGCCGGCAGAAAACATAATATTTTGATATGCCGCTGGAATCGCAACGACCAGCCGAGTCTATATATCCTCGGAAACACCATATTCAACATTGACGAATTGAAGATACCAAAATAGGTGGTATCGGGCCGGCAGAAAATGTTACATTTTTATATAACACTGGAATCGCAACAACGAGGTGAGTCTATATATACCCTCGGAAACACCATATTAAACATTGACGAATTGAATATACCAAAATAGGTGGTATCAATCCGGCAGAAAATGATAATTTTTTTTATACCGCTGGAATCGCAACGACGAGCCGAGTCTATATATACCCTCGGAAACACCATATTCAATAGTGACGAATTGAAGATACCAAAATAGGTGGTATTGGGCAGGCGGAAAATGATCATTTTTCATAATCCCCTGGAATTGCAACGACGAGCACATTGGAGATACCAAAATTGGTGGTATCGGGCCAGCAGAAAACGTTAAATTTTTATGTACCGCTGGAATAGCAAGGACGAGCTGAGTCTATAAATACCCTCGGAAACACCATATTCAACATTGACGAATTGAAGATACCAAAATATGTGGTATCGGGCCATCAAAAAACGATACATTTTTATATACCGCTGGAAACCCAATGACGAGCCAAGTCTACATATTCCCTCGGAAACACCATTCACAACATTGACGAACTGAAGACACCAAATTAGGTGGTACCGTGCCAGCAGAAAACGTTACATTTTTATATACCTTTGGAATCGCAACGACGTCCGAGTCAATATATACCCTCAGAGAAACCATATTCAACATTGACGAAGTGAAGATATCAAACTAGGTGGAATCGGTCAGGCAGAAAACGTTACATTTTTATGTACCGCTGGAATCGCAAGGACGAGCTGAGTCTATAAATACCCTCGGAAACACCATATTCAACATTGACGAATTGAAGATACCAAAATATGTGGTATCGGGCCATCAAAAAACGATACATTTTTATATACCGGTGGAAACCCAACGACGAGCCGAGTCTACATATCCCCTAAGAAACACCATATTCATCATTGACAATTTGAAGACACCAAAATAGTTGGTATCGGGCTGGCAGAAAACGATACATATTTATATACCAATGGAATCGCAACGACGAACCGAGTCAATATATACCCTCGGATAAACCATATTCAACGAATTGAAGATATCAAACTAGGTGGAATCGGTCAGGCAGAAAGCGATAAATTTTTATATACCGCTGGAATCGCAAGGACGAGCTGAGTCTACATATTCCCCCAGAAACACCATATTCAACGTTGACGAATTGAAGATACCAAAATAGGTGGTATCATGCTGGCAGAAAACGATACATATTTATATACCAATGGAATCGCAACGACGAGCCGAGTCAATATATACCCTCGGAGAAACCATATTCAACATTGACGAATTGAAGATATCAAACTAGGTGGAATCGGTCATGCAGAAAGCGATAATTTTTTATATACCGCTGGAATCGCAAGGACGAGCTGAGTCTATATATACCCTCGGAAACACCATATTCAACATTGATGAATTAAAGATACCAAAATAGGTGGTATCGGGCCGGCAGAAAACGATACACTTTTATATACCGCTGGAATCGCAACGACAAGCCTAGTCTATATATACCCTCGGAAGCACCATATTCAACATTGACGAATTGAAGGCACCAAAATAGGTGGTATCAGGCCGGCAGAAAACGATACATATGCATATGCCGCTGGAATCGCAAGGACGAGCTGAGTATATAGCCTAGGAAATGGCATATTCAACATTGACGAATTGAAGATACCAAAATAGGTGGTATCGGGCCAGCAGAAAATGATACACTTTTATATACCGCTGGAATCGCAACGACAAGCCTAGTCTATATATACCCTCGGAAACACCATATTCATCATTGACGAACTAAATATACCAAAATAGGTGGTACCGGGCCGGAAGAAAACAATACATTTTTATATACCGCTGGAGTCGCAACAATGAGCCGAGTATATATATACCCTCGGAAACACCATATTGAACATTGACGAATTGAAGATACCAAAATAGGTGGTATCGGGCCGGCAGAAAACATAATATTTTAATATGCCGCTGGAATCGCAACGACCAGCCGAGTCTCTATAAATCCTCGGAAACACCATATTCAACATTGACGAATTGAAGATACCAAAATAGGTGGTATCAGGACGGCAGAAAATTTTACATTTTTATATACCACTGGAATCGCAACAACGAGGTGAGTCTATATATACCCTCGGAAACACCATATCAAACATTGACGAATTGAATATACCAAAATAGGTGGTATCATTCCGGCAGAAAATTATAATTTTTTTTATACCGCTGGAATCGCAACGACGAGCCGAGTCTATATATACCCTCGGAAACACCATATTGAACATTGACGAATTGAAGATACCAAAATAGGTGGTATCGGGCCGGCAGAAAACATAATATTTTAATATGCCGCTGGAATTGCAACGACCAGCCGAGTCTATATATATCCTCGGAAACACCATTGACGAATTGAAGATACCAAAATAGGTGGTATCGGGCCGGCAGAAAATGTTACATTTTTATATAACACTGGATTCGCAACAACGAGGTGGTATCATTCCGGCAGAAAACGATAATTTTGTTTGTACCGCTGGAATCGCAACGACGAGCCGAGTCTATATATACCCTCGGAAACACCATATTCAACAGTGACGAATTGAAGATACCAAAATTGGTGGTATTGGGCAGGTGGAAAATGATCATTTTTCATATACCCCTGGAATTACAACGACAAGCACATTGAAGATACCAAAATCGGTGGTATCGGGCCAGCAGAAAACGTTACATTTTTATGTACCGCTGGAATAGCAAGGACGAGCTGAGTCTATAAATACCCTCGGAAACACCATATTCAACATTGACGAATTGAAGATACCAAAATATGTGGTATCGGGCCATCAAAAAACGATACATTTTTATATACCGCTGGAAACCCAATGACGAGCCAAGTCTACATATTCCCTCGGAAACACCATTCACAACATTGACGAACTGAAGACACCAAAATAGGTGGTATCGTGCCAGCAGAAAACGTTACATTTTTATATACCTTTGGAATCGCAACGACGTCCGAGTCAATATATACCCTCAGAGAAACCATATTCAACATTGACGAAGTGAAGATATCAAACTAGGTGGAATTGGTCAGGCAGAAAACGTTACATTTTTATGTACCGCTGGAATCGCAAGGACGAGCTGAGTCTATAAATACCCTCGGAAACACCATATTCAACATTGACGAATTGAAGATACCAAAATATGTGGTATCGGGCCATCAAAAAACGATAAATTTTTATATACCGGTGGAAACCCAACGACGAGCCGAGTCTACATATCCCCTCAGAAACACCATATTCATCATTGACAATTTGAAGACACCAAAATAGTTGGTATCGGGCTGGCAGAAAACGATACATATTTATATACCCATGGAATCGCAATGACGAACCGAGTCAATATATACCCTCGGATAAACCATATTCAATGAATTGAAGATATCAAACTAGGTGGAATCGGTCAGGCAGAAAGCGATAAATTTTTATATACCGCTGGAATCGCAAGGACGAGCTGAGTCTACATATTCCCCCGGAAACACCATATTCAACATTGATGAATTGAAGATACCAAAATAGGTGGTATCATGCTGGCAGAAAACGATACATTTATATATACCGCTGGAATCGCAACAACAAGCCGAGTCTATATATACCCTCGGAAACACCATATTCAACATTGACGAATTGAAGACACCAAAATAGGTGGTATCGGCCCGGCAGAAAACGATACATATTTATATACCGCTGGAATTGCAAGGACGAGCTGAGTCTATATATACCCTCGGAAACACCATATTCAACATTGACGAATTAAAGATACCAAAATAGGTGGTATCGGGCCGGCAGAAAACGATACACTTTTATATACCGCTGGAATCGCAACGACAAGCCGAGTCTATATATACCCTCGGAAGCACCATATTCAACATTGACGAATTGAAGGCACCAAAATAGGTGGTATCGGGCTGGCAGAAAACGATACATATTTATATGCCGCTGGAATCGCAAGGACGAGCTGAGTCTATATATAGCCTAGGACATGCCATATTCAACATTGACGAATTGAAGACACCAAAATAGGTGGTATCGGGCCAGCAGAAAACGATACACTTTTATATACCGCTGGAATCGCAACGACAAGCCTAGTCTATATATACCCTCGGAAACACCATATTCAACATTGACGAACTAAATATACCAAAATAGGTGGTACCGGGCCGGAAGAAAACAATACATTTTTATATACCGCTGGAGTCGCAACAATGAGCCGAGTATATATATACCCTCGGAAACACCATATTGAACATTGACGAATTGAAGATACCAAAATAGGTGGTATCGGGCCGGCAGAAAACATAATATTTTAATATGCCGCTGGAATCGCAACGACCAGCCGAGTCTATATATATCCTCGGAAACACCATTGACGAATTGAAGATACCAAAATAGGTGGTATCGGGCCGGCAGAAAATGTTACATTTTTATATAACACTGGATTCGCAACAACGAGGTGGTATCATTCCGGCAGAAAACGATAATTTTGTTTGTACCGCTGGAATTGCAACGACGAGCCGAGTCTATATATACCCTCGGAAACACCATATTCAACAGTGACGAATTGAAGATACCAAAATTGGTGGTATTGGGCAGGCGGAAAATGATCATTTTTCATATACCCCTGGAATTACAACGACGAGCACATTGAAGATACCTAAATCGGTGGTATCGGGCCAGCAGAAAACGTTACATTTTTATGTACCGCTGGAAAAGCAAGGACGAGCTGAGTCTATAAATACCCTCGGAAACACCATATTCAACATTGACGAATTGAAGATACCAAAATATGTGGTATCGGGCCATCAAAAAACGATACATTTTTATATACCGCTGGAAACCCAATGACGAGCCAAGTCTACATATTCCCTCGGAAACACCATTCACAACATTGACGAACTGAAGACACCAAAATAGGTGGTATCGTGCCAGCAGAAAACGTTACATTTTTATATACCTTTGGAATCGCAACGACGTCCGAGTCAATATATACCCTCGGAGAAACCATATTCAACATTGACGAAGTGAAGATATCAAACTAGGTGGAATCGGTCAGGCAGAAAACGTTACATTCTTATGTACCGCTGGAATCGCAAGGACGAGCTGAGTCTATAAATACCCTCGGAAACACCATATTCAACATTGACAAAATGAAGATACCAAAATATGTGGTATCGGACCATCAAAAAACGATACATTTTTATATACCGGTGGAAACCCAACGACGAGCCGAGTCTACATATCCCCTCAGAAACACCATATTCATCATTGACAATTTGAAGACACCAAAATTGTTGGTATCGGGCTGGCAGAAAACGATACATATTTATATACCAATGGAATCGCAACGACGAACCGAGTCAATATATACCCTCGGAGAAACCATATTCTACGAATTGAAGATATCAAACTAGGTGGAATCGGTCAGGCAGAAAGCGATAAATTTTTATATACCGCTGGAATCGCAAGGACGAGCTGAGTCTACATATTCCCCCGGAAACACCATATTCAACATTGACGAATTGAAGATACCAAAATAGGTGGTATCATGCTGGCTGAAAACGATACATTTATATATACCGCTGGAATCGCAACGACAAGCCCTCGGAAGCACCATATTCAACATTGACGAATTGAAGGCACCAAAATAGGTGGTATCGGGCCGGCAGAAAACGATACGTATTTATATGCCGCTGGAATCGCAAGGACGAGCTGAGTCTATATATACCCTGGGAAATGCCATATTCAACATTGACGAATTGAAGATACCAAAATAGATGGTATCTGGTTGGCAGAAAACAATACATTTTTATATACCACTGGAATCGCAACAACGAACTGAGTCACATATTCCCTCGGAAACACCATATTCAACATTGACGAATTGAAGATACCAAAATAGGTGGTATCGGGCCGGCAGAAAACGATTCATTTTTATATACCACTGGAATCGCAACAACGAGGTGAGTCTATATATACCCTCGGAAACACCATATTCAACATTGACGAATTAAAGATACCAAAATAGGTGGTATCGGGCCGGCAGAAAACGATACACTTTTATATACCGCTGGAATCGCAACGACGAGCCGAGTCTATATATACCCTCGGAAACACCATATTCAACATTGACGAAGTAAAGATACCAAAATAGGTGGTTTCGGGCCGGAAGAAAACAATAAATGTTTATATACCGCTGGAGTTGCAACAACGAGCCGAGTATATATATGCCCTCGGAAACCCCATATTAAACATTGACGAATTGAAGATATCAAAATAGGTGGTATCTGGCTGGCAGAAATCATAATATTTTGATATGCTGCTGGAATCGCAACGACCAGCCGAGTCTATATATATCTTCGGAAACACCATATTCAACATTGACGAATTGAAGATACAAAAATAGGTGGTATCGGGCCGGCAGAAAACGATTCATTTTTATATAACACTGGGATCGCAACAACGAGGTGAGTCGATATATACCCTCGGAAACACCATATCAAACATTGACGGATTGAATATACCAAAATCATTCCGGCAGAAAACGATTCATTTTTATATACCACTGGAATCGCAACAACGAGGTGAGTCTATATATACCCTCGGAAACATCATATTCAACATTGACGAATTGAAGACACCAAAATAGGTGGTATCGGCCCGGCAGAAAACGATACATATATATATACCACTGGAATCGCAAGGACGAGCTGAGTCTACGTATTCCCTCGGAACCACCATATTCAAGACTGACGAACTGAATATACTAAAATAGGTGGTATCGGGCCGGCAGAAAACGATACATTTTATTTGAACCGCTGGAATCGCAACAACGAGCCGAGTCTATATATACCTTCGGAAACACCATTCAACATTGGCGAATTGAAGATACCAAAATAGGTGGGATCGGGCCGGCAGAAAATGTTACATTTTTATATAACACTGGAATTGCAACAACGAGGTGAGTCTACATATACCCTCGGAAACACCATATTCAACATTGACGAATTAAAGACACCCAAATTGGTGGTATTGGGCTGGCCGAAAACGACACATATTTACATACTGATGAAATCGCAACGACGAGCCGAGTCTATATATACCCTCGGAAACACCATATTCAACATTTACGAATTAAAGGTACCAAAATTGGTGGTATCGGGCCGGCAGAAAATGATACATTTTCATATACCACTGGAATCGCGACAACGAGGTGAGTCAATATATACCCTCAGAAACACCATATTCAACATTGACGAATTAAAGATACCAAAATAGGTGGTATCGGGCCGGCAGAAAACGATACACTTTTATATACCACTGGAATCCCAACGAAAAGCCTGGTCTATATATACCCTCGGAAACACCATATTCAACATTGACGAATTGAAGACACCAAAATAGGTGGTATCGGGCTGGGAGAAAACGATACATATTTATATACCAATGGAATCGCAACGACGAGCCGAGCCTACATATACCCTAGGAAACACCATAATCATCATTGACAATTTGAAGACACCAAAATAGGTGGTATCGGGCTGGCAGAAAACGATACATATTTATATACCAATGGAATCGCAACGACGAGCCGAGTCAATATATACCGTCGGAGAAACCATATTCAACATTGACGAAATGAAGATACCAAACTAGGTGGTATCGGGCTGGCAGAAAGCGATTCATTTTTATACACCGCTGGAATCGCAAGGACGAGTTGAGTCTATATATACCCTCGGAAACACCCTATTCAACATTGACGAATTGAAGATACCAAAATAGGTGGTATCATGCCGGCAGTAAACGATACATTTTTATATACCGCTGGAATCGCAACAACGAGCCGAGTCTATATATACCCTCGGAAACACCTTATTCAACAGTGACGAATTGAAGATACCAAAATAGGTGGTATCGGGCTTGCAGAAAACGATACATATTTATATACCACTGGAATCGCAAAAACAAGGTGAGTCTATAATATACCCTCCGAAACACCATATTCAACATTGACGAATTAAAGATACCAAAATAGATGGTATCGGGCCGGCAGAAAATTATACACTTTTATATACCGCTGGAATCGCAACGACAAGCCTCGTCTATATAATACCCTTGGAGAAACCATATTCAACATTGACGAATTGAAGATAAGAAACTAGGTGGTATCGGGCCGGCAGAAAGCGATACATTTTTATATACCGTTGGAATTGCAAGAACGAGCTGAGTCAATATATACCCTCGGAAACAACATTGACGAAGTAAAGATACCAAAATAGGTGGTTTCGGGCCGGAAGAAAACAATAAATGTTTATATACCGCTGGAGTTGCAACAACGAGCCGAGTATATATATGCCCTCGGAAACCCCATATTAAACATTGACGAATTGAAGATATCAAAATAGGTGGTATCTGGCTGGCAGAAATCATAATATTTTGATATGCTGCTGGAATCGCAACGACCAGCCGAGTCTATATATATCTTCGGAAACACCATATTCAACATTGACGAATTGAAGATACCAAAATAGGTGGTATCGGGCCGGCAGAACACGATTCATTTTTATATAACACTGGAATCGCAACAACGAGGTGAGTCGATATATACCATCGGAAACACCATATCAAACATTGACGGATTGAATATACCAAAATAGGTGGTATCATTCCGGCAGAAAACAAGATTTTTTTTTATACCGCTGGAATCGCAAGGACGAGCTGAGTCTATATATACCCTGGGAAATGCCATATTCAACATTGACGAATTGAAGAGACCAAAATAGATGGTATCTGGTTGGCAGAAAACAATAAATTTTTATATACCACTGGAATCGCAACAACGAACTGAGTCACATATTCCCTCGGAAACCCATATTCAACATTGACGAATTGAAGATACCAAAATAGGTGGTATCGGGCCGGCAGAAAACGATTCATTTTTATATGCCACTGGAATCGCAACAACGAGGTGAGTCTATATATACCCTCGGAAACACCATATTCAACATTGACGAATTAAAGATACCAAAATAGGTGGTATCGGGCCGGCAGAAAACGATACACTTTTATATACTGCTGGAATCGCAACGACGAGCCGAGTCAATATATACCCTCGGAGAAACCATATTCAACATTGACGAATTGAAGATATCAAACTAGGTGGAATCGGTCATGCAGAAAGCGATAATTTTTTATATACCGCTGGAATCGCAAGGACGAGCTGAGTCTATATATACCCTCGGAAACGCCATATTCAACATTGACGAATTGAAGATATCAAAATAGGTGGTATCGGGCCGACAGAAAACAATACATTTTTATATACCGCTGGAATCGCAACCACGAGCTGAGTCTACATATTCCCCTGGAAACACAATTGACGAATTGAAGATACCAAAATAGGTGGTATCATGTCGGCAGAAAACGATACATTTATATATACCGCTGGAATCGCAACAACGAGCCGAGTCTATATATACCCTCAGAAACACCATATTCAAGATTGACGAATTGAAGATACCAAAATAGGTGGTATCGGGCCGGCAGAAAACAATACACTTTTAATACAGCTTGAATCGTAATGACAGCCTGGTCTATATATACCCTCGGAAACACCATATTCAACATTGACGAATTGAAGACACCAAAATAGGTGGTATCGGCCCGGCAGAAAACGATACATATATATATACCACTGGAATCGCAAGGACGAGCTGAGTCTACGTATTCCCTCGGAACCACCATATTCAAGATTGACGAACTGAATATACTAAAATAGGTGGTATCGGGCCGGCAGAAAACGATACATTTTATTTGAACCGCTGGAATCGCAACAACGAGCCGAGTCTATATATACCTTCGGAAACACCATTCAACATTGGCGAATTGAAGATACCAAAATAGGTGGGATCGGGCCGGCAGAAAATGTTACATTTTTATATAACACTGGAATTGCAACAACGAGGTGAGTCTATATATACCCTCGGAAACACCATATTCAACATTGACGAATTAAAGACACCCAAATTGGTGGTATTGGGCTGGCCGAAAACGACACATATTTACATACTGATGAAATCGCAACGACGAGCCGAGTCTATATATACCCTCGGAAACACCATATTCAACATTTACGAATTAAAGGTACCAAAATTGGTGGTATCGGGCCGGCAGAAAATGATACATTTTCATATACCACTGGAATCGCGACAACGAGGTGAGTCAATATATACCCTCAGAAACACCATATTCAACATTGACGAATTAAAGATACCAAAATAGGTGGTATCGGGCCAGCAGAAAACGATACACTTTTATATACCACTGGAATCCCAACGAAAAGCCTGGTCTATATATACCCTCGGAAACACCATATTCAACATTGACGAATTGAAGACACCAAAATAGGTGGTATCGGGCTGGGAGAAAACGATACATATTTATATACCAATGGAATCGCAACGACGAGCCGAGCCTACATATACCCTAGGAAACACCATAATCATCATTGACGATTTGAAGACACCAAAATAGGTGGTATCGGGCTGGCAGAAAACGATACATATTTATATACCAATGGAATCGCAACGACGAGCCGAGTCAATATATACCGTCGGAGAAACCATATTCAACATTGACGAAATGAAGATACCAAACTAGGTGGTATCGGGCTGGCAGAAAGCGATTCATTTTTATACACCGCTGGAATCGCAAGGACGAGTTGAGTCTATATATTCCCTCGGAAACACCCTATTCAACATTGACGAATTGAAGATACCAAAATAGGTGGTATCATGCCGGCAGTAAACGATACATTTTTATATTCCACTAGAATCGCAACAACGAGGTGAGTCTATATATAACCTCGGAAACACCATATTCAACATTGACGAATTGAAGATACCAAAATAGGTGGTATGATTCCGGCAGAAATCGATTTTTTTTTTTATACTGCTGGAATCGCAACGACGACCCGAGTTCCCTCGGAAATACCAAAATTGATGGTATTGGGCCGGCGGAATACGATTTTTTTTTTATATACCCCTGGAATTGCAAAGACGAGCACATTGAACATACCAAAATAGGTGGTATCGGGCCAGCAGAAAACGTTACATTTTTATATACCTTCGGAATCGCAACGACGAGCCGAGTCTACATATACCCTCAGAAACACCGTACACATCATTGACGAATTGAAGACACCAAAATAGGTGGTATCGTGCCAGCAGACAACGTTACATTTTTATATACCCCTGGAATCGCAAGGACGAGCTGAGTCTATATATATCCTCGGAAACGCCATATTCAACATTGACGAATTGAAGATACCAAAATTGGTGGTATCGGACCGGCAGAAAATGTTACATTTTTATATATCACTGGAATCGCAACAACGAGCTGAGTCTATATATACCCTCGGAAACACCATATTAAACATTGACGAATTGAAGATACCAAAATAGCCACCTATATTCGGGCCGGCAGAAAGCGATACACTTTTATATACCGCTGCAATCGCAACGACAAGCCTGGACTATATATACCCTCGGAAGCACCATTTTCAACATTGATGAATTGAAGACACCAAAATAGGTGGTATCGGGCCAGCAGAAAACGACACATATTTATATGCCGCTGGAATCGCAAGGACGAGCTGAGTCACATATTCCCTCGGAAACACCATATTCAACATTGACGAATTGAAGATTCCAAAATAGGTGGTATCGGGCCGGCAGAAAACAATAATTTTTTTTTATACCGCTGGAATCGGAACGACGAGCCGAGTTCCCTCGGAAATACCAAAATTGGTGGTATTGGGCCGGCGGAATACTATTTTTTTTTATATACCCCTGGAATTGCAAAGACGAGCACATTGAAGATACCAAAATAGGTGGTATCGGGCCAGCAGAAAACGTTACATTTTTATATACCTTTGGAATCGTAACGACGAGCCGAGTCTACATATACCCTCGGAAACACCATACACATCATTGACGAATTAAAGACACCAAAAAATATCGTGCCAGCAGACGTTACATTTTTATATACCGCTGGAATCGCAAGGACGAGCTGAGTATGATAGGTGGTATCATATAATTATGTACCCTCGGAAACGCCATATTCAACATTGACGAAATGAAGATACCAAACTTGGTGGTATCAGGCCGGCAGAAAATGTTACATTTTTATATATCACTGGAATTATATATCATGTAAAATGTAAAAACCATATTCATCATTGACGAATTGATGATATCAAACTAGGTGGTATCGGGCCGGCTGAAAACGACACATATTTATATGCCGCTGGAATCGCAAGGACGAGCTGAGTCACATATTCCCTCGGAAACACCATATTCAACATTGACGAATTGAAGATTCCAAAATAGGTGGTATCGGGCCAGCAGAAAACGATACCTTTTTTTTATACCGCTGGAATCATAACGACGAGCCGAGTTCCCTCGGAAATACCAAAATTGGTGGTATTGGGCCGGCGGAATACAATTTTTTTTTTATATACCCCTGGAATTGCAACGACGAGCACATTGAAGATACCAAAATAGGTGGTATCGGGCCAGCAGAAAACGTTACATTTTTATATACCTTTGGAATCGCAACGACGAGCCGAGTCTACATATACCCTCGGAAACACCATACACATCATTGACGAATTGAAGACATCAACAAATATCGTGCCAGCAGACAACGTTACATTTTTATATACCACTGGAATCGCAACAACAAGGTGAGTCTATATATACCCACAGAAATACCATATTCAACATTGACGAATTAAAGATACCAAAATATCGGGCCGGCAGAAAACGATACACTTTTATATCGCAACGACAAGCCTGGTCTATATATCCCCTCGGAAACGCCATATTCAACATTGACAAATTGAAGACACCAAAATAGGTGGTATCGGGCTGGCAGAAAACGATACGTATTTATATAACAATGGAATCGCAACGACGAGCCGAGTCTACATATACCCTAGGAAACACCATATTCATCATTGACGATTTGAAGACACCAAAATAGGTGGTATCGGGCTGGCAGAAAACGATATATATTTATATACCAATGGTATCGCAACGACGAGCCGAGTAAATATATACCCTCTGAGAAACCATATTCAACATTGACGAATTGAAGATATCAAACTAAGTGGTATCGGGCCAGCAGAAAGCAATACATTTGTATATACCACTGGAATCGCAAGGACGAGCTGAGTCTATATATACCCTCGGAAACGACATATTCAACATTGACGAATTGAAGATACTAAAATAGGTGGTACCGCGCTGGCAGAAAACGATACATTTTTATATACCACTGGAATCGCAACAAAGAGGTGAGTCTATATATACCCTCGGAAACACCATATTCAACATTGACGAATTAAAGATACCAAAATAGCCACCTATATTCGGGCCGGCAGAAAGCGATACACTTTTATATACCGCTGCAATCGCAACGACAAGCCTGGACTATATATACCCTCGGAAGCACCATATTCAACATTGATGAATTGAAGACACCAAAATAGGTGGTATCGGGCCGGCAGAAAACGACACATATTTATATGCCGCTGGAATCGCAAGGACGAGCTGAGTCACATATTCCCTTGGAAACACCATATTCAACATTGACGATTTGAAGATACCAAAATAGGTGGTATCGAGCCAGCAGAAAACGATACACTTTTACATACCGCTGGAGTCGCAACAACGAGCCGAGTATATACAGTATATACCCTCGGAAACACCATATTGAACATTGACGAATTAAAGATACCAAAATAGGTGGTATCATGCCGGCAGAAAACGATACATTTTTATATACCGCTGAAATCGCAACAATGAGCCGAGTCTCTATATACCCTCGGAACTACCATATTCATGATTGACGAATTGAAAATACCAAAATAGGAGGTATCGGGCCGGCAGAAAATGATACATTTTCATATACCACTGGAATCACAACAACGAGGTGAGTCTATATATCCTCTCAGAAACACCATATTCAACATTGACGAATTAAAGATACCAAAATATGTGGTATCGGGCCGGCAGAAAACGATACACTTTTATATACCGCTGGAACCGTAACGACAAGCTGAGTCTACATATACCCTAGGAAACACCATATTCATCATTGACGATTTGAAGACACCAAAATAGGTGGTATCGGGCCGGCAGAAAACAATGCACTTTTATATACTGCGGGAATCGCAACGACAAGCCTCGTCTATATATACCCTCGGAAATGACATATTCAACATTGACGAATTGAAGACACCAAAATAGGTGGTATCGGGCTGGCAAAAAACTATACATATTTATATACCAATGGAATCGCAACGACGAGCCGACTCTATATAAACCCTCGGAAACACCATATTCAACATCGACGAATTGAAGACACTAAAATAGGTGGTACCGTGCCGGCAGAAAACGATACATTATTCAACATTGACGAATTAAAGATACCAAAATAGGTGGTATCATGCCAGCAGAAAATGATTCATTTTTATATACAGCTGGAATCGCAACAATGAGCCGAGTCTATATACCTTCGGAACTACCATATTCAAGATTGACGAATTGAAAATACCAAAATAGGTGGTAACGGGCTGGCAGAAAACGATACATATTTATATACCAATGAAATCGCAACGACGACCCGAGTCAATATATACCGTCGGAGAAACCATATTCAACATTGAAGAATTGAAGACACCAAAATAGGTGGTATCGTGCCAGCAGAAAACGTTTCATTTTTTTATACCACTGGAATCGCAACAACGAGTTGAGTCTATATATACCCTCAGAAACACAATACTCAACATTGACAAATTAAAGATACCAAAATAGGTGGTATCGGGCTGGCAGAAAACAATACATATTTATATACCAATGGAATCGCAACGACGAGCCGAGTCTATATATACCATCGGAAACACCATATTCAACATTGACGAATTAAAGATACCAAAATAGGTGGTATCGGGCCGGAAGAAAACAATACATTTTTATATACCGCTGGAGTCGCAACAACGAGCCGAGTATATACAGTATATACCCTCGGAAACACCATATTGAACATTGACGAATTAAAGATACCAAAATAGGTGGTATCGAGCCGGAAGAAAACGATACATTTTTATATACCGCTGGAATCGCAACAATGAGCCGAGTCAATATATACCCTCGGAACTACCATATTCATGATTGACGGATTGAAAATACCAAAATAGGTGGTATCGGGCCGGCAGAAAATTATACATTTTCATATACCACAGGAATCAGAACAACGAGGTGAGTCTATATATACCCTTAGAAACACCATATTCAACATTGACGAATTAAAGATACCAAAATAGGTGGTATCGGGCCGGCAGAAAATGATACACTTTTATATACCGCTGGAATCGTAAAGACAAGCTGAGTCTACATATACCCTAGGAAACACCATATTCATCATTGACGATTTGAAGACACCAAAATAGGTGGTATCGGGCTGGCAGAAAATGATACATATTTATATACCAATGGAATCACAACGACTAGCCGAGTCAATAAATACCGTCGTAGAAACCATATTCAACATTGACGAAATGAAGATATCAAAGTAGGTGGTATCGGGCCGGCAGAAAGCGATACATTTTTATATACCGCTGCAATCGCAACGACACGCCTGAACTATATATACCCTCGGAAGCACCATATACAACATTGATAAATTGAAGACACCAAAATAGGTGGTATCGGGCCGGCAGAAAACGACACATATTTATATGCCGCTGGAATCGCAAGGACAAGCTGAGTCACATATTCCCTCGGAAACACCATATTCAACATTGACGAATTGAAGATACCAAAATAGGTGGTATCGAGCCAGCAGAAAACGATACACTTTTACATACCGCTGGAATCGCAACGACGAGCCGAGTCTATATATACCATCGGAAACACCATATTCAACATTGACGAATTAAAGATACCAAAATAGGTGGTATCGGGCCGGAAGAAAACAATACATTTTTATATACCGTTGGAGTCGCAACAATGAGCCGAGTATATACAGTATATACCCTCGGAAACACCATATTGAACATTGACGAATTAAAGATACCAAAATAGGTGGTACCGTGCCAGCAGAAAACGATACATTTTTATATACCGCTGGAATTGCAACAATGAGCCGAGTCTATATATACCCTCGGAACTACCATATTCATGATTGACGAATTGAAAATACCAAAATAGGTGGAATCGGGCCGGCAGAAAATGATACATTTTCATATTCCACTGGAATCACAACAACGAGGTGAGTCTATATATACCCTCAGAAACACCACATTCAACATTGACAAATTAAAGATACCAAAATAGGTGGTATCGGGCTGGCAGAAAACGATACATATTTATATACCAATGGAATCACAACGACGAGCCGAGTCAATATATACCGTCGTAGAAACCATATTCAACATTGACGAAATGAAGATATCAAAGTAGGTGGTATCGGGCCGGCAGAAAGCGATTCATTTTTATTTATCGCTGGAATCGCAAGGACGAGCTGAGTCTACATATTCCCTCGGAAACACCATATTTAACATTGACGAATTGAAGATACCAAAATAGGTGTTATCATGCCGGCAGTAAACGATACATTTTTATATACTGCTGGAATCGCAACAACGAGCCGAGTCTATATATACCCTCGGAAACACCTTATTCAAGACTGACGAATTGAAGATACCAAAATAGGTGGTAACGGGCTGGCAGAAAAAGATACATTTTATATACCTCTGGAATCGCAACAACGAGGTGAGTCTACCTCGGAAACACCATATTCAACATTGACAAATTAAAGACACCAAAATTGGTGTATCGGGCCGGCAGAAAACGATACATATTTACATACCGATTAAATCGCAACGACGAGCCGAGTCTATATATACCCTCGGACACACCATATTCAACATTGACGAATTGAAGATACAAAATAGGTGGTATCGGACCGGAAGAAAAACAATAAATTTGTATATACCGCTGGAGTCGCTACAACGAGCCGAGTATATACATCAGAAACACCATATTGAACATTGACGAATTGAAGATACCAAAATAGGTGGTATCGGGCCGGCAGAAAACATAATAATTTTAGTTGCCGCTGGATTCGCAACGACCAGCCGAGTCTATATATATCCTCGGAAACACCATATACAAGATTGACGAATTGAAGATACCAAAATAGGTGGTATCGGGCCGGCAGAAAACGATACATTTTTATATACCACTGGAATCGCAACAACGAGGTGAGTGTATATATACCCTCGGAAACACCATATTCAACATTTACGAATTAAAGATACCAAAATAGGTGGTATCGGGCCGGCAGAAAACAATGCACTTTTATATACCGCTGGAATCACAACGACAAGCCTCGTCTATATATACCCTAGGAAATGACATATTCAACATTGACGAATTGAAGACACCAAAATAGGTGGTATCGGGCTGGCAAAAAACGATACATATTTATATACCAATGGAATCGCAACGACGAGCCGACTCTATATAAACCCTCGGAAACACCATATTCAACATCGACGAATTGATGATACTAAAATAGGTGGTACCGTGCCGGCAGAAAACGATACATTTTTATATACCGCTGGAATCGCAACAAAGAGGTGAGTATATATAAATACCTTCGGAAACACCATATTCAATATTGACGAATTAAAGATACCAAAATAGGTGGTATCATGCCGGCAGAAAATGATTCATTTTTATATACAGCTGGAATCGCAACAATGAGCCGAGTCTATATACCTTCGGAACTACCATATTCAAGATTGACGAATTGAAAATGCCAAAATAGGTTGTAACGGGCTGGCAGAAAACGATACATATTTATATACCAATGAAATCGCAACGACCTCCGAGTCAATATATACCGTCGGAGAAACCATATTCAACATTGAAGAATTGAAGACACCAAAATAGGTGGTATCGTGCCAGCAGAAAACGTTACATTTTTATATACCACTGGAATCGCAACAACGAGGTGAGTCTATAATTATATACCCTCGGAAACACCAAACTCAACATTGACAAATTAAAGATACCAAAATAGGTGGTATCGAGCCAGCAGAAAACGATACACTTTTATATACCGCTGGAATTGCAACGACGAGCCTAGTATCTATATACCATCGGAAACACCATATTCAACATTGACGAATTAAAGATACCAAAATAGGTGGTATCGGGCCAGAAGAAAACAATACATTTTTATATGCCGCTGGAGTCGCAACAACGAGCCGAGTATATACAGTATATACCCTCGGAAACACCATATTGAACATTGACGAATTAAAGATACCAAAATAGGTGGTATCGTGCCAGAAGAAAACGATACATTTTCATATACCGCTGGAATCGCAACAATGAGCCGAGTCAATATATACCCTCGGAACTACCATATTCATGATTGACGAATTGAAAATACCAAAATAGGTGGTATCGGGCTGGCAGAAAATGATACATTTTCATATAACACTGGAATCACAACAACGAGGTGAGTCTATATATACCCTCAGAAACACCATATTCAACATTGACGAATTAAAGATACCAAAATAGGTGGTATCGGGCCGGCAGAAAACGATACACTTTTATATACCACTGGAATCGTAACGACAAGCTGAGTCTACATATACCCTAGGAAACACCATATTCATCATTGACGATTTGAAGACACCCAAATAGGTGGTATCGTGCTTGCAGAAAACGATACATATTTATATACCAATGGAATCACAACGACTAGCTGAGTCAATATATACCGTCGTAGAAACCATATTCAACATTGCCGAAATGAAGATATCAAAGTAGGTGGTATCGGGCCGGCAGAAAGCGATACATTTTTATATACCGCTGCAATCGCAACGACAAGCCTGGACTATATATACCCTCGGAAGCACCATATTCAACATTGATGAATTGAAGACACCAAAATAGGTGGTATCGGGCCGGCAGAAAAGGACACATATTTATATGCGGCTGGAATCGTAAGGACGAGCTGAGTCACATATTCCCTCGGAAACACCATATTCAACATTGACGAATTGAAGATACCAAAATAGGTGGTATTGAGCCAGCAGAAAACGATACACTTTTACATACCGCTGGAATCGCAACGACGAGCCGAGTCTATATATACCATCGGAAATACCATATTCAACATTGACGAATTAAAGATACCAAAATAGGTGGTATCGGGCCGGAAGAAAACAATACATTTTTATATACCACTGGAGTCGCAACAACGAGCCAAGTATATACAGTATATACCCTCGGAAACACCATATTGAACATTGACGAATTAAAGATACCAAAATAGGTGGTACCGTGCCGGCAAAAAACGATACATTTTTATATACCGCTGGAATCGCAACAATGAGCCGAGTCTATATATACCCTCGGAACTACCATATTCATGATTGACGAATTGAAAATACCAAAATAGGTGGTATCGGGCCAGCAGAAAAATATACATTTTCATATACCACTGGAATCAAAACAACGAGGTGAGTCTATATATACCCTCAGAAACACCATATTCAACATTGATGAATTAAAGATACCAAAATAGGTGGTATCGGGCCGGAAGAAAACAATACACTTTTATATTCCGCTGGAATCGTAACGACAAGCTGAGTCTACAGGAAACTAGGAAACCTAGGAAACCTAGGAAACAACATATTCATCATTGACGATTTGAAGACTCCAAAATAGGTGGTATCGGGCTGGCAGAAAACGATACATATTTATATACCAATGGAATCACAACGACGAGCCGAGTCATTATATACCGTTGTAGAAACCATATTCAACATTGACTTAATGAAGATATGAAAGTAGGTGGTATCGGGCCGGCAGAAAGCGATGCATTTTTATATACCGCTGGAATCGCAAGGACGAGCTGAGTCTATATATACCCTCGGAAACGACATATTCAACATTGACAAATTGAAGATACTAAAATAGGTAGTACCGTGCCGGCAGAAAACTATACATTTTTATATACCGCAACAACGAGCCGGGTCTATATATACCCTCGGAAACACCATATTCAACACTGACGAATTAAAGATACTAAAATAGGTGGTACCGTGCCGGCAGAAAATGATACATTTTTATATACCGCTGCAATCGCAAAGACAAGCCTGGACTATATATACCCTTGGAAGCACCATATTCAACATTGATGAATTGAAGACACCAACATATGTGGTATCGGGCCGGCAGAAAACGACACATATTTATATGCCGCTGGAATCGCAAGGACGAGCTGAGTCACATATTCCCTCGGAAACACCATATTCAACATTGACGAATTGAAGATTCCAAAATAGGTGGTATCGGGCCGGAAGAAAACGATACACTTTTATATTCCGCTGGAATCGTAATGACAAGCTGAGTCTACATATACCCTAGGAAGCAACATATTCATCATTGACGATTTGAAGACACTAAAATAGGTTGTATCGGGCTGGCAGAAAACGATACATATTTATATACCAATGGAATCACAACGACGAGCCGTGTCAATATATACCGTCGTAGAAACCATATTCAACATTGACGAAATGAAGATATGAAAGTAGGTGGTATCGGGCCGGCAGAAAGCGATACATTTTTATATACCGCTGGAATCGCAAGGACGAGCTGAGTCTACATATTCCCTCGGAAAAACCATATTTAACATTGACGAATTGAAGATACCAAAATAGGTGTTATCATGCCGGCAGTAAACGATACATTTTTATATACCGCTGGAATCGCAACAACGAGCCGAGTCTATATATACCCTCGGAAACACCTTATTCAAGACTGACGAATTGAAGATACCAAAATAGGTGGTATCGGGCTGGCAGAAAAAGATACATTTTTATATACCTCTGGAATCGCAACAACGAGGTGAGTCTATATATACCCTCGGAAACACCATATTCAACATTGACGAATTAAAGACACCAAAATTGGTGTATCGGGCCGGCAGCAAACGATACATATTTACATACCGATTAAATCGGAACGACGAGCCGAGTCTATATATACCCTCGGAAACACCATACTCAACATTGACGAATTGAAGATACAAAATAGGTGGTATCGGACCGGAAGAAAAACAATAAATGTTTATATACCGCTGGAGTCGCAACAACGAGCCGAGTATATACCTCAGAAACACCATATTGAACATTGACGAATTGAAGATACCAAAATAGGTGGTATCGGGCCGGCAGAAAACATAATAATTTTAGTTGCCGCTGGATTCGCAATGACCAGCCGAGTCTATATATATCCTCGGAAACACCATATACAAGATTGACGAATTGAAGATACCAAAATAGGTGGTATCGGGCCGGCAGAAAACATACATTTTTATATACCACTGGAATCGCAACAACGAGGTGAGTCTATATACCTTCGGAACTACCATATTCAAGATTGATGAATTGAAAATACCAAAATAGGTGGTAACGGGCTGGCAGAAAACGATACATGTTTATATACCAATGAAATCGCAACGACGAGCCGAGTCAATGTATACCGTCGGAGAAACCATGTTCAACATTGAAGAATTGAAGACACCAAAACTGGTGGTATCGTTCCAGCAGAAAACGTTACATTTTTATATACCTTTGGAATCGCAACGACGAGCCGAGTCTACATATACCCTCAGAAACACCATATTCTTCATTGACGATTTGAAGATACCAAAATAGGTGGTATCGGGCTGGCAGAAAACAATACATATTTATATACCAATGAAATCGCAACGACGAGCCGAGTCAATATATACCGTCGGATAAAACATATTCAAAATTGACGAATTGAAGATATCAAACTAGGTGGTATCGAGCCGGCAGAAAGCGATAAATTGTATATACCATTGGAATCGCAACAACGAGGTGAGTGTATATCTACCCTCGGAAACACCATATTAAATATTGACGAATTGAAGATACTAAAATTGGTGGTATTGGGCCGGCGGAAAACGATAATGTTTCATATACCCCTGGAATTGCAACGATGAGCACATTGAAGGTACCAAAATAGGTGGTATCGGGCCGGCAGAACACGATACATTTTTATATACCGCTGGAATCGCAAGGATGAGCTGAGTCTACAAATACCCTCGGAAACACCTCATTCAACCTTGACGAATTGAAGATACCAAAATATGTGGTATCGGCCCATCAAAAAACTGTAAATTTTTATATAATGCTGGAATCCCAATGACAAGCCAAGTCTACATATTCCCTAGGAAACACCATACACAACATTGACGAATTGAAGACACAAAATAGGTGGTATCGTGCCAGCATGAAACGTTACATTTGTATATACCTTTGGAATCGCAACGACGAGCCGAGTCAATATATACACCATATTCTTCATTGACGATTTGAAGACACCAAAATAGGTGGTATGGGGCTGGCAGAAAACGATACATATTTATATAGCAATGGAATCGCAACGACGAGCCGAGTCAATATATACCCTCGGATAAACCATATTCAACATTGACGAAATGAAGATATCAAACTAGGTGGTATCGGGCCGGCAGAAAGCGATTCATTTTTATATATAGCTGGAATCGTAAGGACGAGCTGAGTATATACCCTCTGAAACCCCATATTCAACATTGACGAATTGAAGATACCAAAATAGGTGGTATCGGGCTGGCAGAAAACAATACATTTTTATATACCGCTGGAGTGGCAACAATGAGCCGAGTATATATATAACCTCGGAAACACAAATATTGAACATTGACGAATTGAAGATTCCCAAAAAGGTGGTATCGGGCCGGCAGAAAACATAATAATTTTATATGCCGCTGGAATCGCAACAACGAGGTGAGTCTATATATATCCTCGGAAACACCATATTCAAGATTGACGAATTGACGATACCAAAATAGGTGGTATCGGGCTGGCAGAAAACAATACATTTTTATATACCGCTGGAGTCGCAACAATGAGCCGAGTATATATATAACCTCGGAAACACAAATATTGAACATTGACGAATTTAAGATTCCCAAAAAGGTGGTATCGGGCCGGCAGAAAACATAATAATTTTATATGCCGCTGGAATCGCAACAACGAGGTGAGTCTATATATATCCTCAGAAACACCATATTCAAGATTGACGAATTGACGATACCAAAAATAGGTGGAATCGGGCCGGCAGAAAACGATACATCTTTATATACCGCTGGAATCGCAACAACAAGCCTCGTCTATACATACTACTGGAATCGCAACAACGAGGTGAGTCTATATATACCCTCGGAAACACCATATTCAACATTGACGAATTAAAGACACCAAAATTGGTGTATCGGGCCGGCAGAAAACGATACATATTTACATACCGATTAAATCGCAACGACGAGCCGAGTCTATACCGAGTCTATACTCGGAAACACCATACTCAACATTGACGAATTGAAGATACAAAATAGGTGGTATCGGACCGGAAGAAAAACAATAAATGTTTATATACCGCTGGAGTCGCAACAACGAGCCGAGTATATACCTCAGAAACACCATATTGAACATTGACGAATTGAAGATACCAAAATAGGTGGTATCGGGCCGGCAGAAAACATAAAATTTTTAGTTGCCGCTGGATTCGCAACGACCAGCCGAGTCTATATATATCCTCGGAAACACCTTATTCAAGACTGACGAATTGAAGATACCAAAATAGGTGGTAACGGGCCGGCAGAAAACGATACCTTTTTATATACCACTGGAATCGCAACAACGAGGTGAGTGTATATATACCCTCGGAAACACCATATTCAACATTGACGAATTAAAGATACCAAAATAGGTGGTATCGGGCCGGCAGAAAACAATGCACTTTTATATACCGCTGGAATCGCAACGACAAGCCTCGTCTATATTATACCCTCGGAAATGACATATTCAACATTGACGGATTGAAGACACCAAAATAGGTGGTATCGGGCTGGCAAAAAACGATACATATTAATATACCAATGGAATCGCAATGACGAGCCGACTCTATATAAACCCTCGGAAACACCATATTCAACATTGACGAATTAAAGATACCAAAATAGGTGGTATCATGCCGGCAGAAAATTATTCACTTTTATATACAGCTGGAATCGCAACAATGAGCAGAGTCTATATACCTTCGGAACTACCATATTCAAGATTGACGAATTGAAAATACCAAAATACGTGGTAACGGGCTGGCAGAACACGATACATATTTATATACCAATGAAATCGCAACGACGAGCCGAATCAATGTATACCGTCGGAGAAACCATATTCAACATTGAAGAATTGAATTGAAGAGGTTTTAGGAAGGGAAGAGGATGTGTAGATCAGATTTTTACCCTGAATTGTGTTGTGGAGAAGTATCTGGAGAAGAAACAAAAGGTGTATGTTGCCTTTATGGACTTGGAGAAGGCCTATGACATAGTGGATTGAGAAGGTTTGTGGAAAGTACTTAGAATATACGGAGTAGAGGGCAAGTTGCTGAAAGCAGTGAAGATGAGGGTGCAAAGGCGGCAGTACTTGTGGAGAATGAGCAGAGCGAGTTCTTTGACCTGAATGTTGGTTTGAAACAGGGGTGTGTGATGTCCCCGTGGTTGTTTACTGTATATATGGATGGAGTTATGAAAGAAATACTATCAAGAGCAGTGGATGTTGGTGTATCGCTGAAAAGGGAGGAAATTGAGTGGAAGCTACCTATACTGCTGTTTGCGGATGATACAGTTCTGATGAGTGATAATGAATGGGAGTTGCAGGGTCTGGTAAATGAGTTTGGAACAGTGTGCGAAAAACGGAATTTGAAGGTAAATACGGGGAAGAGCAAGGTTATGGTCTTCGAAAGGGGTGAAGTCACAGAGTGTGAGGTGAAGCTGAACGGTCAGGCTATGGAGATCGTCAACTCTTTTAAGTATCTGGGCAGTGTGTTGAGTAAAGATGGGACTATGGATGAAGAGGTGCGGGAGAGGGTACAACAGGGGAAGAGGGTTGTAGGAACGCTAAAAGCAGTAACAAGAAATAGGGTGGTCAGTATGGAAGTGAAGAAGTCCTTGCATGACAGTGTGGTAATCCCGACACTGACTTACGGAAGCGAAGCATGGACGTTGGTTGAGAGACTCAGACCAAGAGTGAGAGCAGTGGAAATGAATTACTTAAGGAGTGCGTGCGGAGTTACATGGAGGGATAGACAGACTAATGAGGAAGTAAGAAGGAGGTGTGGTGTGGAGGTAGATGTGCTGGAAAGTGTGAAAAGGAACAACTTGAGATGGTTCGGCCATATGGAACGTATGGAAAGCGAGAGAATGACTAAGAGGGTGTATGAGAGCGAGGTGGAGGGACAGAGGGGGAGAGGTAGACCGAATATGAGGTGGAAGGATGGAGTGAGGAAGTACATGAACGAAGGTGGTGCTGGTTGGGGGAGGGGCGTCGACTGACTGGGGACAGAGGTGCATGGGGGCGGTTCGTTCGTGGCCACCCCTTCGGGGATCACGGCGTCAGGCAATAGATAGATAGATAGAAGAATTGAAGACACCAAAATAGGTGGTATCGTGCCAACAGAAAACGTTACATTTTTATATACCTTTGGAATCGCAACGACGAGCCGAGTCTACATATACCCTCAGAAACACCATATTCTTCATTGACGATTTGAAGACACCAAAATAGGTGGTATCGGGCTGGCAGAAAACGATACATATTTATATACCAATGAAATCGCAACGACGAGCCGAGTCAATATATACCGTCGGATAAAACATATTCAACATTGACGAATTGAAGATATCAAACTAGGTGGTATCGAGCCGGCAGAAAGCGATAAATTGTATATACCATTGGAATCGCAACAACGAGGTGAGTCTATATATAAACTCGGAAACACCATATTAAATATTGATGAATTAAATATACTAAAATTGGTGGTATTGGGCCGGCGGAAAACGATAATTTTTCATATACCCCTGGAATTGCAACGACGAGCACATTGAAGGTACCAAAATAGGTGGTATCGGGCCGGCAGAAAACGATACATTTTTATATACCGCTGGAATCGCAAGGATGAGCCGAGTCTATAAATACCCTCGGAAACACCACATTCAACCTTGACGAATTGAAGATACCAAAATATGTGGTATCGGGCCATCAAAAAACTATAAATTTTTATATAACGCTGGAATCCCAATGACGAGCCAAGTCTACATATTCCCTAGGAAACACCATACACAACATTGACGAATTGAAGACACCAAAATAGGTGGTATCGTGCCAGCAGGAACGTTACATTTTTATATACCTTTGGAATCGCAACGACGAGCCGAGTCTATATATACCCTCAGAAACACCATATTCTTCATTGACGATTTGAAGATACCAAAATAGGTGGTATCGGGCTGGCAGAAAACGATACATATTTATATACCAATGAAATCGCAACGACGAGCCGAGTCAATATATACCGTCGGATAAAACATATTCAACATTGACGAATTGAAGATATCAAACTAGGTGGTATCGAGCCGGCAGAAAGCGATAAATTGTATATACCATTGGAATCGCAACAACGAAGTGAGTGTATATCTACCCTCGGAAACACCATATTAAATATTGACGAATTGAAGATACTAAAATTGGTGGTATTGGGCCGGCGGAAAACGATAATTTTTCATATACCCCAGGAATTGCAACGACGAACACATTGAAGGTACCAAAATAGGTGGTATCGGGCCGGCAGAAAACGATACATTTTATATACCGCTGGAATCGCAAGGATGAGCTGAGTCTATAAATACCCTCGGAAACACCACATTCAACCTTGACGAATTGAAGATACCAAAATATGTGGTATCGGGCCATCAAAAAACTATAAATTTTTATATAATGCTGGAATCCCAATGACGAGCCAAGTCTACATATTCCCTAGGAAACACCATACACAACATTGACGAATTGAAGACACAATATAGGTGGTATCGTGCCAGCAGGAAACGTTACATTTGTATATACCTTTGGAATCGCAACGACGAGCCGAGTCAATATATACCCTCAGAAACACCATATTCTTCATTGACGATTTGAAGACACCAAAATAGGTGGTATCGGGCTGGTAGAAAACGATACATATTTATATAGCAATGGAATCGCAACGACGAGCCGAGTCAATATATACCCTCGGATAAACCATATTCAACATTGACGAAATGAAGATATCAAACTAGGTGGTATCGGGCCGGCAGAAAGCGATTCATTTTTATATACAGCTGGAATCGTAAGGACGAGCTGAGTCTATATATACCCTCTGAAACCCCATATTCAACATTGACGAATTGAAGATACCAAAATAGGTGGTATCGGGCTGGCAGAAAACAATACATTTTTATATACCGCTGGAGTCGCAACAATGAGCCGAGTAAACACAAATATTGAACATTGACGAATTGAAGATTCCCAAAAAGGTGGTATCAGGCCGGCAGAAAACATAATAATTTTATATGCCGCTGGAATCGCAACAACGAGGTGAGTCTATATATATCCTCGGAAACACCATATTCAAGATTGACGAATTGACGATACCAAAATAGGTGGTATCGGGCCGGCAGAAAACGATACATTTTTATATACCGCTGTAATCGCAACGACAAGCCTCGTCTATATATACTACTGGAATCGCAACAACGAGGTGAGTCTATATATACCCTCGGAAACACCATATTCAACATTGACGAATTAAAGATACCAAAATATGTGGTATCGGGCCGGCAGAAAACGACACATATTTATATGCCGCTGGAATCGCAAGGATGAGCTGAGTCACATATTCCCTCGGAAACACCGTATTCAACGTTGACGAATTGAAGATACCAAAATAGGTGGTATCGAGCCAGTAGAAAACGATATACTTTTTCATACCACTGGAATTGCAACGATGAGCCGAGTCTATATATACCATCGGAAAAACCATATTCAACATTGACGAATTAAAGAGACACCAAAATTGGTGGTATCGGGCCGGCAGAAAACATAAAATTTTTAGTTGCCGCTGGATTCGCAACGACCAGCCGAGTCTATATATATCCTCGGAAACACCTTATTCAAGACTGACGAATTGAAGATACCAAAATAGGTGGTAACGGGCCGGCAGAAAACGATACCTTTTTATATACCACTGGAATCGCAACAACGAGGTGAGTGTATATATACCCTCGGAAACACCATATTCAACATTGACGAATTAAAGATACCAAAATAGGTGGTATCGGGCCGGCAGAAAACAATGCACTTTTATAACCGCTGGAACCGCAACGACAAGCCTCGTCTCTATTATACCCTCGGAAATGACATATTCAACATTGACGGATTGAAGACACCAAAATAGGTGGTATCGGGCTGGCAAAAAAACGATACATATTAATATACCAATGGAATCGCAATGACGAGCCGACTCTATATAAACCCTCGGAAACACCATATTCAACATTGACGAATTAAAGATACCAAAATAGGTGGTATCATGCCGGCAGAAAATTATTCACTTTTATATACAGCTGGAATCGCAACAATGAGCAGAGTCTATATACCTTCGGAACTACCATATTCAAGATTGACGAATTGAAAATACCAAAATAGGTGGTAACGGGCTGGCAGAAAACGATACATATTTATATACCAATGAAATCGCAACGACGAGCCGAATCAATGTATACCGTCGGAGAAACCATATTCAACATTGAAGAATTGAAGACACCAAAATAGGTGGTATCGTGCCAACAGAAAACGTTACATTTTTATATACCTTTGGAATCGCAACGACGAGCGAGTCTAC
>CM064534.1:10375773-10455773 GCA_032716605.1 Paralithodes platypus
CAAATTACTTAAATTGACGGGGTGCTCTCTTGAGATCCAGATCGCTCGTATCTGGTTTCTCCTCCTGGCGACCCTCTCAAATTCAAAGCAAACGAGTGTAGCCACAGTGTTGGGGTGCAGAAGGCAAAAGCCCTCACTCGCAACACAGTGCTAAACTCACAAGTTACACAGTCAGAAAGCCCACCTAGGCGTCCCAAGTCGCCGTTGCGATTGTACAGGTTTCACAAAACCTAGTACACATGGAACTCACAACACGCATAAGCCTGATCCCGGTCTAGCATTAAATCCCCCAGCAGACCATCCACGATACAGAACGGGAGACACCGTGAGTGTGTCAAACCTCTACCGACATAATTGTAACCCTTCCAAAATGCCTAACTAAACATGTGTTATCTGAGAGCTTCAGCCATATAATACGATGGCCGATATAAAATACATGAAATCGTTCAGAACCGCAAAGGGAAGTTATTATATTGAAATAGAGTAGAAGAATGATAGGTAAGAAGTTGAGAGAGAGAGCAAGTTCTCTATAGGTAGAATTCGGTGAGACAGGGTGGCAAGGGACCCTGTTAAGGGTATGCTAGTCAGGAAAGCTCTGAGGATGGAACTCCTCGAGACCAACCCGTCCAGGATCCCACACAAAGGCACGGTGGTCAGCCAATCACAGGCCCGCTACTTCACCCGGCAGTGCAGGCCTGCAGACAGGCGCCAGGAACCTGCCCGCGCCCATTCAAAAACCGAGAGAAAAGACCACGCGGGGCGAACAACATCCTCCGGGAGGGAGGAGGGAGGAGGAGGAAAAGCAACATTCATCCTCCCCCACCCTGGCTCTGCTCGCTCTCTCTCTCTCCTTCACTACAATGCATCTTAAGTTCAACTCAGGATATAAAATACAATGCATTGTCACAGCGGAAAACAAAGACGCACTTCTACCGGAGCCCTGCCTGTGCCATGACGATTCACAAGAAAGAAAGTACAACATTGGTTAGACAGACTGTAGCCCATTTCACTGCCCGGGCGAGTGGCTCGTGGCTATCGGAGGCGGCGATCCTGCCAACGCTGGGCAGGCGTCACACTTCCCATTGACATATCGGGATTTGAACCCTGGTCCATTGGATTACCAATCCAGTGGCAAGATCCCTCCACCACACCTCCCATATACAGCTCACATTGCTTCAGAACTTTACTACAATTCAACACATTCGCTTTAGAAATAATTTTTCTTTGTATGCTTATGAGAAAACACCCTGTTCAGTCACGAGAAAAACAATAATGTGTCTCATTGCAAAAAATCGCGACTCAAATTATTTATCTGTGTGTTTTTGAACGAAGTAAACTTAAATTAACTATTTTTTTTCAAAACAAAATTGTCCTAAATAAATATTTATTCACTGTGTAGTCAGCTTTGTTTACAGTCTCATGTGTTCTATATTAAATACAACATTTTAACCTTGTGTATTTTTCTATTGCACTTAGGTTGAGATTCGTAAGCTGCTGAATCGGTTAAGTATAACAGATATATACATGAATCAGAACCAAGAGCCATGGACCTCCATCATCATGAGCCACCTTGCAGGGCCCCTTTTGGCTCCCTGGGGCTGCCGGGGATGGATGGCAGGATCACTTATCTTCCTACTAGAGATGGCTCATAAAGAATTACTGGACACACATGATTTGTATTAATAATACATGAGTCTTAACAGTCATAGATACATGAATCTGGCAATCCTGCATGATCTGCTTCAAGTTAGCCCACATCAATATTATCAAGATTTTGGGGTTTTTAAGAGCAGCAGTTGGAAAAATTCAAAACAATTGGCACAATAAGGTATTGTGAGAAGGGAATGTCACAACTAAGGTTATTATTGGTGGATAATTGTCACTCACAGTAGCCGCACTTATGACATCCGGACTTAAAGATTCTAGATTTTAGCTATGTCCCTTTCAAAGGGGGGATGGGCCTATTTTTTTTTCCTCATTTTATGTATCTATTTATTTATTGTTTTCGTTCCTAGACCTCCATCACGTTTAAAAATACACGCCCTAGACCCCCCTTTCAAGATATTTGTATACATTTTTTGATTGAAAAATGTCACCGGCCGGTTCCTGCATAAAATTTCAGGTTCGCTATCGCTCGCCGCACTGTAAAAAAAAAAAATGTTGTTTCAACATACTTTTTCTGTAATTACCAACCAGAACATATCGGTAAACAGTAATACAGGTCCCTTTCTGTATAGTATTTACAATTGTTGTTGTTTTTACCAATAATTTTTCTGTAAATAACCAGAGAAAATAACTGTAGAAAATAATCAGTCCCTTGCTGTAAAAATGTTTTAGACTTTCTGTTGTTTCAACATATTTTTTCTGTACTTACCAAACAGAGAATTAACTGTAAATAATATCAGTCCTGTCTGTAAATTGTTTTACAATTCTCTGTTTTGTTTTAACACACGTTTCTGTAAGTACCAACATAGAATAACTAAAAATTAACCTCCATTCTCTACATTATTTACAATTTTGTTTGTTTGTAAACACTTTTTCTGTAAATTACCAACCGAGAATAACTAAAAATTTAGTCCTTTTCTGTACATTATTTACAATTTCTGTTGTTTTAACAGACCTTTTTCTGTAAATTAACCAACCGAGAATAACGGTAACCAAATTACATTCCTTTCTGTCTAATCTTTACAATTTATGGTGTTTTTTAACATACTTTTTCTGTAAATACCAACAAGAGAATAACAGTAGTAAAAAAGAGTCCCTTTCCTGTAAATTATAAACAATTTCTATTTTAACATAACCCGTTTTTCCCTGGAAAATACGAACAGAGAAGACCCTATTACATCTATGAAACAGTCCCTTTTTGTAAAATCTATAAACATCTGTTGTTATTTACATAGACCTACTTTTTTAATGTAAATCCCTTTACAGAGAATAAACTAATAGAAATTACTGTTCTTTCTGTAAATTATAACTATTGTTACTTGAAATGTATTTGACTTGTTCTTGTGCAACTGCTTAATTTAATGCCAATTATCGGGTACCGAAACATCCATAAGCATTAATCGCACTGTATATGGCCAACGCACATTAATTAATTATTCATTGCAAAAGTTCTAAACTTATATTTGTCTAAGCGACCTTAGGCAATAGTCATGAAAGTCGCCTACCTTTTCCATCTGTCTTAGAATATTGTATTTGCCCTGCTAATGAACATTATGCCTACAACAACATTATAATGTAATTTAGTTATGGCATTTTTAATTATTTCGATTGTCATTGTTTGTTTGTAAGACAGCTGCAGCTGTAAGAGCGTGAATTTTCCGCAACATCATATTATTTTGTGCCAGGCCCACAACAACTTTTCGGACCTACTGAGACTGATACCAACCCAGCTAAACTTTCGTTCAATATGTTGGAAATTGCCCTCAATACATTGAAGCTACCACCATGCCGGGATTTGAACCCACTGTATTCTTAGCTATGAGGCCAGAACTCTACCCACAACACCAATAAGGATATCCCACTCGATATGGTAGGTCTGGTTATTTTCTGCATCTGGTTCTCATTTTAAGCTCTACACACACAACTAGGTTTACTGACTTTACATCTATATAGCACACCCAAACCGAAACTTCGCCTCGAGTTCTAGTGTTTCGAGCTTCAGTGGTGGAGACCTATGCGATTATCGTCTTTCAAAGGACCCTAAGGCTAGGTCGCTTACAGTACAAAATAATTGTGTCCCTACCCTTGGTAGGGAAAAATATTTTTGTCTGAAGAAGAACTGAGGGACCGAAAAGATAATAAACTCCTCCAACATTAATAGGTCTATGTAAGAGTTATGTCTGTATTCATAAGGAAATACGGAAAAGGAGTAACAAAGGAACATTACACGAAAATGAGCTAACATATTATTTAATTCAACTGAAACGAACAGAGGAATTAGTGTGGGAGAAGACCAGAGGAAGTGAAGAAGACCAAAGGCAGTGTGAGCGAATAGACCAGCGGATGTGTCCGAAGAAGACAAGCAGAAGTGTGGGAGAAGAAGACCAGTGGACGTATTGGAATAGAAGACCAGAAGAAGTGTGGGTGATGGCAAATGGTAATGAGGGCGAAAAGGACCAGAGGAAGTGTGGGAGTACAAGACCAGCGGAAGTGTAGAAAAGAAGAAAAATCAGTGGAAGTGTGGGCATAGTACCAGTTTAAGTGTGGGAGAAATAGCCCAGGGAAAGTGTGGAGAGGAGGACAGCAGAAGATCTAGAATCAGAAGAAACGTATCACAGACTGGAGAAAGTAGAAATAGAAGAGAAAACCAGCAAAATTTAAAAGAAAATGAAAGTTCATAAGGGAGGAGAAAATTACGAGAAAAACAGAATAGGATTCACAACAGAAGAGACACAGCAGATCAAAACAAGAGAACAGAAGAAAACAGAGAGTCAGAAGGGAACATAAAATCGTTAGGACCATATCAGGGGCCGTTACAGTAATGCTTCCCCCTCAACAATATCACACATCAACCTCTTGCGTAATTAGTAATTTATGAATTTTGAAGAAAAAAAAAGCCACATAAAAGAAAACAATCAAACAGAAAAGGGGAGGCCAGTGCAAGAGCAATGCAACCGAACCGAAACCTTGCGCAACTCGTTTATCTTTTGGCAACCTCCGTTATTTACATCATCAAAAGTGCGCCAAAATAACTCGCACCAGCATAGCATCCGCCAGCCGCTACGCCAATAATTTCCCGCATTTAATCCCTTCTCCATCGAGCCAAGTGTGCCTAGCGAAACAGTAATTCACTCATGTTTAAATGTGTAGCCATAGCCCTATAATTAAGTATGGCAGTATGCTAAGCCTACCCTTAGGGTAAATATAATTGCATCTGTAGCAAGTCCAGTTTGAAGGTTCATCACACATTGAGTCAGTTTTCTGCTTTAACACTTCTTATTTGTAATGGTGGTAGGACAGTTGAACACTTTGTACAAAGCTAGCCTCTAGCCTATCTTCATATACCTTGCCCTTCACTAAAGTCGGTAGGCTATCCTTAGGTGCCCTAACGGCCCCTACCAGTAGATAGCCTAGCCTCACAATTATGACCTAGGCTATGCTACATTGGGTTCACTGTTATTTTAATACCAAAAGACGACTTTTGTTGATAGGGCCCTATATTTGAAGATAAATATTGAATCCTATATGCTCTTAAGATCATAAGAAAATTTGTTCTAACCCTCAGCAAAACCTAATAAAACAGTATGAGACTAAACATTGTTTTTCGTAACAAGGTTGTCAATACGGTACTTCCAGTTATCGGATAGCCTCTAAAACATCATATGAAAATGTGTTACACCACCCTCGGCAAAACCGAATATAGGCCTAGGCTAAAAGTGTGGTATTAAAATTAAATTTTCGTAATCGGTTACAATACGGACTTTCCCGTTATCAATGTACAATCGATAATTATCGCGAATAGACCTCGCAGCGTTATTATACATAATGTGTATTAGGGAAAGTGAAGCTCTATGGAATCCTTATAATATACTCACATAGATTCCGTTGTGGTAGAATATTTTTGATAAGTTTTGTAACTCGATGTTGTCGATATAAATAGTCCAGCGCGTAACAAACTCAGTCCCGCAATCTTGAGAGCCTTCTGCTACGGACGTGTTCATGTGTACAAAAGTGTTAGAAATGGAGTTAGCCTACACTCGCTACTGTAAAGTGTTATGTTCTACAAAGATTTTTATTGTAATATCTAATATATGAACCCTCAGTAGCTGGCATGCAACTTGCAAGGGCTAGTGTTGTATCCCCCGTACTGGGGCTAGGGCACTCTAGGGTTATGTTAGGTTAGGTTAATATACTATTCCCTCGGAAACAAGATTCGTAGTCTCTGGTAGTATTCACTCAAAATATAGTTAACTATCAAAACTATTCTTCCACAGTGGAATCTATGTGAAGTATATTAAGGATTCCATAGAGCTTCACTTTCCCTAAATAAATGCTGTTATAATAACGCTGCCAGTCCTTTTCCAAAAAATTTACCCTCATCCCACCCCCCTACTGCTGTGCAACTCTCCAACCCAAGATTGAAACGTTACTCTCAAACTTTCTTTCTACTCAACAGCTGAGCTCTGGAACTCTTTCCCAGAAATCAGTTTTTCTTCCCACTCACTATGACTTAAATTGCTTCAAACTCTGTGTGATCCAGGTATTGTTTGGCCTTCGAACGTCCCTTGATTTTTGAACCCTGTTCACTCTTATCAACTATGGGGGAGCCACTCGCAGTTATGCCTTTTGCCTCCCCCAATCCCATAGAAAAAAAAAAAAAAAAAAAAGGTTTAGGTAAGGTTGTTAGGTTCTGCTAATACTTATTTTGTCGCTATTCTGTTGTTACTAATGGGTTTAATATTATTAGTAGTAGACTTAGTAATGGTGTGATGAATGCGCAGAAATGTATATTTGACATTGAAATAGATACATTGCAGTATTTACAAACCTTCGCGCACCCATAAACAGGGAATGTGAGCTTGGTTTAGACCGTCGCGCACCCATAACAAAACATGGACCACTTTAGCTGGGTTTTCGACGCGTCAATCCGCGATACAGGTTATGTTTTCGGTTATGTTTATGTTAGGTTAGTTTAAGTTAGTGTTATGCGTAATGTTCAAAATACTAAAATCCTACGGTCCCTCGGTATTAAACAACACTGTATATCAAATAATAACTAAAAAAAACAACAAATTACCTGAAAAACTCTTCTCTGGTTGCTGATCAATTTATATCAAAATAAGTTTTTGTTTTTCCAGGTTCTCGCGTCTGCTGAACCATCCAAAATCCGGCTAAAAAGCGTTTTTTTGAAGGGGGGAGGTGGTGGTGTGTATTGTGGTATGGGTAAGTATAACTTGTGATTTAGCCACCGGGTGTACCACTACCGACATATCAACATAAATCATCTATAAATACTTAAATAAAATAAATACTTATAAATCTATAATACTAAAGGTTAGGTTAGGTTCGGTTAGGTTTCGGTTAGTGTTGTTTTGGTAGGGTAATGTATTTTTGTATCCAAATGCAGTCCAAAATAGACGGGAAACATGATGGGTGAGCGTCCGTTAGTGTAAACAAGACGGGCGGTACACCCGGTAACGTAGCATTCTTGCCCCGAGCCTTCCCGTGGGCCGAGTAAGTCTTAGCGATTCGCGCCTATACACAGAATACCTATTTCGATAATGGATCTTGGTCCCGTAACATCGTGGGCTAGACTTAGCTGTCATGATGGTGTACTAGTTATCGGGCTGGCGCTCTATATGTGGTGACTCGCGTGTCAAGTTAGAATATCCGGTAACGTCCAATTGACCCAACATAGCCTACATCGGCCTTATTTACCATGTTTTTTATATTTTTCTTCAAGAAATAATGGCTAGCCTAGTGTTTATATAGTTGGTTGCAATGGTTTGAGTTGGAGGATTTTTCATAAACTTACCCATTATCTATCAATCTTATATACAGCGTCAAATTGCGCCATTTATTGGGTGATCCGTGCCTTTACAGTAGGGTAAGGGAAATTGTGGGTTACATTGGATACACGATGGGTTGAGGGGGGGGGGGGGGCAATTGCCCCTCCCTCACCCCCCTTGATTTATTGTCTCCTCATATATTTAGAATTGCTGTAAGGGGGCAAAAACAGTTGCCGTGTATTTCCTGTTTTTGTGAGTAACGCTGCACACCATTTATTGGGTGTTTCCGCACTCACCGCATATTATCAAAAACAAGAAGAAGAAGGTCAAGTCCGAAGGATTCGTTTGTGCGCAATGCTTTGTTTATGGGTCGGGACTGTATAATTTTGTTATTTTTTCAGTGGTAGGCTAATTCGGGTTTTTTCAAGTGTCGATAACAAAATTCTCTCCATAGCGGCACTAGGCCTATAATGAGAAAAATATGGCGAGTATTGGTCCCTATTTTCCCTCCTAAATAAATATTGTTTCTAATAGGGCGGATGTAGTGTCCTTGAAGATTAGTCGGGGGAATATATCCCAAGTGGACTATAGGCCTATGCCATTAATTAATTTAATTTTAGGACCTAGGCTATTGGTTTGGTGCAATGCAGCAATGTATTAGCCTATGGTGGTTAATGTAAATAAATAAAATTGTTTGATTAATTCCCGGACTAGGCCTAGGCCTAGTATGCTATATATTCATCAATATCTATATTTTTTTTACCATTGGGCAATAGGCTTATAGGCTAGGCTAGGCCGTACCCCATTGCCTGGAGATGGGTTCGAATGTCGATGTGGGCAACCCACCGTAGGAATTGAGGTGATATCATAGTTAAGCCTACCGATATATGTGGTCAGCTACACCACCGTCTGGGCAGTCTGGTATTTCTCCGAACAACTATACCACGGGAGGCTGGAAACCCACTCACATTCTGTCAGTCGGACTGACTCTCACATAGTCTCCTCCTCACCCAGACCGATAGTGTTCAAAATTATCTGAATACAAAAATGTAAATGTTTAGGGTAGCAAGTTAGATAACCTTGTTTTGCCATGTGTCCCCGAAAGTAAAATTATTCCCACCTACCCACTATGTATAACTTCTACGATCCTATATCTAGGCCTACTACACCTTGTACCTTAAACATACCGTAGCTACTCACTTAGCTAGTTAGGCCTACCCCTGTAAATTGTACAGTATCTAATCTATATTTTTAGGTTACTCCCAGAATTTCAACTTTAGCCCTACTGACTGGAAACTCGTACAGATAACATACACCACATGCAGATTATACAGTATAACTTAGGTCCTAGAATCCAAGTGTGAGTATCCCTATATAGCCTACAGCAAGATTAAAAAACCTAACTTAAAACACTATGTGATTCAGAATTTGCTCAAACATGTCCACAATCTCGGGAGTCCATGGTTTCTAAGTCAATAAGAACTAATGTAAGCCATTCCCATTCCAATTGATAGCTTCCTCTGAAAATCCTACCACAAAACTTCTGGCCAAGGCTAACCGAGCCCCACGGCTCCCCTTAGAGGGAATCACTCCCTCATTCTGTATAAAGCTTTCCTCCGCTGTCAGCACCAATGATGTCCTACCTTATAGGGAAACACTGTTGAGATATACTGTAGAGTCTTTCCGCCTGTCAGCGCCGGTTGCTGTTTCCCTAGCGATTCGTTGAGGGCAGGGATGCTACCCCCATGTTGAATGAAATGCAACCAACTGGCTTATTACACTACTCTGCATATCGTAGGCCTATTTATTTCAGAGGGTCACATTAGCTAGTGCTTAAAATTTCACAATTATATACTGGTACTGCAATTCTGTTTGTTGCACTACCAGTAATTACTAAATATACTTCCCGTTAATGCAGAGCAAGTAGTATGTGATTTCTGTTGGAGGTGATGAAATAAGAGACATTAAAGCAGGCAAATTATTATTATGAACCTGGAAACTTTGGCCACAATGTGACAAGTTCCATACAAGAAACTGAAGAGCGCCTTTGGTCTGAAGCTGGTGACAGTCTACTAAGCAAGATGGATATCTAGGCAGATTTGATAGTTAAGTGCATACCGGTAGTGTAAACTATGGAGAGTCCGCGAACACATTAGTTTTGTGTGCTCAGTCGAGGCTACCCATAAAAATGACGGCTCCCAATTTTGCCTTTTAAAACCAAAAAGTGTTTAGGTACCGGTCAGTGGCGGATCGCAGCTCAGGGCTTAAAGAGGGGGGGGGGGGAGGGGGGGCTGATATACATTATTGGCGCCATAATGCACACAATATGTCTTTATTTCTGTATGGTATGTTTCAGATATAAATTCACAGTTATATGCAGAGGGGAGGTTTTTGGCGGAGTGGTCTTGTCCCACTGGCCTGGTAATCCCAAAGGGTCCCGGGTTCACAATCCCGTGTTATCAATGGGAAGATATTATTGGGATGGAAATTTGTTGCTGTAACCTAGTAATCAGTGCATTACCACCCAGAGCCCACCGAAAACGCTACATAAAATAACCTCATTCGTTTCCTGCTTAATAGCACTGTATGAATATCCCATATTCAAAATATTCTGATAAGGTGGCGAAATGCCTGGTGAGTTAGCATGCTCAACAGGTCATGGCGTTTGTGTGTGTAAGAGTGAGTGTCCGAGGTGTAGGGAGTGAGACAGTGAAGCAACGGGAACGAGTGTGGCTTCATAGATGGGGTCCTCTTCGGTACCGATGAGTGAGCACCGTGCCTCATGTGAAGGCAAGCATGGAGACAGGTGTCTCGTTGTACCTTCCTTACGGTAGGGGCGCTCGGTTAGTTGCCTTGGCCTTGCTCGGGGGCCTATGGGTGCTGTTTCGGGCCAGGCCAGCTTGTGGAACAGCAACAACAACAACAACTCTACGTGCTTCACATGCCTGCACTATCCCTAGAACTGGAACAAGACCTCACGGGCCTTCACTGCTCCATTGTAACAGCTGTGAATGTCCAGGTCTCTCAAGCCTATGCCCGGAGATGGTCTGTAAGTTTGAGATTATAGAAAAAAACCAAAAACAACAAACAAAAATATTCTATAGATATATATACATAGTCAGATGTGTAAGGGCGCAATTTTTGGTCACTAAGGGGGGGGGCTGGCCCGCCCCCCCGCCCCCCCGCCCCCCCCCATGGATCCGCCCACTGGTTACCGTATACAGCATACAGTCAGTCCTCCGGTAACTGCGGCTAATGGTGTTTCTGATAACCACCCTTGGTTAGCAAGAACTTGCGTTTACCAAAAGCCATGTGTGTACATGTTAAACGTACCTTGGTGCTTCTGGGGGTTTCCACAAAAGTCACTTTTTCTCCATAGAAGCCTATGTTATAATACATTAAATCAATTAATAAAGGTTATTTTGACATGTCATCGAGTTGATTTGCCGATTGGCAACAACATCTTACCTCTCGGTGAGTGCCCATCCCCGAAAAGGGTTGAAATAGGTGAGGTCTATCCCCCCGCCGCCAAAGCCGCTGTTCTAGGGCCCTTTCCCTAGCTGATGTCGAGAGGTATTGGGGGTTCTAGTCATTGCTAGTGGTTGGGCTGGTCCTATCAGAGTGACAGAACTGAGGGTCAATCTCTGCCATACTTCATAGCTTACTCTGACTGTTCCTTTTACCTTTTTTACTTATATATTTTCATAAATCTCCAAGTGACCGGCGTCTCTTCTTGTGGGATTGACCGTCCCAATGCTACCAGATTTGGAAGCCAAATGCGTCCACATTTTTTTTTTCCCTTACCCACTCCTCAACTTTCTCTGTCATAATGTGCTGAGCGGGCACAGGGCCCTGGGTGGGGGGGCTTTGGTTTCCCCGGCGAGCGTTTCCTCCTGCGCCCGTCTCCTCAGGCTCCCCGCCATGGAGTGGCTGATCGTGTCACCCAGTCTTTACAATTGGTGGTCGGCGCGGTGTGGAGGGTTCTGGGTGGGGGCGCATCGGTTTTATGGCCTTGGCCCTTGCCTCGAGGCCTAGGGGTTGTTCGGGCCAGGCAGCATGGTGTAAACAACAACACCGAACAACTCTTTACCTCTGAATAAATATTTCGATTAGTGCTAGGCTAGTTAAGGAGTCCACAACAGGAGTCCCGCCATTTGTTTTCGATCGAAGCTCTAAAATCCCGCCTAAAACTCGCCGTCTTATTTCTCACCTCACCACACTATAACACTTACACAATGTAGTGTTCTAGTCTTGACGCCAATGAACGGCAACGACCGGTATCTAGCTCTGGTATGCATAAACACTTGGTTTAGGACATTTATTTTGCAGAGATATGAGCATCGGTAAAATGACGAAAGTCTGGATTAATGGTTTTTTGCGGGCGACATAGCCCTATGTCACGCAATTGCAACACAGCAACGACCACACACACACACACACACACTCACGCGACGGATCCAAACAAACAATAAACATATACGTGTTGTTTTCGTGTAATTATCTCCTAACCTCACCAACAATACTACACAATATAGAGTGTTCGTAGTCTTCACAACAATGCTCGGCAACTGCCCATATGCTAGCCTCTGGTATGCATAAACACTTGGTTAGGTCCATTTATTTGGCAGAGATATGAGCATCGTTACAATGACCCAAAGTTCGGGGATTATGGTTTTTAACACAGCCGACATAAGCCTAGCCACGCCATTGCACACAAACGACACACACATCACACACACTCACTTCGACATAGCCAAACAAACAATAACATACGTGTGTTTCAGTAATTATTCTCACCCTCACAGCAATAACTACACAATGTAGAAGTGTTCGCTAGTCTTCACCCAATGCCTCTGCAACGACCATATCTAGCTCTGGTAAGGCATAACCACTTGGTTAGGCCATTTATTTGCAGAGATACGAGCATCTTTGTAAATGACGAAAGTCGGGAGTAATGGTTCGCGCGGCCGACATAGCCTAGCCACAGGACCTTGCATCACAACGACAACACACACACACAGCGCACTCGACCTAGCCAAACAAACAATAAAAAAACAATTTACGTTGTGTTTCAGTAATTATTCTCACCTCACACAATAACTACACAATGTTGATGTGTTCTAGTCTTGCACCCAATGCTCGGCAACGACCATATCTAGGTCTGGTATGCATAAACGCTTGGTTAGGCCATTTATTTTGCAGAGATTAATGGAGCATCGTAAATGACGAAAGTAAGGAGTAATGGTTTTTCGGCGGCCGACATGGGCTAGCCACGCATTGCACACAATGACAACGAACACACACACCCCCACACACGTCACACTCACTCGACCTAGCCAAACAAACAAATAACATCACGTGTGTTTCGAGTAATTTATTCCTCACCTGGCACACAATAAATGAGCACAATGTCGAGTGTTTCTAGTCTTCACCCACTGCTCGAGCAACGACCATATCTAGCTCTGGTATACCGGTATGCATAAACACTTGGTTAGGCAATTTATTTGCAGAGATATAGAGCCATCGTTAAAGTTGACGAAAGTTCCCTGGAGTATGGTTCGGTTCGGCGGCCGACATAGCCTAGCCAACGCATTGCCACACAACGACAACACATTTACACTCACTCGACATAGTCAAACAAACACTAACATAAGTGTGTTTCATAATTATTCTCACCTCACAACAATAACTACACAATGTTAGAGTGTTCTTTTCTGCATTCTTCACTCACAGATGCTCGGCACGGACCATATCTAGCTCTGGTATGCATACCACTTGGTTTAGGGCCATTTATTTGCAGAGATATGGCATCGGTAAATGACGAGAAGTTTGGGATTAATGGTTTTTGCCGGCCGACCCTAGCCTAGGCCCACGCGCATTGCACCCAACGACAACATACACCGCACACACCCTCACTCGACATAGTCCAAACAAACACAATAACATAATACGTGTGTTTCGGTAATTTATTCTCACCTCACACAATAACTAGCATCAATGTAGAGTGTTCATAATCTTCACACCAATGGCTCGGGCAAACAGATATATCTAGTATCGAGCTCTGGTATGCATAAAAAACCAGCTTGGTTAGGCCATGTTACTTTGCACGACGATAAACGAGCATCGTAAATTACGAAAGTCGGGAGTAACTGGTTCGGGTCGGCCGACATATCCTAGCCACGCATTGCACACACAGACGACAACCACACACAGCACTCCACTCGACATAGCACAACAAACAATTTAACCAAAAATAATACGTGTGTTTCGGTAATTATTCTCACCTCACACAATAACTACACAATGTAGAGTGTTCTAATCTTCACCCAACGCTCGGCAACGACTATATCTAGCTCTGGTATGCATAAACACTTGGTTAGGCCATTTATTTGCAGAGATACGAGCATCGGTAAATTACGAAAGTCAGGAGTAATGGTTCGGCACCCGGTTAGACCCAGCGTCAGTGTAAGTGTTGACCGTGTTAGGAAATGTTTTGATATTTGGGGTGTACCGTGTGCCACCAAATCCGTGTTTCCAAAACGCGCGTTACCAGAGGACCGACTGTATGTGTTAGCAAACTATATTGTTTGTTTGCCTACAATTGACAACAGGATATATACAGTATGTATAGACGGTATATATATATATATAAATTATATATATATATATATATATATACCGGTATATATATACAGTCCATCCTCCTACAACGCGAGTTTAGGGGCGGCACTGCACCTCGTGTTGTAGGTATTTCGCATTGTAGGAATAACACTTTAAATAGAGATAAGGATGTTGTTTTTGGAGGCAAGAAGATAACAGTGCATTGAGGGTGGAGATTTTGCAGGTAGGCAGGATGGCAGGGGGCATTATCCATTAGCAAAATCATCTTAAAATCCAGTGCGCATCGACGTCATCGCGCTGTAAGTGGGGGGGTGGGGGTCGCGCAGTAAGAAGAGGCGCTGGATTTGAAGCACTCGGCAAGGCCATTTCGCGTTATATGTTTTCGGCTCGGGTTATAAGAGGTTTAGGTAATTAGGGACCCCCCCCTCGTGTTGAAGGAGGATTGCGTTGTAGTAGCTCGTGTTATAGGAGGATGGACTGTATATATATATATATATATATATACCGGTATATATATATATATATTGTTACGTATCTTGATCCTCAAGTGGTTAACTTGATGAATCTAGATAGCACAGAGATATATATTAAGGTATCAGTCAGCTGAAGGCAAAACAAAAGTAAAATCTAATAAAATTATTTCCTGTTGTTGCTTCCTTTCCTTTTGGATCTTAGGACTTAGTAGCCTTTATTGACTGATACTCTTTAATTATGAAAAATACTGAAACTAATTAAAGTCATGTAGTATTTATAAAGAATTATTATTTAACCGAAGCTTAGTAGGCTATGGTTATGAACCGAAGAAGTATATCTAAAGAAGGACTATTAATTCTATAAAAAGTCTTGAAAGATAAATATTGAGGTAAGAATATTTCTGTCTCTTACCCTTTTTGAAATGAATAGCTAGTTTTATTATATGTCCTTTTATTTATATTTAATGTCATTATTCTTGGTTCTTGTCTTACGTTAATAGTATTATATTATTATTATCATCAGGATTAATATCAAAGTCACATAAAAAGTTAGATATATATTTAATAATTAGTTAAATGTATTTCTTAACCACGTAACATTGAGGTTTGATTATGAGTAAATTAAGTTACAGGATCGCTTCATAGATTCGATTCAGGTCTCACTCAAATAATATGAAAAGCAAAAATAATATTTTGAAGCTAAAAGAATTTTCTTCAGCTTAGGAAATCACTAGAAGTAATATTAAAACAGCCATGTTAGTCTAAGGCGATATTACTAATAAGAGACAATAGTATCACCGTACTAAGCACCGTTAAGCAATGTAAGCTTAATTAAAAGAAAATGAAATAACTCGTAAGTAGTAATATAAAACAATAGTATTACTTTCATCATAACCCAATTACTTAAAGAGTTGCTTTAGTCCACAAGTTAGTCAACTAAAATAGTTAAGTACATAATAATAGCGTTAACGTTAATTCCCAATCAAATAGTTAAGTACATAAATAGTAGCGTTAACGTTAATTCCCAATCAAATAGTTAAGTACATAAATAGTAGCGTTAACGTTAATTCCCAATCAAATAGTTAAGTACACAATAATAGCGTTAACATCCCAATCACATATCTCACTAACCAACATAACGTAAGTGTTTACACGGAACACACTTAACACACACATATATAATCTGACTGACAGTCACAATCCCATTATAATACTTCACCCCGTCTTCCTCCAGCTGCAAGTTCACCTTCCCCAACTCCAAATGAGACAGACTTGAATGCCTACTACTCGGGTCTTATATACTAAACAATGATGGTGTAGGAACGAATCAGGAGGCGAGTGATGGTGCGCGCTCCTATCATAGCTCCTCGAGTTGCATAACAGGTGCCTGGTCCAATCGGGGCTCCTGGCGTCGATCATACGTCATAGCGTCGGGTCATCGAAGTAGTTTGCAGGGTCCCCTATGACGCACGCAGGTGTGAAGGCTTGTTTGCTGGTATGCGGGCGAGCTGGTTTCCCATCGCTAGTCTCGCTAGTCTGCTTCGCCGCTTGGATAGTTTGACACTCCTTCAACTCTAATTCTAACTCTTAAATTAACATACAGACCTCCCCCCTAGAAAAGAGTTTAAGGAGTATAGTACATAATATTAAACATAATACATAAATAGATTCACCACCAGATTGGCAACAGCAAGATTATAATGAGGATATAATAAGGATATTACCCAAAGTAGGCAACGTCTCCAGGTACCACATCAGAACATAGCCGGAACGTAGCTGGAGCGTTATTCGAACTGCAAGGCATCTCACAGCTGAAGGCTTGAAAGTGCACTACTAAAGCATAATATTTACCTCACTACAAGGGAGAGCTAATTGCCAAAATCCTCTCATTAAGTTAAACTTACTGCTGTATGAGGCCAACCTGGTAAATGCAATCTTTGATCTGTGGCAGTGGGTAGGTATCGTTCTTTGTGACCGCATTAACTTGCCTATAGTCCATACATAACCTATGGCTCCCGTCTGGCTTTGGCACAAGCATGACCGGACTACTCCACTGGCTTAAGGCCCTTTTGATCAGCTTGCTTGACAACATGTAGTCAAGCTCGACCTGCAGTATACTCCTGCGTTGTGGCGAGACACGGTAGGGGGATAGTTTAATGGGAGTTGCATCTCCTACGTCGATGTCGTGCACGGCCAAAGAAGTGAGCCCTGGAGTATCACGGAACACACTGGGAGACTGAGATAAAACAGAGATTAGTTGGTTCGCTTGATCAGAGGGAAGATGACATAGTTTAGATGGTAATTCCCCCCAAGCTACTGAATTATACTGAAAGTTGCATAGGCTACATGACAAGTCAAAGTCTGCATGGATACCTTCAGGCTCTGGAACAGTCTGTTGCGGGTCAGTAAGAGAACTGAAGACTTCGTCCGCACCAGGCTGTCCACAGGTCCTGACATTCACTGCCACAGTGGGAGAATCTGGAGGAGAGGAATCAGGGGACCTATGGTAGGGTTTCAACATATTTATATGGAATACTTGCGTGGGCTTTCTCCTGTCTGGGGTAGTTACTAGATAATCGGTAATGCTCACCCTCCGAATGATCTTATATGGGCCCCTGAACTTGGCAGATAAAGGTTGGCCAAAAAGGGGGAGCAGGACCAAAACCTCATCACCGGGCTGAAACTCCCTCTCACAGGCTTTTCTGTCATACCAGGTCTTCATGGAGCTTTTAGCCACTGTTAAGTTTTGAGCGGCAAACTCACATGAGGATCTCAGCCGGGTTTTGAAATCTGACACATACTTGAGGAGGTTTTGGTTCCCCTCCTGGCCAACTAGGCTATCCTGCAATAGTTGCACAGGACCTCTTACCTGGTGACCGAAAACTTGCTCATTAGGGGAAAAACCCAGGGATTCAGTTGGAACCTCACGAGTAGCAAATAAAAGAAAAGGTACCCCCTTATCCCACTCAACTCCGGTCTCTGTACAATACTTACATAACATTCCCTTTAATGTCTGGTGATATCGTTCGAGAACCCCTTGACTCTCTGGGTGGTAGGTGCTAGACTTAACATGCTCGATACCCAACTCCTTCAGGGACTGCTGAAAAATGTTAAGAGGTAAAATTAGTTCCTTGATCACTTTGCACCTCATGGGGGAAACCCATTCTGGTGAAGAATTTGAGCAGTTCCTTGATGACAGTTGGAGCAGAGGTAGTCCTTAATGGTATAGCCTCTGGGTAGCGAGTTGCCATGTCCATGATAGTTAATAAATAAATGTTACCTTGGGAAGTCTTAGGCAATGGGCCTACAATGTCCACTACCACCCGAGTAAAAGGATTCTTGAAAACGGGCAAGGGCACCAGAGGATGTACAGGCACCTTCTGATTGGGTTTTCCTGTCATCTGGCAAGTGTGACACACTCTACAAAACTCCACTACATCTGCACGCATTCCTGGCCAGTAAAAGTGGGCTCTGATTCTGTCTAGAGTTTTTCCCACACCTAGGTGTCCTGCCAATGGTATACAATGTGCCATTTCCATGATATCTGTACGACAAGGTTTGGGGACTACTACTTGATGGACGTCCCAAGCCCCGTCATCGATTGGTCTGTGTGGCGGTCTCCATTTATGCCACAATACTCCTCCTTTGAGGTAGAAACATTCACCACCCTCCTTCTCACATTCCTCTTCACTCACGGACCTGGCACGTAACTCCTTGCATTCACTATCATCTCTCTGTAGCTCTACCAGGCCACTAGGACAATTTGGAGGGGTTTCATGGTCATCGTTAGGGTCAAGATGAGCCAAAAGGTGTCAGATAAATCCACCTCAGTCACATCATCAGGCACAGTTGGAGCATCATTCACACTCTCATCATCCCTTTCATCAACTCTTACATTCGGTACATTTCTGTCTGAGGGAACTGCTACTTGAGACATTGAATGTGTGACAGCACACACAGGGAAAACTGTTGGCATCTCCTTTTCGAGCTCACCGGTTAGTGGCTCGTTAACAGGGGAAAGTGACAAAATGGGGTCTGGTCGGACCTTCTCACCTGCTACATCATTCCCCAAAAGGAGTGTTACCCCAGGCACAGGGATATCTTGGGACCTACACAAAGCTATGGTTGGCCTCACCCTGTAGTAACTCACATTCAATTTCGCCTTTTACCAAGTGTGCATAAAATTGGCCTTCAGCACCTCTCATTACAACTGGTTCGCCAGGTGGGCACTCAGTGTAAGGATTCACCATGAGGGTGCTAGTAGAACCTGTGTCTCTCAGAATTTTTACCTCATGCATACAACCATTTAATCTCACGTTGCCAGATGAAATAAAGGGACGGTAACTGTCCTGCACTGATGGTGAAATTATTATTGGCTTAACCCTAGTGGGTTGCACCACACATGCTACTACACCCCTGTCTAGATGATTTACGTTAGCTGCTAGGTACTCCTTCTGTCGGGAGTCCTGCATGAAAGGAACTTTTGGTGCTAGGTACTCCTGTCGGGAGTCCTGCATTAAAGGAACATTTGGTACTAGGTACTCCTTCTGTCGGGAGTCCTGCATTAAAGGCACATATGGAATTTGAGATACGGCGGCAACTGTCTGCCCCGATCTCTCGGTTTTCTCCTTGGCCCAGCACTGATAAGCTAGGTGGCCTTTCATGCCACAAAAAGTACATACTTTAGGGGATACGGGAACATTCCCTCTTTGAGCATTACTATTAATTTGGGGCCCACCTCTGTTACCATTGCCCTGAGTCGCATTTTTAGTTGGGGGAACAATTCTATTTTGGCTAGCTGGGGAAGACGTTATAGGCTTGTGACTGGGTCTGTCAGATTTGTGATTGGGATACTTAAAATTAGAACTAGAATTATCGTAGGGCTTCTTTCCACGAAATTTGTTGTTGAGCACGTATGTGTCAGCCATGTCAGCGGCGTCGGCAAGACAATCTACCTTTTTCCCCGTTAACACCTTATGAGCGGCCTAGGCGGTATATAATATGTAGCCACCAGCGGGGTGTTTTTACCCAAAATAGGGCTGTTTACGTGATCATTTTCATGCCTAAATAAGACCCAGAGCGTAAAACAAGTATCTATCCCTGAAAGGGCATAAACAGAGCTTTCCAATGACACCACAACGATCTTTTATGACTGCTAGTTTTCTTGCAACAACCGCGCAACACGAGTGCAAAAAGCATGTAATTCGGTACTTTCCCCATACAATTCAGTATGTAGCGAGTGAGAGAGGGAGGGAGGAGGTGGGATTCGTGTCAGTAGGTTCGCCGCGGTGGTCTGGAGCAGTCATACGCTCGCTACTCTCCTGCCACCACTTGTCTCTCTCTCTCAGCAACATTACGTGCTGAAATTGCCACACGACCTATGTCGCGCGCCGCCAGATAGTCCAGATTTATTATACTCGACTTATGTTGCGCGCCGATAGTTAGGGGTTAAATGATAGGATACAGAAGAATCAATTTTCCATAGGAAATTTTCTAACAGGACCAACTCCTTCAGATCGTTGTAGCTTGTGACTTTCTTACTCTTGACCCAATGATTGAAAGTTTTAGTCATGGTCCTGGCAAATACCTTATGGGTTTCTTCTACTTTCTTCTGGTTTTTACGGAAAGATTGCCTGTAAGCCTCAGGCTGCAATTGATAGGTTTTTAACACCTTACGAGCGGCCTATGCGGTTTATTATATGTACCGCACAGCGGGGTGTTTTTAGCCAAAATAGGGCTGTTTACGTGATCATTTTCATGCCTAAATAAGACCCAGAACGTAAAACAAGTACCTATCCCTGAAAGGGCATAAACAGAGCTTTCGAATGACACCATAACGATCCTTGTATGATGGATAGTTTTCTTGCAATAACCGTGCAACGCGAGTGCAAAAAGCAGGTAATTCGGTAGTTTCGGTACATAATTGAGTATGTAGCGAGTGAGAGAGGGAGGAGGGAGCTGAGATTTGTGTCAGTAGGTTCGCCGCGGTGGTCTGGAGCAGTCATACGCTCGCTAGTCTCCTGCCACCACTTGTCTCTCTCTCAGCCACATTACGTGCTGAAATTGCCACTCGACCTATGTCGAGCGCCGCCACATAGTCCAGCTTTTTTTAACTCGACTTATGTTGCTCGCCGCTAATTAAGGGTTAAGATAGCTTCTTTGAGATTGTCATAATCCTGCCTAACTTCTGCTACTTCTGACAAATACGTGGCTCGAGCCTGCCCTGTCAAAACGGTTTGTAACATAAAAGGCCATTGATCTCTTGTCCACTTCATACCTCCAGCAACTTCCTCAAACAAAACAAAGAAATCCTGCACATTATCCTCAGTGAAAGGATAATCCCATAATTAGTCAATCCCAGAGGGGGAGCAATTACGGGACCATTTGTATTGACATTTAGTTGAGCCGTTTGATATTGATATTGATAATGTTCGGTCTTTATTCTGGCTTCTTCGGCATTTATTCTAGCTAGTTCTATATTTAGTCCGGCTTGTTCGGTAGTTGCTCTGGCTTTTATGCTGGCTTCTTCGGTATTTGCTCTGGCTTGTTCGGCATTTATTCTGGCTAGTTCTAAGTCGCTATTTGCTTTTATTCTGGCTAGTTCTAATATTTGATCACCGGTCAAACCAGGTGGCAATTGTTCATCAAGTTGGCTAGGTTTACTCGGGATCCCACCAACTGCTCCGTCACCCTCCCCGCCTTCTACAGGGAACAGGTGGGTTTTTATGGTCTGAGCCACCTCTACTTTGGACATGTTTGAGACAGTTAATTGGAGATGTGAGGCAAGCACTTTCAGTTCGGAGTTTGACAGACAGTCAATATCAGGGACTGTGGGTTCTGATTCTATGAAAACTCGAGCATCTTCGTCATTAATTAGATGAGGCATGATTAATATTTGATTTTTAAGTAGTGAAACGTTAATAAAACTAAGTGAAATTATGAAACGAATCCTGGCAAGGTCGCCACTCTTCTGTTACGTATCTTGATCCTTAAGTGGTTAACTTGATGAATCTAGATAGCACAGAGATATATATTAAGGTATCAGTCAGCTGAAGGCAAAACAAAAGTAAAATCTAATAAAATTATTTCCTGTTGTTGCTTCCTTTCCTTTTGGATCTTTGGATCTTGGACTTAGTAGTCTTTATTGACTGATACTCTTTAATTATGAAAAATACTGAAACTAATTAAAGTCATGTAGTATTTATAAAGAATTATTATTTAACCGAAGCTTAGTAGGCTATGGTTATGAACCGAAGAAGTATATCTAAAGGACTATTAATTCTATAAAAAGTCTTGAAAGATAAATATTGAGGTAAGAATATTTCTGTCTCTTACCCTTTTTTAAATGAATAGCTAGTTTTATTATATGTCCTTTTTATTTATATTTAATGTAATTATTCTTGGTTCTTGTCTTACGTTAATAGTATTATATTATTATCATCAGGATTAATATCAAAGTCACATAAAAAGTTAGATATATATAATTAATAATTAGTTAAATGTATTTCTTAACCACGTAACATTGAGGTTTGATTATGAGTAAATTAAGTTACAGGATCGCTTCATAGATTCGATTCAGGTCTCACTCAAATAATATGAAAAGCAAAAATAATATTTTGAAGCTAAAAGAATTTTCTTCAGCTTAGAAAATCACTAGAAGTAATATTAAAACAGCCATGTTAGTCTAAGGCGATATTACTAATAAGAGACAATAGTATCACCGTACTAAGCACCGTTAAGCAATGTAAGCTTAATTAAAAGAAAATGAAATAACTCGTAAGTAGTAATATAAAACAATAGTATTACTTTCATCATAACCCAATTACTTAGAGTTGCTTTAGTCCACAAGTTAGTCAACTAAAATAGTTAAGTACATAATAATAGCGTTAACGTTAATTCCCAATCAAATAGTTAAGTACATAAATAGTAGCGTTAACGTTAATTCCCAATCATTCCTACGCAGATGACTCAACACTCCACAGTTCCTTCACATTTACCAATTCTTTCACCCAACCCGATCTTATAAATTCAAAAATAAACACTGCAATTTCTCTGAACCAGGACCTTTCTAGAATTAATGAATGGGGACAAGAGAATCTAGTTTCCTTTAATGCACAGAAAACCAAGTACATTCAATTTTCTAACCGACAGAATCTCACTGACTCCCATATATTTTTTAATGATGTAAATATTCCCACTTCCCTAGTATTGACATTCTCGGTGTAACATTAACTACTAACTTGAGCTGGACACATTATGTTAGAAGCATTGCTAAGAATGCCTCTAAAAAACTGGGACTCCTGTACAGAGTTCGAGAATTCTTCACTGACGAGCAGTTGGCCGTAATATATAAAAGTCATGTGCGCTCTCAGATGGATTACTGTTCACCTCTGTGGGTGGAAGTGGAGTGGTTGCATTGAGGCAGTTGGACAAAATTCAAAATAAAGCTATTAGATTAATCAATAACCCTGCAATCACACAGGACCTTCCTACATTAGCCATACGAAGAAACGTTGCATCCCTTGCATTATTCTACAGATATTTTCACAGCAATTGTTCCGAGGAACTTGCTTCAATTGTGCCGCCTCTCCACATCTTTCCCCGTAGAACTAGGGCAGCTGAGAGCGCCCATGAATTTACACTTTCTCCTCCACAATGCAGAACTTCTGCTTTATCAGAATTCATTTATCCCCAGAGCTACTACTCTTTGGAATTCACTTCCCTCGAATTGCTTTCCACAAACTTACAATCAACAAATGTTTAAATCCAGTTGTTACAAACATTTTATGAATGGAGGATGCCTTCAGGCACATGGACCTTTTTGTTCTCCTCCATTCATTGTCTCTTAAAAAAAAAAAAAAAAAAAAAAAAAAATCATAAATAGTTAAGTACATAAATAGTAGCGTTACCGTTAATTCCCAATCAAATAGTTAAGTACACAATAATAACGTTAACGTCCCAATCACATATCTCACTAACCAACATAACGTAAGTGTTTACACGGAACACACTTAACACACACATATATAATCTGACTGACAGTCACAATCCCATTACTTCACCACGTCTTCCTCCAGCTGCAAGTTCACCTTCCCCAACTCCAAATGAGACTGACTTGAATGCCTACTACTCGGGTCTTATATACTAAACAATGATGGTGTAGGAACGAATCAGGAGGCGAGTGATGGTGCGCGCTCCTATCATAGCTCCTCGAGTTGCATAACAGGTGCCTGGTCCAATCGGGGCTCCTGGCGTCGATCATACGTCATAGCGTCGGGTCATCGAAGTAGTTTGCAGGGTCCCCTATGACGCACGCAGGTGTGAAGGCTTGTTTGCTGGTATGCGGGCGAGCTGGTTTCCCACTCGCTAGTTCGCTCGCTAGTCTGCTTCGCCGCTTGGGTAGTTTGACACTCCTTCAACTCTAATTCTAACTCTTAAATTAACATACAGGGCTCCGTATGTCAGAATATATATATATATATATATATATATATATATATATATACAGTATAATATATACCGGTATATATATATATATATACCAGTACCGGTGTATATATATATACAGTATACAGTGCGCGCGGTTGCAATAAGAGCGGGCACTCTCTACCCTCGCGCACCTCTCCCGCACCAACATTCATTCATCAAAATTGGACAAAAAAACAAAATTTACTTATATTTACTTTATTCTAGTACTTGATAGGGTATCCTTTGCTCTTCCTGACTAAGCTCAGACGTTTAGGAAGAGAATTGGCGATGGCTTGAATATATGCAGGCTTCAAACCGTCCCACAACTGCTGAATAGCGATCTTCAGCTTCGGCACGGAAGATGTGTCGTAGTCCTGCAGGCCGCTTTTCATCTTGCCCCACAGGTTCTCAATGGGGTTGAGGTCTGGTGAGTTACCAGGCCAAGGGTTGAAGTGCCTAATACCACCGAAGTCCATGGCCTGTACCACTGTCTTAGCGGTATGGCAGGGTGCGCCGTCCTGCATAAAATAATTTGCTTGGCACTTTGTCATAGATGGCTCCAAGTGATCAATTAGTAGGTCAAGGTAATTATGTTGATTCATCCGAATGTTCTTTGGTAGAAAAACTAAATCACCAGTGCCGTGGAACGAAAAAGCACCCCATACCATCACTGAATCTGGGTGTTTTATGGTGTGCTGGGTATAGCGGGGGTCCAGAGGGTTGCTACCGCGGCGGCGGTAAACATAGTTCCTAGTGCCGTCAGTAACTGTGAATGACGATTCATCGGACCATAGTACTTTCTGCCATTGGGCAAGGGTCCAATGTCGATATTGCCTGGCAAATTTCACCCTATTCCGTCTATGCACGCGAGTTACCCAGGGCTTAGGAATGCAGCGGCATCGTCTGTAGTGTAGCACTTTGTGAAGGTAATCTTGTAGCGTTCGGATGGCAACACCACCAAGCAGGTTTGGATTTTGTTCTTTTAATTTTCCTGGCAGTAAGGCTGGGATCAGTCTCTACCTGCCTCTTAAGCATATTCAGGGTCCTCTGTGATAGTTTTACCGCTTCTTACCGGGCCTTTTCTTCTGGGTAGGTAACGGCCCCGGCCCTGAATCGCGGATTTTCTTTGTCCAATTTTGAACTGATCGCACTGTAACTCCTGTGTTTGAACTAATTTCCTTGTTTGTTTTACCCTCCTTCATCAGTGCACTTATGGCCGCAATTTGAGCCGGAGTTATTTGTTTTTGCTTTGGCATGACGGGTGTGGGTGGTCCCAAAGGGTAGGCGTCACACGGAAAACAATGGAGCCAACTCGGCCCTATCACTCGCGTATATCCTCCCTGTACCAGAGCCGTAGGCACACTGAAGGGTTCTAACTACGTTCCCGCACTAAGACTGAGCTGGCTGAGTTGCCAGATGTCGCAGTTGCCATATCTCGCCAGATTTTGGGGGTAAAAGAGGAGTTTTATCAATTACGTGGTTGCAATAAGTGCGTGCCTTCTCGCTCTTATTGCAACCGCGCGCACTGTATATATGGAAGCATGGAAGAAAGGAGGCAGCAGGGAGGAATACCAGGCAGCTAAACGAACTGCCAAAAGAGTTATTTACAATGCTAAAAATCGCATTAAGGACATGGTCCTTGAACAAGTGTGTAACACTGACAATCCCAATGGGATCTTCAACCTAGCTAGGCGAGTTAAAAATTACAGTAGGGATATTATAGGTGAACAGTGTGTTAGAGATGATAATGGGAAGATTGTGTATGCAGAAAATGAAATCAGAGAAACATGGAAGGTACACTATGAACGATTGCTAAATGTAGAGTTTGAATGGGATAAGGAACAGCTTAGTATCGAAAAACCAATATCTGGGCCCCCTCCTTTGATAGCACCAGCTGTAGTGAGCGACGCAATCAATAAAATGAAGGACGGTAAAGCTCCAGGTTGCTCCGACATTGTCGCTGAGATGATAAAAGCCTCAGGGGAGATTGGTGTAAACTTAAGTCACTGAGTTGATAAATACCATTATTAAAGATGAGAAAATCCCAGAGGATTGGCTCAAAATTGTAATAGTAAATATATACAAAGGAAAAGGGGATGCGCTAGATAGAGGAAATTATAGGGGCCTGAAAATGCTTGACCAAAATCATGAAGGTCTGTGAGAGAGTCCTTGAGGGTTTGATCAGGCCAAAGCATCTCTATTGATGATATGCAGTTTGGTTTTATGCCAGGACGTGGTACAAACCGATGCGATCTTCATAGTCAGGCAGATACAGGAAAGATACTTACTAGAAGGCAGGGATCTTTACTTTGTGTATGAGGTCCTGGAGAAGGCCTTTGATAGGGTACCTAGAGATGTTGTACAGTGGGCTATGAGGAAACTTGGTGTGGAAGAGTGGCTGGTGCATGTGATAATGAAGATGTATGAGGATTTGCGAAGTTCAGTGAGGGTGAAGGGTGTTCTGAGTGATGAGTTCGCAGTCCGTGTTGGAGTCCATCAGGGTTCAGTGTTAAGCCCCCTCCTCTTTATTATGGTCTTGGAGGCGCTGTCTAGAGTTTTTAGAGGCGGACTGCCGTTGGAACTGTTTTATGCAGACGATTTAGTCCTAATAGCTGACAGTATGCAGGATGCTGTAGGAGAGACATAAATAAAGTGAGAGGGGTGGAAATAAGTTATGTTACGACCGGGTCTCGTATAAAACAAGGGCTCTTAATCATTTGACTAGGAAAGCACACAGCCACAACGGTAACACTAGATCCAACCCCTGAACTTATAATGCCGGCGCACAAAAACACCTATACCCTCCAGAGTTAAATCTGCGATAACGGGGTATCCTATAACTCAGTATAAGTGCACTACTACTACAGGCTGATGATCTCTGATACAGCCTGATCACAACAACATACAATTACGGTAATAAGGTATACTAGGAAAAAGATAGAGATCTTAATTAAATCACTGTAATGATTTAATGCAAACTAGAAGAAAGTTATTTAAAGTTACTCTAAACATAATGAACTGTCACTCCTATACTAAAGAAAGGAAACGAAAGTCCCAAAGCATCGAGCAGGAATCTTCTGAAGAAAGTCTGATGCTAGGTTAAGATGATCGTATCGGATTTTGAACTGTAGTATAAAGCAGGAACAGGATATGACAATTGTAAGGACATATAGGGTTAACTGGCACCGGGAATAATAACTGCGCAATAGTAGGAACTCAAACAGCAAAAGAAGTACTTCCTCATCAACGAAACAGCCTACTAGGGTTGTGCAACTCAACAACAACCTAGACTAATAAATGCCGTGAATAATAATGCATACATAACAGAAAGAGTTTATAATCTAAATCTGGTGTCTGCTAGGCGAATAAAGTCTAGCTGGGATGTAGTAGGCTAGGAAACAATGGCTGAGCAAGCGGCTCGTAGCCTAGCGAAGTCCTTAAGGCTGTGCGGCCAAATTACGTTAATTGACGGGGTGCTCTCTTGAGAGATCCAGATCGCTAGTATCTGGTTCTCTCCTGGCGACCCTCTCAAAGTCAAAGCAAACGAGTTAGCACAGTGTTGGGTGGCAGAGGCAAAAGCCCTCACTCGCAACACAGTGCTAAACTCACAAGGTACACAGTCAGAAAGACCACCTAGGCTTCCCACGTCTCCGTTGCGATTGTACAGGTTCAACAAAACCTAGTATACATCGGAAATCACAACACCAGTAGCCTTATCCCAGTCTAGCATTAAATCCCCCAGCAGACCACCACGATACAGAAAGGGAGACACCGTGAGTGTGTCAAACCTCTACAGACATAAATGGTAACCCTTCCAAAATGCCTAACTAAACATGTGTTATCTGAGAGCTTCAGCATATAATACGATGGCCGATATATGAAATCGTGCAGAACCAAAGGGAAGTTATGATATTAAATAGAGTAGAAGAATGAGAGGTAAGAAGTTGAGAGAGAGAGAAAGTGCTCTATAGGTAGAGGTCGGGAGACAGGGGGGGCAAGGGACATGTGAAGGGTATGCTAGTCAGGAAAGCTCTGAGGAGAATAGCTCCTCTGGACCCCTCCAGGATCCCACACAAAGGCACGGTGGTCAGCCAATCACAGGCCGCTACGTCACCCGGCAGCAGGCCTGCAGAAGGCGCCAGGAACCACCAGCCAATCAAAACCGAGAGAAAAGGCCACGCGGGCGAGCAACTCCTCCGGGAGGGAGGAGGGAGGAGGAGGAAAAGCAACACTCACCTCCCCCACCCTGCTCGCTCGCTCTCTCTCTCTTCTTCACTACAATGCATCTTATATTCAACTCATGATATAAAATACAATGCATTGTCACAGGCGAAAACAAAGACCACTTCTACCCTGCCTGTGACATGACGATTCACAAGAAAGAAAGTACAACATTGTAGACAGACTGTAGACCATTTCACTGCCCTGGCGAGTGCTAGTGGCTACCGGGAGGCGATTCTGCCAACGCTGGCAGGCGTCACACCCCGCCCAAGATATAGGATGCTCAACATTCAACTTAGGACTTTAGCTATAACATAGGCAACTTACAATTAACTATCAAAAGAAAGAGTTTTTATGTGATTTTTGATTTTTTTAATATGTATATGGCGGCTGCACTTACAGGGGCAAGCCTATTTTACTCCACTCTCAACACACACTGACTGAACGGCGAGGATTCTCCTGCAAACAAACCCTCCCGTGACAAACAATCAGCCACAACATTATCAGTGCCCTTAGCAGGCCACACATCCAACTTGTGTTCCGGCAGCACAACAACACCTGGCACTGATAAACTGCCCGGGTCCACACAAGACTGGCATTTCTCTTCGCTCTTTCCGGCAACGGGGCCTGCCAATAACCTTTCACTAGTTCTACCTTCGTGATAGGCGATGCAGCCCCAAGGCGGTCTATGGTGTCGTCAACTCTCGATAAAGTATAGGCGTCTGTCAGGGATAATGCACACACACTCTCGCAATCAACACACTCACTGATCTTGCCACTTAACACAGGTTGCAAAGTTACAGGCAACGACCACTCACGACATTCCTTATCCCTCAGACCCTTCGTCAACACGTAATCCAGCTCTGCTTGCACCACAGGCTGTCGAGCAGGATTTATACGGTAGGGAATTAAACTGAGCCTAGCACTATCTCCAGCCTGCATGTCGGATTCTACCCCGTACATCAGGCCTAGAGAAGCAACAAACATGTGGATGCACTGCCACAGCCTAGTAAACAACTTATCTCGCAGAATAACAATCCTAGTGCCCTTCCACAACCCAGCCGAGACCGCAGCTTCTAACCTGTAGTCTCCCTCCTTCTCTAACCTTCGTCCCCTAGAACAGCCAGGTCATGAGAGGGACAATCAGTACCATCTGTGCAGTCACTCCCATAGTTCACAATTGCTAAGGCTTCCCCACCGATACCGTACATGCGCACCCCCGCATTCCTTTGACTACATCTGCCTGCACAGCATCACCGCTTTTAGCGACATGGCCAGATACAGTCGGTCTATGGTAGAGCTGTTGCATTCGACTAGAGCAGCATTGGGAGGCTATGCGATGACCGGGCATTTCTATGCCACAGCCAACCTCACCAATCTGCTCAAAGTCCTCCTTTTGACCACCACCCTTGGCAGCCAAGGGTCGACCTTGACCTGACAACCATGTCCAAGCCTCGTCGCCCACCTTGAACCACCGAAACAACGAGGCTAACGGTCTCCCAACATTCACGTGACCTGCCCGCTGAACATCTTGCACCACCCAAGTTGGTGAGGATCAGGGGCTCGGCACGACCAGTGGGGTATGAACCGAGCTGGTGCTGGAGCGCTGCACACTGCTGCTCAGGCAGGTGCTCTAGCGCTTCCACAGCCACCAGACTCGTGTTCCCCCGCCCACTGCTCCGCCGAGACATGATAATCCCTACTCTCCTCCACCTGTGCCCTACTGCCCCCCTCTCCTTCTCCACCTTGGCCGATGCAGACCAACGCAGGGACAGTAGGGTGCTCAGGTGGTTGCCTCACAAACTCCTCCAACAGGTTCACATGACATGTTTCCCCGTCCTCGTGTTTGATCTCGACAGCACCATTACCACACTTCTGAACTTCCGGATCCTCCAACTGCAGTTTACAAATATCTGAGGGAACCAACCTGTCTAGATGCTTCCGAAGCAACCCAAGTCCTCCCCCAATATCAAACTGAGCAACCCTTTTTTCTCTCCGTGTGTAACGTTGCTGCCTCGGAGTCTCTTCCTGCCCTACCTCCTCACTAGCTGTGGCAGGTCCTGGGGCTTCTCCAGACTCCAACAATGGTGCCAATACTGAGTTGCCAAGAAGAGCCGCTGGTACTAAACTCTTCAAACTGTTACCAACATTAGCCATCTTCTTCCAACCGTTCCTCCGTTGATCAGAAGACTGAGGAATAGGCTGTGACACTTTGGATGCAAGAGGTCCAGTAACAACGCACGCCATAGGTTGTACTTGACACTTCTCTACCCACTCCTGTTCCTCCCTACTCACGTTGGCCGGCTTCTCGACAACGACTAAGGGTGAAACCTCAGAAGTAGGCACCGCAAAGTCGTTGCCGAGAAGGAGGTCGACGCCCCCAACAGGCAAGTTCTCCACAACACCCACATCCAACTCTCGTGTCACACCATCCACCTCCAGTCCATCCGGACCAACGGGTATGACTTGACAGCATTGATACCCTGCACACAACCACCCGTGCCGCGTTTATTGGTCTACCAGTAAAGTTCTTCATTAAAGTCTGAGAGGCACCCATGTCTCACAACAGCTCAACTCCATGCTTCTTACCAGCGCACTTCACGCAGCCATGCCCTCGATGGTCACAAAAGACATCGCGGACAGGGTTCGAGCCTTCCGGATTCTTCTCCACTGGCTGTGTCCCAGCCTCTGACGTTATACCCCGGGCAAACTCAGACGACTTCGGGGACACCCCAATGTTGCGAGCCAAAGACACAACTGCATTAGGTAGCTTGCTTGGACAGGCTCTTGCAAAATGCCCCTTCTCATGAAAATGAAAACACTCTAACTCCCCCTTGGGCTTTCCTTGAGGTGGGGAAGGGCCCTGACCCTTCTTAAACGGGACGGTATTAGGTTTATGGTCAGACTTAGTATCGTTGCTCTTGTTGTAATGGTTATATGGTGTATCACTGACTTGGGGGGGTGGAGTGTTGCGCCCCTTGTTACCTGCATCGTTCCGTTGTGCAGACCCGCACCCACGAATCAGTGACATCCGAAGGTCAGCCATCTCAGCTGCCTCCTGAAGAGTTCTTGGGTTTTTCTCTTGAAGATTCAACGTCAGATCGCTGCCCGTACACTTAAAAAAGTGTTCTAGAAGCATCAGCTGTTTCAACTCCTCAAACGTCGATGCCTTCTCAGAACGCAGCCAGTTTCTAAATGCATCGGACAGATCCCGGGCATGCTCAAGAAAGGTGCACTCACGACCCTTCGTTACACCCCGGAACTTCAATCTGTACGTCTCTGGTTGTAACTCATATGCCCGCAGACAGCCTCCTTCAATACCTCGTAATCGATGCACGACTCCAAGGGCAATGCATCATATGCCTTGAGTCCTTTGCCAAGAAATCTAGATGAAACAACGGCTGCCCACTTAACCTCTGGCCATTGGTGCTCCCGGCACTTCTTCTCGAAACGCATAAAAAATTCAGTGACACCCGACTCATCAAATATAGGGACCAACTTGAGCAGGTGCGATAACGACTGATCAAGACCTCGATTCCCAGAACTGAGACGCTGCCCTGTCGACTCCACCTAGACTTCTCAAGATCTATGTCTGCACAGTACTTCGTCTTTCTCTCTTCAGACTGAAGCTCAGCCAAAGAGAGATTTCTCAATGCTGTTGCTTCTGCTGATGTACTAATATGTGCAGTAAAGAAAATCAATGACTTCCTAATAGTTAATACTCAAAGCGACAATGACTCTGACAAACTCCTCACAAGCCCCACAGTTGAAACTCTCGAGAACGAAGGCTTCACCCCAATCCTGCCCCCCAACATCAGATTAAAAAGGAGTATAATATGCTCAAAGGTGGACCCATTAACCCTTAAAAAGCGGCTCACCACTTAAGTCGTTAAGTTTAATAAAGCTGGACTATGTGGCGGCGCTCGATATAGGTCGAGTGGCAATTTCAGCACGTAATGTGGCTGAGAGAGAGAGACAAGTGGTGGCAGGAGACTAGCGAGCGTATGACTGCTCCAGACCACCGCGGCGAACCTACTGACACAAATCTCAGCTCCCTCCTCCCTCTCTCACTTGCTACATACTCAATTATGTACCGAAAGTACCGAATTACCTGCTTTTTGCACTCGCGTTGCACGGTTATTGCAAAAAAACTATCCATCATACAAGGATCGTTATGGTGTCATTCGAAAGCTCTGTTTATGCCCTTTCAGGGATAGATACTTGTTTTACGTTCTGGGTCTTATTTAGGCATGAAAATGATCACATAAACAGCCCTATTTTGGCTAAAAACACCCCAGGGGCGGTACACATAAATAAACCGCATAGGCCGCTAAAGAAGGGTTAATACTGGAATACTCACCTGAACAAATACAGGAGGAAATAGAAGGAAAGAACGGATTTGCCAAAATAAATCAGGTTTTCAAATTCGGAATTCACTTTGTGAAGGTTGAATTCTTAGATGTGTCCATGGCAAAAAAGGCCTTAGAAGGCCTGAAGCTATTCAACCAATCCATTCCTAAATGGAATATAGAGGCTGATGAATATATCCCGATCATCACATGCATGAGGTGCTATGCCATAGAAAAACATGTCACTTCACAATGCCCCAAAGATGAACACTACCTAATCTGCTCGGAATGTGGGACCCAGGGTCATAACTGGAAGAATTGCGAAAACTCTAACAACAACAAAACATGCATCAATTGCACAGGCAACCATAGCACTCTTGCCATGAAATGTGACAAGAGGAAAAAAATAGTAAAGGAAAAAAGGAAAAAAAAACAAAGAAGCAAAATCCCAAACATATGCCAATGTCTCAGCAACCAACACCAACAATCACCCCCCCCCCCCCAGAACCCCCCTACCTCACCCCAAAACCCAATCAACAGCTCGCTATACATAACCGCTCTCTTTGAAGCACACACAAACAATGCAGCAAATATTAGAGACTTTTCAACAACCTTCCAGCAATGTATCACCAACAACAACCTTCCCACATACAAACCTTGCCAGTACTCCAAAGAGGATTCAGCAAAAATACTGAAACTGTTCAATAACCTAAACCCCACCCACAACCAGATCAAAGGAAACCAAAATGAAGACACACATACAGAAGAAACCCAACTAGAACACAATCAAACTCCCCAAAACACAACTGAAACATCAGCAATCTTAGATGATGGGAACGACACGGATATAACAGACGAGACAGAAGAATCAGCAGCATTTTCCCAAGCCCTAGAAGAAAAATAAACTATACCCCTGGACCCCCTCACATTCATGTTCGACAATGAGAGCCACTTACATTACTATAACCCCCTCACCTATAGTAGTAGTAAACTTGAGGAAATCAGAGACAACATCCTCAACAATAAAATCAAAGCCAGCACTAATGAAAACCCTCTAGAACCTAGAACAGCAGTAAAGATATTTAGAGAATATATCAATCACGGACAAAATAACGATATATCTCTGAAAACCAAAGACAAAACACTGAAACAAAATAACCAAACAGCTCCCCACTCACACCACACTCTCAGAAACAGAAACACAATGAAACAAAATGACTCTTAAAATATTACAACATAATGTACTAAACTGGAGCGGTCGAAATTACTCACTAAGCAACACATACTCAAGCATAAACCCACATATAATACTAATTAACAGCCATGGCATACCAGAAAATGAATCATTAAAAATAACAGGATACAGAACACACAAGAAAAACAACAACAACAGACACGTAGACGGAACAGCCATAGCAATAAAAAAACAACATCACACAAACTCTATGATGATTTCATATCAGACCTACTTGCAGTAGAAATACAAACGGATACAGGCCCAATAATAATAGCTACAGTATACTTACCCCCCAGCAGACCATATCTACCCACACCCGACTTTTATAGACTCTTCAGACACAATATTCCTGTGTACTTAATAGGGGACCTGAATGCAAAACATCAGACTATAAACACTACAACACAAAACATTGTTGGAAGACAATTAGGACGACTCATAGTAGACGGACTAATAAGACACATAGGCCCTTACTTCCCGACTTATTATAGTCACAACTCAGCCACAACACCCGACATAGCATTAACTAACAACAAAGCCTATCACAACATACACCTAACCCCCGGACCCATCACCACAAGTGACCATATCCCAAATATAGCCACAATATCCACACAACCCATACTTATACCATCCCCACCAAGACTAAAATTCCAAGCCGCCAACTGGGATCTATTCAAAACAGATATAGACACACAAATGTCAGAAATAAACAATCTAACTGAAGGTAACAAACAAGACATAGACACCACACTAGAAAAATGGTACGACATAATTTTAAACAACACAAGAAAACACATACCCACCACACAACACATACAAATAGATAACTTAAAATTAAGCCAACAAGCAAAAGAAATTATAGTACAACACAACAGATTAAGATGGCATGCAACAACTCATGGCTGGGACTATAATCATTACAGACTATATAAACAACTACAACACAGACTCAGAATAATACTAAATGAAGACAACACAGAAGCATGGACAAACAAATTAATAGAAACTTCAAACACATATAAAGACCCAGAAGTATTCTGGAGAAAAATCAAGCTCATGCAAGGGCAGGACACAAACGAACCCACATACACATTCGACGCACAAGGCAACAAAATACACAGCATACAAGAGCAAGCCAACATACACAAACAACACTGGGAAAATATTCTTAACGATAATGACCCAAACTTACCCAGACACGATCACATAAGATACTTTTTGCAAGAAAACAGACACAGGTTAACACCTCACCAGAACATAGACATAAACAGACTAAACAATGACACTCCACTAATAAGGAAAATAACAACAGAAGAAGTACACACAAAAATAAAGAAGCTAAAGAAAACAAGCCCAGGAAAAAGCGGAATAAATAAAACAATCATGACAAATCTCCCTGACTCTGCAGTAACTAAATTAACAAATATAGTAAATGCCTCACTCTGTACAGGACACTTCCCAAATAAATTTAAAGAAGCCACCATCAGACTGATTCCTAAACCCAATAAAAACCCACACTACACCGAGAATCAAAGACCAATATCATTATTAGAAGTGCCAGGAAAGATATATGAAAGAATAATAAACGAAAGATTAAGACTATTCCTAAACACAAAAAACGTATACAACACAACACAATACGGGTTCAGGGAAGGGAGAGGAACAAGGGAGGCACTAGCTCTGACAATAGAAATAATAGCCAAAAACAAAGCCAACAAAGGACAATGCCACATAGTCCTGAGGGATATATCCAAGGCCTTTGATAAGGTATGGCATTCAGGACTAAAATACAAACTACTCAATATAGGCTTACCCCCTCTCACAGAAACACTGTTATGCAATTTCCTGGATAACAGAACAGCAAAAATAAAAATAAAGACAGTCTTGAGTAACAACATCACAATAAGCTGCGGTGTCCCACAAGGATCAGTCCTCTCCCCAAGCCTACTCACAATATACACACATGATATACCATCATCACAAACAGGCACAAGCATCACATATGCAGACGACATCACACAAATCATTGGTTATGAAGGCCCCTCAAAGGGAATCATAGCAAGAAAAACAGGAAGAGAAGCAGAAGCAATCAATACATATGAAGACGAATGGAAAATAAAAACCAACATAAACAAATTCCCAATACTACAACTAGGAGCAAAAAACAAAACACCTATATAAGTGAATAACAACAGAATCGAAGATGCACAGAAAGGAAAAATACTCGGGCTACACATAACTACTCAAGGCTATATTCAAAACATCACAGAAAGAAAAGGCCTAGCCATAGCAGCTCTGGGCAAACTATTCAGATTCAGAGATATGAACACACAAATAAAAACTCACCTTGTAAAAGCTTATGTAATCCCAATATTAGAATACCCCCTTATTCCCACACACACCATGAGCAAAAACCAAATAACACGCTTACAAAAAATACAAAACAAAGCCCTAAGATTCGCCACAAACCAAAGATACCCCTATACAATGACGACACAACAAATACACGAATACACAAACACATTACCATTAAATGTCAGACTTCATAGACAAGCAACACAAACATGGCATAAACTAGAACTATCACAAGACCCAACTCTAGAGAAAATTAAGGAAAGTTATGCACAACAACCAAATTTAAGATTCAACAACTGGTTTAAAAGCAGTCTAAATAAAATAAACACAGAAGAAGAACCACAGCCAATTTATTAACCCTCTCGCATCGAGCAACTTAATTAACTAACTTATGGTAAGGCCTTCTCTAATTTGCCATGAAATATCAGGCTGGGCGAGTTTTCGAAGCCTTGTGTTTTTCTGTATTTTCATCCACCAGAATGCTGTTTATTGTGATGTATCATATGTCAATGGAAAGAGGAATATTTATAGTACATGATAAAACATTTTTTTTTTTAAATAAATCGAAATATGAAAGTGTAAATGAGTCCGGAATACAATTATTTCCCATGCAATTGTCTTCACACCGTCCTAGCTCTAAATTGTGAGTGATGACCATATATTTTTGTTTGCTCAAATAATAGTATTTTTTCTCCTCTTTCCAAATCTGAAAACAGAAATTGTTTATCTTCAATAGTTCTCAAGCAGTGACCGATTTATTTTTAATTTATTTTTGATTGATATGGTTTAACACATTTTCGATTTATTTCGTTGCTACGAAGTGTATGGTTTTAAATTTAGGCTGTATGAATACGGCAAATAATGCTGATGAGTATAAAACAAACTAGAAGTTCCTAGGACAAATACTTTTTGCGCTATGAATATTTGAAATGAAGAGCCAAAATGCAAATATTTATGCTTCACCCATCTCTGTTCCGGCGATGCTAGCTGGGTTCCGAGCTGTTCCCCACCTCGTGGTTGGGTTATTTGCTCGGATACATATATAACTGTATATATCACCAGAATCGAAAAATTGTGCTCTTTCCAATGGTGAAAACAAAAATAATATAGCGTAATTCGTTCGCGAGGTATGCGCAATTGTTTCCATGCAGTGACCGAAAAAAAAAAATAGATATGGTTTATAACATTTTCGATTTATTTCGTTGCTACGAAGTGTATGGTTTTAAATTTAAGCTGTATGAATACGGCAAATAATGCTGATGAGTATAACACAAACTAGAAGTTCCTAGGACAAATACTTTTTGCACTATGAATATTTGAAATGAAGAGCCAAAATGCGAATATTTACGCTTCACCCGTCTCTTTTCCGCCAATGCTAGCCGGGGTCCGAGCTGTTCCCCACCTCGGCATTGGTTTATTTGCTCGGATACGTATATAACTGTTTATATCACCGTCATCGGAAAATTATGCTCTTTCTAATGGTGAAAACAAAAATAATATAACGTTATTGGTTCGCGAGCTATGCGCAATTGTTTCCATGCATTGTTATTGTTATGTAAATATATGAGAATGTTTATACAGTTGTATATCTTTGCCACAATGTACAACATTTATATAAATATATAAATATAATATATATATATATATATATATATATATATATATATATATATATATATATATATATATATACTGTATATATATATATATATATATATATATATATATATATATATATATATATATATATATATATATATATATATATATATATATACGGTATATTTTTTTTTTTTTTTTTTTTTTTTTTTTTTTCTATGTGATTGAGGGAGGCAAAAGGCATAACTGCCTATAGCGAGTGCCTCCCCCATAGTTGAAAGAGTGACAGGGCCAAAATCAAGGGACGTTCGAGCCAAAATGCCTGGACACACGGAGTTTGAAGCAATTTAAGTCATAGGAAGAGGGAAAGACTGATTCTGGGAGAGAGTTCCAGAGCTCAGCTGTTGAGTAGAAGAAAGTTTGAGAGTAACGTTTCACTCTTGGGTTGGAGAGTTGCACAGAGTAGGGGTGGGATTGAGTTGCAAGACGGGTACCACGTGCCCTACGTAAAGGAGGTGGTATGCACTGGGATAGCTCTGAGGAACACTGATTATTATAGTAGCGATAGAATAGCGAGAGAGATGCAACATTGCGGCGGAGAGAGAGAGATTGCAGAGAGTTGGTGAGTGGACGGGAGTTAATGATACGAAAGGCCTTCCTTTCAACTTTGTCTAGGAGAGCGGTGTGAGAGGAACCTCCCCACACATGTGAACAATACTCAATACAAGGGCGCACTATGCCCCTGTACAGAGCAAGAAGCTGTGCAGGGGAAAAGAACCCCCTAAGGCGGTTGAGCACACCCAGCTTCTGGGAGGCTGCCTTAGCAAGACTGGTAATATGGTCCTTCCAAATGAGAGCAGAAGAAAAAGAGACACCAAGAATATTGAGAGAAGATGAAGGGTTGATTTTTGTATTGTTGAAGAATAAGGGATAGTCCGCTGGGAGATCCTGACGGGTAGATAGATGGAGAAATTGGGTTTTGGAAGCATTAAAGTTAACAAGGTTTTCTCTGCCCCAATTGGAAATAGTATTTAGATCAGAATTTAAGAGTTCTATGGCTTCATTACGTTTGTCGTTGAGGGATTGCTGGCTGGGGCGTTCTGAAAAACTAATGGAGTAGTGTAAGGTTGAGTCGTCTGCGTATGAATGGATGGGAATTAAGGTACAGTTAAGGAGATCATTTATAAAAATTAGAAAGAGAATAGGAGATAGGACAGAGCCCTGAGGAACACCGGAGTTTATAGGGTGAGGAAGTGAACAATGGCCGTCCACAACCGCGGCTATGGAACGGCCGGAAAGGAAATTAGAGACAAAGGCACAGATGGAGGGATAGAAACCGAAGGAGGGTAGTTTAGAAATTAAAGATTTATGCCAGACTCTATCGAAGGCTTTCGATATGTCTAGTGCAATAGAAAAAGTCTCACCGAAGTCCCGGAAGGAGGATGACCAAGAGTTAGTAAGATATGAAAGAAGATCACCAGTAGAGCGACCCTTAAGGAAGCCATACTGGCGATCTGAGAGCAGATTTTGAGAAGAGAAATGCTTAAGAAATTTGGAAGCAAGAATAGTTTCAAAAACTTTAGAAAGACAAGAGATAAGAGCAATTGGACGATAGTTGGAGGGTTGAGAGCGGTCACCCTTCTTTGGGACAGGTTGAATGTGAGCAAATATATATATATATATATATATATATATATATATATATATACCGTATATATATAAAATAAATGAAATAAAAATATAAATAAAATGAAATAAATCAAATCAAATAAATAAATATATAAATAAAATAAAAATGTAATAATAATATAAATACTCGATTATGGGCCTTGGGCTTGCTCGGGACCTTGGGGCTGATCCGCTAGACACCCTGGGGAACAGGAATAAAAAAGAAAAAAAAACAAAAAAATATATATACCGGGTATATATATATATATATATGTTCGTAAAGCCAGGTAATAAATTTTCTTTAATACATACGAGGTTGAAAGAAATGGCAATTTCTGCGTTGGAAATTTTATTATTCAAAGTTTCCAGGTCTCTGATGAGTTTTCGCTGGGTGGCAGGAAGTAGATGAAGGAGATGAGCAAAATTCATGGTGGTATAGGGTTACATTAAAGTACATGAAGATACAGGATATACGACGCGTTTCACTGGACAACCAGCATTATCAAGTAAGGAAGGAATGATATAAAAGTTATACAGGAAGGGTATATATAGAGGGTGGAGGATCAGAGGAGGCGGAAAACAGGGGGCAAAAGTCTGCGATTGGTAGAAGGCTAAACTAGGAGAGAGAAAGGGGGTAACCGCTTCATGCATGCGCACTGGATGCGGGATGGTGGTCGATAGGTGGGGTCGAAGCTGATTGGCTGCGTGTCGAGGGGCGTGGCCTAAGTTGTGTAGCGCCTGCAGAAGACGAAGCTGAAGGAGGTAGCGCGGGGGGCTGCGTCAAGGGCACCGGGGGGCGAGGAGGGGTGTTAGGTCCTGTAGGGTAGTGCCTTTTGGCAGAAGGAAGGATCTGAAGGTCCAGAGTTTGGTTGTTGATGTAGGGATGTAAGGCTTGGATATATAAAGCTTCGAGTATAGGTAATCTCCTTGGGTCACTTTCTTTATCGAGTATGGTGGTGTGTTTCTCTAACTCGTTGCGTGTGAGGTGAGGGTGGTTAGGGGTGAGATAGTGGTCTTTGATGGCTCCAGCCTGAAGGTGAAGAGTTAACCGACGTGAAAGACGAGTCTGCGTCATACCAATATAGGAATGAGGTCCACAGTCCTCATAATTACAGGTATGTTGGTAAATGACGTGATCGTCGGTCATCGGGCTCTTTATCTTGGTGGAGGCTGGTTTGTTGCGGAGAACGAGGTTGGAGGTCTTGGGGGATTTGTAATAAATTATTAATTTGATTTTGTTTTCCGGGTTGGTAGGGTGGACATGCTTGGAGAATATTTCTTTTAAGACGGCCTCGTCATTTTTGTGTTCAGAGGACATGTAATTGCGGTAGAAGATCTTAATTTCATTGGGGGGGTCAATGTTGGGAGGGCTTTGGGTGTACCATTTTTCAAGATGGTGGTTGATGGTGCTGGAGATGTCAGAGTTTGAGTATCCGTTATTTACTAAAACTTGGGATAGTCTTTCTAGTTCCTGGTGGGTGTCGGCCCAGGTAGAGCAGTGCGTGAGGGCTCTCCTAACATAGGCGGAGATGGAGGATAGAAGATAACGGCGGGGGCATTCACTATCACCGTTGAGGCATTGTCCTGTGTTAGTAGGTTTAATGAAGACGGTGGTTTTGAACCCATGGTCGTTCAGAGCTACGAGGATGTCGAGGAAGGGGAGTTGTCCATTGTTAGATTTTTCAAAGGTGAAGTTAAGTCCGGAGGAGGTCATGAAGCGACGCTGGAGTTCCTGTAGTTCGTGGAGGTCCTTGATTTGCACGAAGATGTCATCCACGTATCTACAGTAGACGGCGGGTCGTTGGGCAGGTAGGAGCTCTTCCTCGATGGTACCCATGAAAAAGTTCGCAAAAAGAACTCCTAGGGGGCAGCCCATCGCCACACCGTCTATCTGCTTGTACATGTTGCCCCGGGGGCAAAGGAAGGGGGCCTCCTTGGTACATAGCTCCAGTAGTGTTTTGAGGGCCTTCTCCGGGATGTCCAGTGTAGGTGTATCAGGGCAATGACAAATTCGACGTAGAATCATGTCAATGGTCCTATCCACTGGCACGTTGGTGAACAGGCTTTCTACGTCGAGAGAGGCGATAGTGTGGTTGTTGTTACGGGGGGCGTCTCGTAAAATTTCCAAGAAATCGTGGGCTGAGTTAAGGTTGAATTGGCTGGGCACGTAGGGGGTGAGGAGGTTGTTCATGGCCTTGGCGATCTGGTAGGTGGCAGTGGGGATCTGGGAGATGATGGGGCAGAGGGGGTTCCCAGGTTTGTGTGTTTTGATGGTTCCGTACGCATAACCAGGGGTGTATTCTCCGACGAGTTTTTTAAGGTGGATCCCTCCTTGTTTGGCGTTGATGGCGGTGATGGTGGTGTTGGCAATACGTTTGATTTCGTCGGTTGGGTTGCGGGTGATCTTTTTAAATTTAGTGTTGTCACTTAAGATGACGTCCATTTTTCTAAGATATTCCTCCTTGTCATGGATCACGAGGCAGGAAGCTTTATCCGCACGACGGATGATGATGTTGGGGTTGTCTCTTAATAGTTTGGCAGCTGGTTATAAATCAGATAAATTTTGTTTCAGAAAAGATATAGGCAAATATTGGTTTGGTAACAGAGTTGTAGATGGGTGGAATAGGCTACCAAGTGATATAGTGGGATCAAGAACGATAGGGAGCTTTAAGATAAAATTAGATAGGCTTATGGACGAGATGGGTTGGGTGTGAGGGGGATCTACCAGGTGTGGGCCAATCGGCGCTCAGCAGACCCCCGTTATCTTGTGTTAATCTCTGACCGTTTTGGTGGGGTCAGTACTCAAGGTATTGGTGAGTTAGGCCTATAATTGGGGTTGGGTGTGACAGGGATCTGCCTTGTGTGGGCCGATCGGCCTTTTTCAGACTCCCATTTTCTTATGTTCTTATGTTCTTAAACAATTATTCTCCCCAATCACAAAATCCTTACATCAAAATGAGGCTATATGTATTCGACATACCTCTATTTAGCTGACCGTTACAGGTTTCCTACCGCGTAGGCTGTGAGAAACGCACTACAAATAAAATAAAGAAAACCTAACAAATAATTATACAACCTGTCTCGCCATACACCTGTCTTCTCAAAGAAAATACATCCTCACTCTCTCCAGCCAAGAATGTCACTGATTTCATCTATCAAATATCTGTCCTTATATATGAGTCGATCACCACACTAGTCCAATCAGAGCTTGGTTCAGGGGTTACGTCATCAGGTCCAAGGTGCCGCTACCAGTCACATGAGGGGGCTTGGTGTCTGTCCTACTACAGGTGTTTGGAGTAGGTGGGAGTAGGGGGTTGCTCACCACGTCACCCGAACCATTCCATCTACGATCACTGGTTGTCTTGCAACGATCGTGCAACCGAAGGGCAAAATCGCTAAAATACGGTCATTTCGTTACATAATTACGTGTGTAGCGAGTGAATGAGGGTGGAGTAGTGTCGAGTACATGTCAGTGGGCCCACGACGGTCGTGGCGAGGCAACCTATGCTCCTCCCACCGCTCGGCTCTCTCTCAGAGCCAATATTGCGCCAAAATTGCACACAGACTAAAGTCGGGCCCCGCCACATAGTCCAGATTTTTAGATACGGACTTAAGTCGGGCCCCGATAGACAAGGGTTAAAATGCCCCAGTAGCACTTGAAACTTTTCATTTTTGTTTTGCCCCTCGGCCATGCCACATATCACTCCTCCACATCCCCTCCTTCCCCCCTTTCCCCCCTTCAATTATCACAAATTTTTCTCTTATTCCTGTAATTATCGGTTTATTTATGGCGCCAAAACTCGCCATCCAGTTATAAGGTGGTGAGGGAGGGTGGAGGTAGAGAGACTCGTAGCTCACACTACCTCCAGTCTCTCACCAGAGCTGGTGGAGGGAGGATGTGGTCTCTCTCTCCTCAAAGTTCATGGCTGAACCGCTCTACTTTATTTCACGTTTCACGCCATCCAAACACTTTTCCCGCTTGTTTTATTGTTGTAACATGTTACTATCTTCATATTACACGTAAAATAGGCGCATATGGATAAGTATTAATGATATTTATGGTATAATAACGATTTTAGTGAGGAAAGAGTGTAAATACCTCCGAACAGCTGTATGGTGTATACTACAGATGGTGGGCACTTTAGAGGTTAATAAATACTCACAATGGTATAAACAAGATATCTGAATGGGCTAACAGAGTCTTATGAAGAATTCACCTAGTAAGCGGTGCATTCGAATGATGAATAATTAGATAACAGAATCTATGCAAGACTAGAATTCCTAGACGAGAAGAATCAGAATTATCTACATCAGTAATCGAGTGAACATAAAATAAATATAGTTCATACAATAATTACAATAACGCTAAGACAACCGACCATACGTTTAGAATCTCGGGAAGCAAATATATATAATAATTAACATCGAGTCTTCTCAACGAGGGGGAACAGAGATAAATTAAATGTGAAATTGAGCGTAGGTTCTAGGCGACAGGTTATTATTGTAGGAAGGGAATAATTACACAAAATACACTTCGACCTCCACTTGGAACATACATAACAGACTAGACATATACAAGGAAAATCTGTTAGTACTTGGGCAGGTGAATTAATTAACACGAGTATGTAACGTATGCGTAAAACGTTCTAGGAGAGTTACAGAGCAAAATGAACACTAGATCTTAGGCTCAGATTTATCTATACATTAATATTAGTTTCAGAAGGATTAACACATACGCAATGAATAAGGATCTTGGACACAGATCTGTAGATAATAGTAGCACTGTAATATTCACATTATTTACCTTTACCTTCACAACAATAATCACAACGTAAGATACTCAAAGACATTTAGGGTAATATGGGAGGGTAGAGAGCAAGTCTGGCCGTCGTGGAACGTAGGTCAGCAGGGCAGCACTTCAGGAGGAACTGCTTCTCACAATCAGGACTTCAGGGTCCAGACTTCAGCAGGTACTCAGCAAGTTCAGGGCAGGGGGAAGGGCCAGGCAATTTTCCACTGCTGATCGATGTCCCAGACTTTTCAGACTTGGGGGCATTACCTCAGTGGATGTTTTGCTTACTTTCCTATAATTTTGTTGAGGGTATGTTGGACTTAATTCTTGCCTCTCACTTACAGGAGTTCATTGCAATAAGGATATTGTGAATATTTTGTGATAGAGTTGTGACGGTTAATACTTACATTAGACATTCATAATGAATATTTATAGTTATACATTGATAATAGCTAATTTATTTATTCCTTAGGTATTAGGTATTTAGCTTAATAATTACGTAATCTTACTTATATGGATTATTCCACAATTCAAGGTCCTAGGAAAACTTTATTTTAGCTTGACTATTAGTTCTTTTTCTGCGAGGTATGTTATATCTCCAAGTTCATCATAACTCACACTCTTGACTAGGTCCACTTGTTCTTGTAGTCTTCTGGCCGTTGGTGGTCTACTTGCATAAGAATTTCTTCGTTATACTGTAGATCCGGGGGCTGGGGAAATGATGTCTGGTGATTGGCGGGCACGGTTTGAAACCAGGGCTGTGATAGGTTTCTCGGATTTCCCGCTTCCTGGGGTGACTGCCTTAGATGACCTGGTGGTGTCATGTCCCATAGAGTCTGGGAAACTCCTGAGGAGAGGGGGTGCTCGGGTAGATGTTGCTTTCTTCGTTCCTGCTGTCCTTGTTTCTTTTTCCTGCTTACTTGCAGACTAGCAACCTTGCAGCTGTCACCTAAGTCCTTTTTCACTAACTCTGTCACTTCATATATATATATATATATATATATATAAATATATATATATATATATATATATATATATACATATATATATATATATATATATATATATATATGATTGAAACATGTTATTTGAATAAAATGCAACTAACAGTTGTCAGCTTATCGAAAATTTAATTTATTTTTATGATGAATGTTAACTTATGACCTTGACCATTATGTAGGATTATATTTTTGTTTGGTTTGATGTAACCCTAGAAAATCAAATAAGTGTGTCAAATTTCATTAAAGATCATCAGTTAGTTCCAGAGGTATTAAAGGAATAGTTGACCTTGACCTCTGACCTTCATCTTGACCTTTGTGATATCTGAAAATTTAATATTTTAATTTTCTGTTAAAGCACAACTGCCTCAACTTATTTTGTGAAGTTTACATGAATAATAAAGAAATTAGCATACTGACCTTATATTTGTCTTTGACCTGCGACCTTGACCTATCAAATGGAATAAATTATGTTCATTCTTGCACGACTTTGCTCTAGGCATTCCGAATATGCATGATATGCCTAATGAGAATCTTACATTAAATAAAAAATACTAGTAAAAATCATATTTCGACCTTTAACCTTGACCTTCGACCTTAGAATTTCTTATCAAGGATTTAGTTAGCTTAACAGCAATGTTTTTAACTAGCATTATGAATATGGTGTAATTCGTATAAAAACTTATTGATTAAAAATAATGATCATGACCTTGACCTTTGACTAAAATCGAAATACATATATTTGGATGGTCATTGCATTGACTAACTGAATTTGCCTGTATTATTTGATGACAATACATTAAACAGTCAAGGATGAGTTTAAGTAAATTACAAATACTCTTGTTTTGACCTTGACCTCTGACCTTAACTATTACAATATTTATGTGAAGTTTGATATATATGATATTAATATTTTGTGTCATGCCCCAGCGAGGGTTCGAACCCAGGCCAGTAGTGCAGCACTCCAGCACCTAACCAACTAGACCACCGAGGAGCTTAAAATTAATGGCTTCATTTGGAATTATATCCCATCCACCACCACCCGCTCCGACTCGTGATCAGGTAGCTAGGTACCGTACACACAAACACCTCACACACAAACATTAGCAACTAAGTACTAGAGAAGGATACAAGTAATCTGGGGCACATTGAAGGCATTACTGATAAACAAGTAGAGCCTTAATACATTAATATTTTGCATTATGCCCCAGCCATAGCACAGCCAGTTTTCTAAAATTTAAGTAATCTTTTTAATATACAATAAAAGTTGACCTTTGACCTTGACCTGTTACTATGACCTTTATTTAAGAACAGGTTTTTGTTTGCATTGACATTACCCATGATCAAATAAGCATGCCTAATTTTATTAACACCAATCAGTTAGTTTCATATATATTAATAGAATAGTTGACCTTTGACCTTTGTCTTGACCTTTATATGTCTCAACATTTAGTATTTTCCTTTTCACCTCAAGTGTAACTATCTTACCAAATTTTGTGAAGTTTGCATGAACAGTAAATAAAATAAAATATTGACCTTTTATTTGACATAGACCTGTAACCTTGACCTTTCATATGGAATTGCATAGTTTATTGTATGACCTTGGCCTAGGTATTCCGAATATACATGGTAAGCCTAGTGAGAATCTAACAGTTAGTATAAGAAATATTAGTAAAAATCCTATTTTGACCTTTGACCTTGAACTTTGACCTTACCCTTTAGAAAATGTATCTAAAATTTGTGCAATACGATATCATGGTTACCAGTAACTTGTATAGTGAAATGAAGACATTTAAATAAAAACTAAAAATAAATAGTTTAAGTTGAACTTTCACCTTGACCTGTGATCTTGACCTTTATGTAGGAGTAAAATATTGTTTTCATTGACATTGACCAGGAAAATCAAATAAGCATGACTAATTTTAATAAAACCCATCAGTTAGTTTCATATATATTTATAGAATAGTTGACCTTGACCTTTGAACTTGACCTTGACCTTCATGATATGTGTCTCATAATGTATTATTTTCCTTTTCAATTAACTCCTTCCGACATATTATGTTCCAGTAAGTCTACGGAGGCGGGAGCCCGGTATCATTGCCACTGCACCACACAACTGTCAAAACCAAACTGCTGACCGATAGAATTGTCAGAGAAACATGTGGTTGCCACCAACCGACAGATCTTCATCTAACTTACCGGACTTACTGAGCTCCATATGACGCTAGGGCGTCATATAACTTATTCTAGAATTATGAAGATAAGTCCCGTAATATGAGTTTTTGGTTCACCCTGTCATATGACGCGGTAGCGTCATATGAGTCGGAAAGAGTTAAAGTGCAACTATATAGCCAAATGTTGTGAAGTTTGCTTGGAAAGTAATGCAATTAGCATACTGACCTTTTATTTAACCTTGACCTGTGACCTTGACCTTTGACCTTTCATATGATATTGCATATTTTCTTGTATGACCTTGTACTAAGTATTTCAAATTAACATGGTAAGTCTAGTGAGAATCTATCTAACAGTTAATATAAGAATCACTAATAAAAATAATATTTTGACCTTTGACTTTGAACTTTGACCTTACCCTTCAAAATATTTATCTAAAATTTGGTTAATAAGATATCGAAGTTACCAGTAACTTATATAGTGAAAATGAAGACATTTGAGTAAAAACTAAGACACATGAAATATTGACCATATATTTAACCTTGACCTTTGGCCTAAAGCTTTAAGTTAATGGGAGTGTCCGCCATGTATTTCAAAATGGTCCGATCGTGTTCATTTGTTTACAGGTGATAGATACCACCTCTAGGAACAACATATCCAAAAATGAATAAATTCGGATGAATATTTGTTCCCTACCTCGGATTTTCGCATTTTGGCCAAATTTTCAAAACCTAAAAACCAAAAAACTGTTGGTCCAATCTACATCCAAAAAATACCATTGGAAAGAAGAGAAAAAATGCAATAAAATGTACAGAGGGATTTTTGATACACCTTATAGTTTTTTATTAATATTTGTTTTTATTTTTTTATATATTTAAACGGTTTCAAGCCTCCGGTCAAAAAAGGTATGGGTTTATCAAAAATTCCTCAGTACATTCTACTGCATTTCCTCTCCTCTTTCCAATGTTTTTTTTATTTATTAAAATCGGACCAAAATTACTAAAGTTTTTAGGTTTTTTGTTCGAATAATTATAGTTTTGAGAAAAAGGCGAAAAACTAAATTTATCCATTACCCAATGAGGGGGGTGGGTGGTGGGGGCTGGGGGCTGTATTTACGGTAATATTTATTTTACGAGTCTAAAATTTTGCCAGGAGATGCCTAGAGTGTTGCCCTCACGGGAGCAGTGAAAATCTCAATTTCGGATTTTTCAACTTGCACCTCTAATACCCCATGGCGGACGCTCCCCTCAAATTGAAAATTTCTTTTTGACTGACCTTTGCATTGACCAAATTAATATAACTGAAATTTGGTGAATATCCATTGAATGGGCTAGGAGGAGTTTCCGGACGGACGACGAAGACGGACGACGACGACAACGACAGACAAGCTGACTGATGGTGCACAGTATACGGGCGGGATCTGTGTGCGCGATACCACTCTGCTTCGCAGAGTTGATAATGCTTATAAGGGGAGTGTATCCCAGAAAGTATGTACCTATTGTGGCAAGAGAGGCCACTTAGCTTATCATTGTTTGGCAAAGGAAAGAGTCGAGATCTCGGGGCCGACAGTAGCCGCAGGAACTGCCTATCCAAATAACCAAAGCCACCCAAATGTGCCTTTGATGCAGGACTCCCGACTGCAGGAGTACCTAGCTAACGTAAATCAGACAGGAAATGGTGTAGTAGCATGTGTGGTGCAACCCGCAATGGTTAAGCCTGTCTTAGTGTCCCCATCAGTCCAAGATAGCTACCGTCCCTTTATTTTATCTCGATGTGTGAAATTAAATGGTTGTGTACATAAGGTAAAAATCTTGAGAGATACTGGTTCTACTAGCACCCTCATGGTGAATCCTTATACTGAATGCCCAACTGGCGAACCAGTAATAATGAGAGGTGCTGGAGGTCAATGTTCTGCTTACTTGGTGAATGGAGAGATTGAGTGTGATTTGCTGAAGGGTGAAGCCTGTATAGCTTTGTGTAGGCCTCAGGACATCCCTGTGCCTGGGGTAACTCTCCTTTTGGGGAATGATGTGGCTGGTGAGAGGGTCCGACCAGACCCCGTTTTGTCACTTTCCCCTGTTGACGAGCCACTGACCGGTGAGCTCGAGAAGGAGGTGCCAAAGGTTTTCCCAGTGTGTGCTGTCACTTGATCTATGGCTCAAGTAGCGGTTCCCTCAGATATAATTGTACCAACTGTGAAAGTAGATAAAAGGGATGAAAGAGTAGTGGATGATGCTCTAACTGTGCCTGATGTGGAGACTGTAGTAGATTTGTCTAACACTTTTATGGTTAACCTTGAGCCAAATAATCATGAAACCCCTCCTAATTGTCCTAGTGGCCTGGTAGAGTTGCAGCGAGATGACTGTGAGTGTAAGGAGTTAGCTGCTAGTGCCGTGAGTGAAGAGGAGAGTGAGAAGGAGAAGGGTGAATGTTTTTATATGAAGAAAGGATTTTTGTGGCGTAGGTGGAGACCGCCACATAGACCTATTGATGATGGGGCATGGGACATACATCAGGTAGTCGTTCCTAAACCTTGTTGTAGAGATATACTAGAAATGGCCCATAGCAAGGCACTTAGGTGTGAGGAAAATACTAGATCGCATTAGAGCCCACTTTCACTGGCCAGGAATGCGTGCATATGTAGTGGAGTTCTGTAGAGTGTGTCACACCTGCCAGATGACAGGAAAACCTAATCAAAAGGTGCCTGTACATCCTCGGGTGCCCTTGCCAGTGTTCGAGAACCCTTTCACTCGGGTGGTATTGGATATCGTTGGTCCATTGCCAAAGACATCCCAGGGACATATATATTTGTTAACTATAATGGACATGGCAACTCGATACCCAGATGCTATACCGTCACGAAATACTTAAGCCCAAACAGTCATTAACCCTTCCTCCCCGGGCAGCATTTATAGAGGTTGATAGTCCTATCGGGCGATCTGGCCAACAAACATTGTATGTAAACATAGGCCTATTTTTGTTATTTTAACCGCTAGAGAATTCACACAAATCTCAAAATGTAGCCCTTACTTGTATCTGTAGACTGTCGTTGAGTAGAGCACTATAGATTAACTGGTTCAGGTGTGATGATGAATTCCGTGGAGAGAGTTTTGGCTGTTTTGCCGCGGATTTAGCCATATCTGACACATTGTAAGACTAATTTTTGCTCTAACTGGTAATGGCGGACAAGCTCAGACTTCTTCTGCTTTTTGCTGAGGCTTGGCGGCGCTCCGATCGGCCTTGTTTACAAACGTTTCGCCACGCGGGTTTCAAAGAACGCTTAAGGAAGCTTTCAAGCATACAGATTTTAAAAGGAAACCCGGGCTCCAGGCCTTCGCAAGGTGCCTCCTTTTAACACTAGATTAGCGGTTTATTTATATGTACCGCCCAGCGGGGTGTGTTTAGCCAAAATAGGGCTGTTTATGTGATCATTTTCATGCCTAAATAAGACCCAGAGCGTAAAACAAGTATCTATCCCTGAAAGGGCATAAACAGAGCTTTCCAATGACACCATAACGATCCTTTTATGATGGCTAGTTTTCTTGCAACAACCGCGCAACGCGAGTGCAAAATGCATGGAATTCGGCACTTTCCCCATACAATTCCGTATATAGCGAGTGAGAGAGGGAGGGAGGAGGTGGGATTCGTGTCAGTAGGTTCGCCGCGGTGGTCTGGAGCAGTCATACGCTCGCTACTCTCCTGCCACCACTTGTCTCTCTCTCTCAGCAACATTACGTGCTGAAATTGCCACACGACCTATGTCGAGCGCCGCCAGATAGTCCAGATTTATTATACTCGACTTATGTTGCGCGCCGACACTTAGGGGTTAAAATGCTGCCCGGGCAGGAAGGGTTAAGGAACTGCTCAAATTCTTCACCAGAATTGGGTTTCCCCCATGAGGTGCAAAGTGATCAAGGTACTAATTTAACTTCAAATATATTTCAGCAGTCCCTGAAGGAATTGGGTATCGACCATGTGAAGTCCAGCTCCTACCACCCAGAGAGTTAAGGGATCCTCGAACGATACATTCAAACTCTAAACTCTATGTTGAGGAAATATTGTGAAGAAACTGGGGGCGATTGGGATAAGGGGGTACCTTTTCTTTTGTTTGCCACCCGTGAGGTTCCGACTGAATCTCTGGGCTTCTCACCAATGAACTAGTTTTCGGTCACTAGGTACGTGCCCTTTGCAGCTATTGCAGGATAGCCTAGTTAGCCAGGAAGGGAACCAAAATCTCCTAAAGTATGAGTCAGAGTTAAAAAACTTGGCTGAGATCCTTGTGCGAGTTTGCAGTACAGAATCTAAGAGTGGCTAGAAACACCATGAAGGTATGGTACGATAAAAGAGGCCGTGTGAGGGAGTTTCAGCTCGGTGATGAGGTCTTGGTTCTCATTCCCCTTTTTGGCCAACCTTTATCAGCAAAGTTTAGAGGCCCATATAAAGTAGTAAAAAGGGTGAGTGTTACTGACTACTTAGTGGCTACCCCAGACAGGAGGAAGCCTAAGCAAGTATTTCACATAAATATGTTAAAACCCTATCATATCCTCTCCTCCAGATTCTCCTTCTGTGGCAGTAATAAATGAAAGATCCTTTGGACATCCTGGTGCAGGTGATGATGTTCGTAGTCCTTACCCACAGATCTCGCAGCAGACTGTCCCAGATCCTGAAGGTATCGATAATGACCTTGACTTGTCCTGTGGTCTATCAAACTTTAAATTTATTTCAGTAGCATTGGGGGAAATACCAACAAAATTATGCCATCTTCCCTCCGAGAAAGCTAACCAACTAATCCATGTTTTTTCCTAGTCTCCCAGTGTGTTCTGTGATACTCCTGGGCTCACCTCATTGGCCGTGCATGACATAGATGTCGGGGATGTAGCACCAATCAAATTATCCCCATACCGTGTCTCACCACAGCGCAGGAGTATTCTGCAAGTTGAATTAGATTTCATGTTGTCAAATGAAATAATTACTAGGGCCTTAAGCCAGTGGAGTAGTCCAGTCACACTTGCGCATAAGCCAGACGGGAGTTATAGATTTTGCATGGACTACAGACAAGCCAATGCTGTAGCAAAAAATGATACCTATCCACTGCCACGGATTGATGATTGTATTGACCAGATTGGCACAGCCAATTATATAAGTAAAATTGACCTTATGAAAAGATATTGGCAGGTACCTCTCACTCCCCGAGCAAGGGAGATATCATGTTTTGTAGTAATCCTTCAGCCTTCTGCTGTGAAGTACTGTATTATGGCTTGAAAAATGCTCCAGCTACCTTTCAGAGCCTAATGAATCAGGTGACTGAAGGGGTACCTGGATGTGTAGTGTACATTGATGATATCCTCCTCTTTTCCAATTAGTCCAGTCCCCAATGTACAAAAAAAGTCTTTCGTTGGAATTTTTGGGAGATTTGCAAAACTATACATTTTTAGAAACTTTGGGACCTTCTGAACCAGGAAATCAATGTTTACAATGTTTTCAATTACAATATGGCGGCCATCTTGGATTTTCAATATGGCGGCCATTTGTGTATGTATTTCACATTATCTCCACTTCTAATGCTCATAGTCTTATGATTTTGGTGTCTAACCATACATTTTCAGGGGCAAGGAATCCAATGAAACAACCCACAATGGGCTACACATAACCTCTGCCACTGTGGATTGGATTAATATCATTTTTAAGACAAACAAAAATTCCACTTCCAATACATGGCTTTCTCTGCTTTCAGGTTCGTATACTAGTAAAGAGTACCTGATCCATGAGTGAAGTGTGTTGCCCAACAGAAGCAACTTGCATATTGCATGCTAGACTCTCTGCAACGAGATCGAAGCAGTGTGGCATCGCCCGTGTAGGTGGACCCGGGTTCGATACCAGGCAGTTTCGTCCTCACATGCATCAATATTTACTGGTGAGTATGAAAATTAAGAATAATGAGTTTTATCACTTTCTATCTCTCACATTCATTAATTTTTATGGTGGATATTACAGTTAAGAATAATGAGTTTGATCAATTTATATATTATTATATACGGACCCAGTTTACCTCCCCATATGATTCCCAAGTTAACTATTTCCTGTTTTCCTTCCTACTTCCTGATCCGAAATTAATTTTATTATATTTCTGTTTCATTCTATTCCCATTTTTCCTGCTACATTATTTTATTATTATCTAGCTTTTATAATTAATTTTGAATGATTTTTATTACCGAAGTTAACTGTTTGCTGGTTTGCTCTCCCATAAATGCTTATAGACTTATGATAGGATAGAATTAATCTAATTTTTTAAGACAAAATAAGAAAAAATAATGCCCAAATTGTCCGCTTCTAATACATGGTTCTCTCTGCTTTCAGGTTCCTATGCAAGTGAAGACTACCTGAACCATGAGTGAAGTTCCCCAACTTAGACCAGGACGCTCGTCCAAAACTACAGACTACAAAATCTGCATTGTATGCCAAAAAGAAGTTGGAACTTTAGTGCTGCAACCAAGAGTGAACTCTTACAACCGTCTTCTGGAATCAGTCAAGGAGCGGGCCAGCTTACATGATGCTGAGTGTGTTGCACTACAGAAGCGACTTGCAGATTGCACGCAAGAGACACTGCAACAAGATCGAGCAGTGTGGTATCGTGCGTGCTACGCCAGCATCACCAACCCGATTCAGAGCAGACGCGCGAGAGACCGACATGAACATTCCATACTGACCGGGACACACACACCAAGAGTGAGATGGCACAGGTCAAGAAGCGCTGATGACGCGACGAAGGAGACTGCTTCCGCACCTTTCACTAGATCTTCAACATGGCCCTTGGACAAGGATCTGTGTTTCTTTTGCCGCAGAGAGGTGATGATAAACTGTTAACTGTAAGAACTGCAAATGCTGGACAAGCCCTGAAAAGAGCAATGAAATCTTGCATAGACCCTGAACTCAGAACTAGGTACAGCGCTTGTATTGCTGATGGTGACGCGCATGCAATGGATGTCCAGTACCATAAGTCATGCTGGACCAAGCACGTCTTCCATTCCCAGAGGGATCACAGCAAGGAAGCTCAGAGAACAGAACAAGATCCAACGCAAGTTGCAAGCTTAATTGAACTGATCAACATCATACAAAATGAGGCAAAGGATAGTGCATACCTGTCGATGCAGGACATTGAAAACACGTATGTCACACTGATCGGCGGTTCAGAGGCCCTGGCAAATCATTCCCCTGCCTATAGTAGGTGTTGGCTGAAAGAACAAATCCTGTCTGAATTGCCAGTATTAAAATCCGCACAACAGAAAAACATGAGGGATCCAGCAGTCTTGTACTGTCCTGATGCATACGAAGCTGACATGGTTAATGCTGCATTAATTGAAGATGACATGGACAGCATGAAAACCCTCTACCAAGCTGCTCAGATCATTCGTTATTGAATTGAAGAGTTCACTAGGTCCGCGAAGAAGCCAGGTTCAAGTTCAACAGTGGTGACCAGTACACTAGAAGATGTACCAGTAGAACTGTACACCATGCTCCGCTGGATCATAGAAGGACCTGGAGACAAGCTGAAACAGAAGGTCGGACAATTGCTGTGGACAAAGCTGCACTAACCCTAAGCCAAAACTTGATGTTTGCCTCCAAGTCCAAGAGGCAGGTCATGCTGAAGCCACGGGACGACGGTGCTGGATTCCGGGCTCAACAAACCAGGGAAAACCCTCAAGTGCTGGGACTGGCCTTAACTGTCCACCACGACACCAGAAACAAAACACTGCTGGACCTTCTGAATGCCCAGGGCTACTGGGTGTCGTACAGCCGTGCCCTTATCATAGAAACTGCCCTCGCCAATGCAGTGGTGGAGAACACAAAGCAGTTCCTGGGGCTCTATGTGCCATCTTTCCTGAAGAAAGGCACCTTTGTGTTCTTCGCTGTTGACAACACTGACTTTGCTGAGGATACTTTTGATGGCAAGGGTACCACCCATGGGACAGTTACTGTTGTTTACCAGAGGGCTGATGCACCTGGAGAGCCAATCGCCCCACCTCTGGAGATTGGTGATTCAAAGGCAAGGAGTCTCTCGGTGCTGCCACATCACACACCAATACTAGCATGCAAAAAGCCAAAAACAACACCACACAAGAGGGTGAATGAGCTCACCATCAACAACTCTGGTGTAGAGGCCAGCTATCAGCTCAAACAACTTGGATGGCTGATTGCGTTCATCCTTTCTAGGAAGAAGGAAGGTTCAAGCAAGATTCCAGGATGGGCCGCCTACATCTCCTTGCTGTCAACAAGTAAGCCAGTGACCGAAGTAGGTGCCTTGCCACTCCTTCCAGAAGTGGCAAATGAGTGGGCAACACTGCTGACAGTAATGAAGCAGGCTTGTAAGCTGAAGGAGTTGGCAGTTGGGGAAGAACATATCACGGTTATCTCAATGGACATGGCCCTGTATGAGAAAGCGGTTCAGCTAGTGGATGCTAGGCAAGACCTGAAAGGAAAAGTGCTACCACGACTTGGAGAGAGCTGCACGTAGTCATGGCTGCTTTTAGAGCCCTAGGATCATCAATCGAGAACACTGGCATAGATGATGCCTGGTTGGAAGCAGATGTGTATGGTTCTGCCACCGTCAGACAGATCCTCAAATGTACTCACTACAAGCGTTCCCTGTGTGCCCACATCTACTCATACGTTGCCTTGAATGAACTGGCAATAGAGCAATTCTTCGAGGACAACCCAGACCTGAAAGAAGTATGCTTGGAAGCTTCAGTTGCGGTAGAAGCGGCGTGCTCTGAGATCGACATGAAGACAAAAGCTGAATCTGTGAAGCAAGCCAATGTCAACCTGCTGCAAACATTGAGCGAGGGGAATGTGGTGAAGAGGCTGCTTGACTGGGAAGAACAGAAGGCCAAGAATGCAATGTTCCAGTCCATGATGAACTACTTGCACCGAGTGGAGGTGATTCTGCACTTTGTGGCTGCTTCTCGAAATGCTGATCTTCGTCTCCACCTCGGAGCAGGAGAAGCACTCAGCAAGTTGTTTGTCGGGAATTTAGATAAAGAGGTTAAATTGCATATCACTGGTACATGAAATATTCCAACAAATAGTTATAATATAATTACCAACGAGGTATTCGATGGGTGTAATCCAGTCCCCCACACACGGCTAATTCAATTGCATGACATGTAGAAATTTTCACATAATACAATATCGATACATTGAACTTAGCTTAGAGGACTGGTGATGTACGACTGTTGTTATAGATTAGTATTTGTAGCACATGGTGAACTGTGGGTTGAGTCAGAGCCGGGGAGGGGGGGGGGGGGGAGATGTTGGCTGTATGGTGTTGATTGAGAGACTAAAGGGCCGGCGTCCGATCGCTTCGCGAAATTATAGATATTTATACATTACAGTTAATATTTAACCTATACTTAAGAATAAACTACAATACAAAAATAATCCAGCCGAAATCTTACAAGCGATACGATACCGCCAAATTCAAATGTCCTATTGGACCTAAAACTGTCGGGATCATTACCCTATTCCCGACATATTGCCAGCCACCAAAAATGATATACAGGAGCTATATACAGAGAACAAAAAAAAGGACATCGAAGTCAAAGATCACCTTGTTTGATCTTTGATCTCCAAAGATCCACGGAACTCATAGCAGTCCTCCTTTTGGGACGAACGCCACCTGAAGCCTGAGGAGGATCATCCTTCTCATCATCAGCTGCCCCACCTTGAGGAGCACTGTCACCAGCACTCTCCCGCGGAGGGGTATCAGTAGAGACGCCAGGATCATCCGGCAGTTCTACATCCTGCTCCAAGGGATATAACCTTACGACTGGACGAGTAGTAATCCCAGTCGAAGTTCGTATTCTAGCAACCCTTATAAGACCATCAATGCCCTGGAACAAATGGATAATCCTCCCAAGCTTCCAAAATAACCTAGGATGCTCATCATGAATCAGGACGATATCCCCGATACGAGGCCATCGTTGATTCGTCCCTTTAATCTTATGAGAGTGATGCTCGCGAAGAGACAGCAAATATTCTTGGGTCCACCGTTTCCATAGATCGTCGGACACCTTGTTTACATACTGGAAGCGACGACGTGTGGCGTCAGCATTGCCGAACGTAGGGTCATGCAGATCTTCGTCATTGACGGACGATCTAGGAAAGGTATTAAGGGTTCGTCCACGTGTTAGCATAGAAGGCGAAATGGGTAAGAGGTCATCAACATCTGCCGAGGTATAGGTCAAGGGCCTGTCGTTGACTGACATCTCAATTTCTATTAAGATGGTTTGCAACTCCCGTCTGGTCACCAGTGCCCTTCCAATACCTTCTTCTTTGCAGATTTGACGATACCGATCGTTCTCTCCCAAATCGCCCCGAACCATGGTGCACGTGCTGGTATAAATCTCCACTGACAACCCTTTCCAGTGAGGGTAGCCACAACCTGTGGGTCATCTATTAAACTCTGGAGATATTTAGAGGCCCCGACAAAACAAGTCGCATTATCGCTCATAATAATTTGAGGGAAACCATTGCGGCCTGCAAAGCGTCTTAAAGTATGCAAAAAACCCTCACTGGATAGGTCGTCAATCAATTCAATATGAATCGCTCTGGTTACCGCACATGTGAATAGAACGGCATATACCTTTATCATATTACCGGGCGATTCTCTAACATGAATCGCTCCGGTGTAGTCTACCCCAGTTACCTGAAATGGTTCAATTCTTTGTACCCTGAACTCAGGCAACGGAGGTAGATCAACTGGAGAGTAAGGCTTACCCTGTAATCTTTTACAGATAGTACAGCTATTGTGGATCCCTTTAATTGCTTGTCACATCTTAGGGATCCACCAACGTTGTCGCATATACGCCAGAACATAATTTACGCCAAAATGTAGGCAGGTCCGATGGCATTGGCGAATCAACAGTTTGGTAATCAAATGAGAGGAGCTAAGGAGGACAGGATATTTTGCAGAATCAATAATGTCCGCCTTTTGTATCCTGCCTCTACACTTAATTATGCCTCTTTCCATATATAATCCTAGCTGCCTCATTAAGTTTGAGGGTTTGGCCTTTGACTCTTTGCTCAGGATTTGATGGTCATACATACATACATACATAACATTTTAAGACTGAGTGTTCCACACAGCAGTGCAGTTTCAGTCTCTTGTCCTAATGGCGGAGTTCCAAGCAACCCTGTTAAGGGCTGCTTCACTTGTCAAGTTCTTGGATTTGGTTTTCCACATTGCCTCGTCTCAATCTACAATGCATAACCTTGGTTTTGTTAATATTGACTCTTAAACCCTTGCTCGCCATGCCCTCTCTCCACTCTCTGAATTTGGCCTCTGCATCCTGCATACTGTCAGCTATTAGGACTAAATCGTCTGCATAAAACAGTTCCAACGGGAGTCCGCCTCTAAAAACTCTAGACAGCGCCTCCAAGACCATAATAAAGAGGAGGGGGCTTAACACTGAACCCTGATGGACTCCAACACGGACTGCGAACTCACCACTCAGTACACCCTTCACCCTCACCGAACTTCGCAAATCCTCATACATCTTCATTATCACACGCACCAGCCACTCTTCCACACCAAGTTTCCTCATAGCCCACTGCACAACATCTCTAGGTACCCTATCAAAGGCCTTCTCCAGGTCCACAAACACAAAGTAAAGATCCCTACCTTTTAGTAAGTATCTTTCTTGTATCTGCCTGACTATGAAGATAGCATCGGTTGTACCACGTCCTGGCATAAAACCAAACTGCATATCATCAAGAGAGATGCTTTGCCTGATCAAACCCTCAAGGACTCTCTCACAGATCTTCATGATTTGGTCAAGCATTTTCAGGCCCCTATAATTTCCTCTATCTAGCGCATCCCCTTTTCCTTTGTATATATTTACTATTACACTTTTGAGCCAATCCTCTGGGATTTTCTCATATTTAATAATGGTGTTTATCAACTCAGTGACTAAGTTTACACCAATCTCCCCTGAGGCTTTTATCATCTCAGCGACAATGTCGGAGCAACCTGGAGCTTTACTGTCCTTCATTTTATTGATTGCGTCGCTCACTACAGCTGGTGCTATCAAAGGAGGGGACCCAGATATTGGTTTTTCGATACTAAGCTGTTCCTTATCCCATTCAAACTCTACATTTAGCAATCGTTCATAGTGTACCTTCCATGCTTCTCTGATTTAATTTTCTGCATACACAATCTTCCCATTATCATCTCTAACACACTGTTCACCTATAATATCCCTACTGTCATTTTTAACTCGCCTAGCTAGGTTGAAGATCCCATTGGGATTATCAGTGTTACACACTTATTAGAGGACCAGGTCCTTTATGCGATTTTTAGCATTGTAAATAACTCTTTTGGCAGTTCGTTTAGCTGCCTGGTATTCCTGCCTGCTGCCTCCTTTCTTCCATGCTTTGAAGCATCTCCTTTTCTCTTTCACAGCATGTTCTACCTCATCATTCCACCACCAAGAGGTCTTATTCCTGGGGTGACCCTTTGTTTTCCCACAGACTTTGTCAGTGGCAGCGATAAGGCTATGCTTAAGAAAGTTCCATTGGCTATTTACATCGTTAGGCCTAGCTTCCTTATTTCTATTCATTTCTTCCAGTTCATTATGAAACCTATCCCTAACTTCCTTGTCCTTCAGCAGCCACACTTTCCTTTTGGGTATGTAAACCTTCTTGCGCTTAGGATCTCTGTATAAGCTCATGTCGCACACAAGTAGCTTATGCTGGGGGATACATTCTTCGCTCGGGATGACCTTTACATCTCGAACTAGTTTCCAGTCTTTCCTGTTAACCAAGAAGTAATCTATCTGGCTACTGGAGACCCCAGAGTTATATGTGATCAGGTGGCTCTGTCTTTTCTTGAACTTTGTGTTACACACAACCATGTTGAGTGCAACGCAGGACTCCAATATATATTCGAATTCTAGATTTCTCCTTCCGTAACCAATTCCTCCATGTACCCCCTCGTATCCATCTTCAGATGCTCCCACGTGACCATTGAGGTCCCCCCCCACGATAGTTATTTCGTTCTCCGAGAGGCCTGAAATGACACTGACGGTGTCATTCCAGAAGTCCTCTTTTATCTCTTTCTGTAAACCAGCCTGTGGGGCATATGCAGATATCATATTCAGAATATTTTCACCAACTTTCAACTTCAAAACAATCAGCCTTTCACTAACTCTCGTAATCTGAAGCACACTTTCCGTCAGCTGTTCAGCCACCAGAACACCCACTCCTCCTTTCGCTTTATCAGTCTCCACACCCATCCAGTATATCCTATATCGTTTCCTCCTTCCGACAATCCACTGTACCCCATGCCTCTTCCAGAGTGTTTCCTGGGTACAGCAGACGTCCACTCACCTCCTCTCACACATCTCAACCACTTCATTCGCATGCAGATTCAAACTACCAACATTCACACTAGCAAGTCTGAGTTTGTGGGGGGCATTTGTCATTGTCCTGTGCGGTTTTGTTTCATCGGACTTACGTTTATTTTCATTGATTTTAGTCATAGTTAGGTAGGTTTGGCTGGCAGATGGGCATCACCACCCAAAAAACTCTGGCTCCAGTCTACCCCAGGACCATTCCCAGCACCATCCCCCAAGTGATTACAATGGGGTAGGATCCAGTGGCCTCGGTACGCCCCACCAGAACCAGCCGCAGGGACGCACCCTGTGCGCGTACACGGCACTACGACTGGCCTGATATTTTTCACCAAATGACAGGGCAGCCTCCTGGAGCGCTACCACCAGGTTCGGGCCCCTATACTATTGGGCGGAAAGTGCCAGTCTGGGGAAACACTACGTACTGTACCCTCTGGATCCATTTCGTCCAGGTCAGTAGGATAAGATTCCCTTTGTACTAAACATATTAGTTTCGCTTCTGCTGATCTCATTTCATGGAGTCTGATATGCTTCGAATCTTCACTAAGGAAAGACTCGTGAGCCCGACTTCTCATGTTCTTAATGAAACGGTATATCCATGCAAATACCCGTATTACTTGATCATAGCTGCCGTAACGTTCCCACTCTACTAACTTGTTATCCAGATGTGTAGTACTCACATTCGAACTACTTAACACATCATCTTGGGGCCGACTTGAAGGATCAGATATGCATGCCCTGAAATCCTGAGGCCATTCAGTTGGAGATATAAGCCATGGAGGTCCATGCCACCAAATAGAGGACGACAAAAACTGTTGCGCCGAGATCCCCCGAGAAATTATGTCACTGGGGTTATCCCTGGTGCTCACATAGCGAAATTTAGCTTCAGAAACTAAGTTATGTATCTCATCAGTGCGATTAGAAACATAAACAGGTAACACTCTCTGGCTGTGTACCCATGAAAGCGCTATTTGACTGTCGCTCCAGACATAGACGTTATTAATCTGTAGTATGTCTGTATAAGCATTCAGTGTAAACTTTATTAGACGAGCAGACAGAAGCAATGCAGTAAGTTCTAATTTAGGAACTGTAATCTTCTTTATAGGGGCTACTTTGGCCTTTGCTATATCCAGCGTCGCTTCACTACCATTGCATATGTATATGGCAGTACCGTACGCACTATTACTAGCATCAGAAAAGGCATGTAGATCCACCTGTTGACCACTAATAACCTGACGATTAAGTTGGACCTTGCAACATGTGGAAAGGTCCGACCGAATCAACCGCCAAGTATCTTGTATCTCAGTCGGGAGGGGCGTTTCCCAATCTAGTTTTAGCCGCCACAGTTGCTGTAAAAACATACAAGCACGGATAGTTACAGGCATAAAAAAACCTAGGGGATCAAACAACCTCGCTGACAAGCTTAAGCAGTTTCGCTTGGTCATAAGCTCACTGCCGCATGGGGTGTGACAGAAGGATATACAATCTGTGGTAGTGTCCCATTTGTGGCCTAAAAACTTCACCTCACTATTCTCAGTAGCTACACCGTCAGAAGCAAATTGACCTTTCAAAAGATCACTATTAGTGGCCCATTCTCTCAAGTATAGATGAGCCTTGGCAAATATATCGCGGATCTCCCAGCATCTTTCGAGCAATATATCTTCATCGTCTCCAGTGCCTTGAAGATTGTCCACATAGATCCCCTGCTTGATCTCATTCTTGAAGTCAGGATCTAGTCCAGCCTCCTCAAGATGACGCAAGATAGTAGCGTTGAGAAGGAACTGGGAACAGGTCGCCCCGAATAAGACGACTCTGAACCTGTAGACCAGATAATCTGAATCTAGATCCATTGGGTCCCGTGGCCATAAAAATCTTGTCGAGTCCCTGTCTTCACGATGGAGTTGAAGCATCAGGAAGGCCTTCTCAATATCGGCGATCCATGCAAACTTATGACATCTGAAGCGCAACATAATTTGCGCTAGATCAGAGACCAGGGACGGACCCGTGTACAGACAATCATTCAGGCTATAGGAGCGATCACTGGATTTAGCAGAGCAGTCATACACAATACGAACAGGAGTGGTGGAACTGTCCTTTTTAATCCCATGGTGAGCAAGGTAATGGATGTTATCCCCATACTCATTGAGATCTACTCTCTCCACAAATCCACGTTGTACCTGCTCGGCTAAAACTGCCGCATAAGTCTCGCAATAACTTGGATCCTTGACAAACTGCTTCTGAAGGCCACGTAACCTACCAAGTGCTAGATGGAAATTAGTAGGTAATTTACTCTTGTTATCATTCCAAGGGAGCCTTACCACATACTGACCTCTGCCAGAGTCATACGTTACAGTCTCTTCATACGAGCTTAACGCTAGCTTGGACTCACGATCAAGTTCATGTGGGTCAATTCCAATATTGTCCAAGTCCCATAGCTTATCTATATCAGTACATGTATTATCAGGCACCTTTGGCCTAATATATTTATCTATGGGGCTTACTGCTACCTTGAGGACCGTAACCACCTCCACCTGTGTGTCTTGATAGGAAGTGGCATAGGATCCAGAAATGGCATACCCTTGGATCGTGGGGAGCATTATAAGCTTATCTACGCGCCGATATCCAGGGTGAACCAGGTCGTAGTAATAATCAGCTCCGACCAGTACCATAATACCATTGTTAGCAGAGAGTTGATCATCAGCCAGTTTATAACCCTTGCTTCTGAGATATTTCAAATGTGGTTGAATCTCTGATGCTATATAGAAACTGGGTAGTGTGTCGACCACAACAGCCTTGATGGGACATACCTTTCTTCTACAAACATAGGAAATTTCCACAATATCATAGTCACTGGAATCTATTTCACCAGTGAAACCATGGAGACGCAAATTCTCTTGACCCTTGCTGGTACACTTGAGCTGGGGTAATGATGACCGCAGAACGAATGACCTCTGTGAGCACTGGTCAAGTAAGGTGCGCGTCATTATAGTATTATTATTACTCCCCACTACTGGCAGCATCATAGTAGGAAGCAATTGACATTCTCGAGAAGCAATGGACATGGCAGATACTTTATCACCCTCGCTCTTACCTTTCTCATGTGACTCTTTGGGGGTTTTCCCCTTTTCTTTGCCGTCGTGCCGATCAGACTGGGTGCAAAGGGAAAACCAATGTTTCCCCTTGCAATACTTACAAGGTTTGATGTAGGAATTGGTGCAATTACTGTTGAAGTGGTCTCTTGCCAGACAGCTGGTACATAACTTAAGCGATTTAGCCTGGCCAATCTTCTGTGTAGCCTTAGGATACTTAGGACACTGATACCACAGATGACCGTGGACACTGCCCAACTTGCAACCTAATGATATTGGCCTTTTCTGTTTAGGAGAAGTTTGTACCGGGAAAGCTGCAGTAGATGGCGACATCTCCACTTGTCGGTAGTGTCCAGTACTCTCCATATTGAAGACTTCAGTCTGGTACACCTGCACCAACGCTTCCAAGTTTAGTGGAGAGTCGCTTAGTTGTCGTCTTAAGATTTCCCTTAGGGGAGAGGGTATCTTATTCAAGATATTAACACTAAATATTTCCTCCTTGGTGATGGCCATAGTCTCCATAGATCGGAGGAGGCTCTCAAAGGAGGCATAGTACTCCTTTAGGGCCGTCACATCATAGGATGGAGGATCTAGAGTGAAGAAATTAGTAATTAACGCGGTCTTGATGACTTCCTCTCTCCCGTAAGTTCTCTTTAGCAACTTCACTGCAGACTCGTAGCTTGTAGCTTCTAGCTTGTACCCACCGATCACCTTCATTGCCTCCCCTTTCAATTGACCACGGAGATATGTGAACCTTTGGATGGATGTGAGTGTTTTATTATGATGGACGGAACACTCAAAAATATCCCAAAATCCAGTCCAGGTAGCCGAATCCCCGGAAAAGGTAGGCAAAGTAAGCTTCGGCAGGTTAAAACCAGTCGCCCTTGGTGTACCGGTATCCTTAACAGAGGTTGATTCTTGGGTGGAAGATAGTCTGGCTAAGGCTGTATTAACATCCTCAAAGTACTCAAGATCTGCCGACATTTCTTCTTCCACATCGTCAGTAACTGTCAATAAACCATATACCTACTGAGCATAACTATCATAAGTAGCTAGCGATTTAGTAACAGTAGCGAATTTACCCTTTATTTGATCAGCCGTGGCACTTAATAAAAATTCATCAAGATCTCTTAAACATCTATTTAAACTTCCCTTCATCCCTCCCTTAAGAATCTTAAGTTTCTTTAAATCTGTCATCGTTAAGGTCTAATTTTAAGCAACTTAAACTACAATGAGGTCAGACTACAAACCGTTAATCGCTTAGGAATCAACAGCGACAAACCCCCATTACTTAAGAAATTTACTCAAAAAGAATTACATAATACTTACATCCCCTTTAACATAAACTATCAAAAGGAAATTATCTGATTAGACAACAACATAAAGTACACTGGGGCTATCTATGAGGAGACCGACTACTGCGACGCAAGATAGTCCCTTACCACCTTAATGACCTGGGCCAACAAACGATCGCTGCCTTCATTGGTGAGGTGGACGCCGTCCTCGGACGTATACTGGCTCCCAAAACTATATGGGGAGAATCGACCACCAAGGTGCTTGTACTTCCTCTTGAGGAGAGCATTGACTGAGTTCTTCACCTTGTGGTATTCACCTGCCGATATACCCCAAGGAGACTCCCTCTGCTCTAACCCCAATACAAGGCAGCGACCATTCGTGGATTCGTGGATGCCTCAATCTCAAAGGTCAACTCCTGGATCTTAGCCGCGAGCTCCTGCGGGACTACCCCAGAGACGATGTCGTTACCGCCCAAGACTAATACAGTGATCTCGGGCCTTAGGCTCAAAAGACCATCCCAGGCTGGTTTGGACCTGATATTATCGAGAGTGGATCCTGGGGCACTAAACACCCTCACTACAAAACCCGGGTCGTAAAACTCTCGGCGGGAAACCCCTAGGCGACCAAAATAACTGTGGCCTAATATACCCACCACTTTCCCCGGGCTCTGATTGTATGAGGAGGTTGGTGTAAAATTCACCCCAATGCCACTTCCTGACGCAGCTGTGGGATGGCTCCTTTGAGCCATGATGTATTGACAAAAGAATTAAATACTAAATCCATTAAAAGAATGGGTAAGGTAAAGCACTAATTATTAAAAGCCCTTTATAGGTAAGCCTAGTTGGTTAAGCTACAATCATGAGGTCTGACTATTGACTGTCAATCGCTTAGGAATTAACAAAGACCGACACTCATGACCGCCACTGTAAGCAACTAGGCCTAGGCTATTAGGAAATTGAAATATAAAAGGTCACATGAGAACCCTCCCCACCAGCAAAATCAATAATGAGTCCCACAATGACAAAACACAATGAACACCACAGGCACACCACCAAAACGAAATGAACAGCTACCTCAGACACCTGCAGGCCGAGACTGCCTAGCCTAGCCTAGCCTAGCCTATGAGCGCAAAATGGTGCCCGACGAAAGTACCCCTACCCCAATCTCCAGCCCAGCTAACCCACCAAAAAACGCCAAGGATCACATGCCCCCAAAAACCTGGAAACTAGCCCGCAAAAAGATAGGGACGGCGCCTAAATGGTAAAAAACACGAGGTAAGAAGCCGGGTCTATACTTGAGAAAGGGCAGTCGGTCCAACAACGCGCGAGGCGGCAGCCATTTGTAAACCCACAAGCGGCAAGGAAGCAAACAAAACGGTACTACGGTAAGGAAGCCTAAGGGCACGAAGGACCATTATTTGTCGGGAATTTAGATAAAGAGGTTAAATTGCATATCACTGGTACATGAAATATCCCAACAAATAGTTATAATAAAATTACCAACGAGGTATTCGATGGGTGTAATCCAGTCCCCCACACACGGCTAATTCAATTGCATGACATGTAGGAATGTTCACATAATACAATATCGATTCAATGAACTTAGCTTAGAGGACTGGTGATGTAGGACTGTTGTTATAGATTAGTATTTGTAGCACATGGTGAACTGTGGGTTGAGTCAGAGCCGGGGGGGGGGGAGATGTTGGCTGTATGGTATTGATTGAGAGACTAAAGGGCCGGCGTCCGATCGCTTCGCGAAATTACATATGGCTGCCGGCTCATAATAATTATAACCCATAACTTGGTTTCATGATACATCTAGAGCTGATGTAGATATTTATACATTACAGTTAATATTTAACCTATACTTAAGAATAATCTACAATACAAAAAGAACCAGCCGAAATCGTACAAGCGATACGATACCGCCAAATTCAAATGTCCTATTGGACCTAAAACTGTCGGGATCATTACCCTATTCCCGACATTGTTCTTCGCAATGGACAGAATCAGGTACAAGCGACTTTGGCCACGCTACATAGCAGACATGCATACACTGAAGACAGAACACCCGGAGACGTGGAAAGAACTGGAAGAAGGCAACATCTCTGTCACGAAGAGTAGGATCCCGTTCGTGTCTCTTGGTGCCGACCATGCTTGTGAACAGGTAAACAGAATGATGAAGGTCCATGCTGGCCTAATTGTCATCTCCAACAACGCCAACACAAGGCAGAGGTTCTTCTTGGCCACTCCAGTGTTGTCCGCCATGGCCATCAATTCAAGGACCAGTTCTGCGTCACAGGAGACCAAAGAATGGAACATCATGACCATTCCCCAAGCATGGTCAAGCGGGAGCATGGAACCATCACTAAACTCAAAGATGCCATAATGGGCCACGGCAATCCATTGGCTGTTTAGGGTGACAGGATATACAATCTCATAACGCATGCATACGTCCCAGATGAGTATGTGCCACAGATCCTGAACATAAATGTTACTGGCCAGAAGCTGTATGAAGAGTACGTGTCTGAGCGGATCAATGGAGAAGTCAGCATCTGGGCTCCTGTGAAGAAAGAAAACAACAGAATGTACATGTCAGGCAACAAGAAATATTCAGTGAAAGTTCGGGACAAGGTCGTGGATCTGAAGGAAACCAAAGACCTGTATGGGAGGCTAATGGTTCTTGCCCACTCCAACAGAGATGTTGACCACAAACAAGCGGTTGGCACCTATGAGTTCACGGTGACACCAAGGGCACTCTTTGCCCCAAATAGAGAGGCCTTGCCATGCAGTGACAAGTCCTAACTTATCCACGCACTGGACAAATTGGCAACGCCAGAACTTACAGAAGCAAGGGATCAACTGGAAGAAGACCCCAAGGAGACTGATTCAGATTTTGACAATCTCATTTGGAAAATTGCAGTGGTTGACGGGATGGTTCTTCTCTAGAAGCAGACTAAGAAACATGCATCTGTTGTGACCGTGAAGGATCTCAGTGTTTACTTTAATGACAGACTTGTGAACCTCACCAGAGACTTTGATGAAATTATTCTTGTGTTTGGCACGTACAAGGCCGATTCCCTGAAGAACGGAACCAGGCAAAAGAGGTGACAAAGGAGGGACCCAGTACAGTATCAAGTACAATATGAGACCAGAATCAAACACATCATGATGAGTCGCTTCTTGTCACATGACCAGACAAAGGCCGATCTCACAGAGTATCTGGCTCAGAAAATACTGGACTACAACAAAGATTCGTCCAAGCTGATCATCACATCTGCCCCAGGCCACACAAAAAGCAACAAGGATGTCGGTCACTTCCCTCACAACAACCACGAGGAAGCAGACACGCTGATGATATGCCTGGGAGTCGCTGCAACTGCCTACTCCTCAAGGAATGTGGAAATGACGTTCTTCTCTCCTGTTACCGATGTTCTTGTCCTGCTCATAGCGAATTATGATGTGCTGCCAAAGAACACCTCAATCTCCATGACTTCAGGGACGCTTCACATCAATCCAATATGGACAGCTCTGGGACCAGCAAAGGCAAAAGCTTTGCCAGCATTGCACGCATTCTCTGGGGCCGACAACACTGGTCGCTTTGCACGAATAGGCAAACTGACCTGGTTCAAGCTGTTCCTAGATGCTGACGATGGCATCATCAGGGCTCTATCAATGCTATGTGATGACACAGGTGTGAGCGAGAATGTCCTGCAAAGCTTGGCCAGGTTTGTATGCCAGGCATACTGTCTGAAGGGCATTCAAATATCAAGCATTTCTGATCTACGCTGGCACCTATTCTGCAAGTACATGGCAGAAAGTGACAAGCTGCCACCTACAATGGGTGCCTTGAAGCAGCACATCATGAGGACACATGTGCAAGCACGAATCTGGGGTCAGGCTTCTCTTCCCCATCAGGATCTGCTGGACCCACTTCAGAATGGGTATCACAAGGGTGATGATGGCCAGCTAAAACCAACGACCACAAGCCTTCCCCCAGCACCCAAGGCCATTCTGGAGATGGTGAGATGTCATTGCAAAAAAGACTGCTCGTCCCAGCGCTGCTCGTGCAAGTCCAAGGCCTTACCTTGCACAGATATGTGTTCGTGCAGCGCACAGTGTGACAATGACGATGATGCTGTGTACAACTACTGTGATTCTGATGATGAGATTGACAGTGACAATGAATTAAATATGTACTATTACTGTGCCGAGAATACTTTTTGAACATTTTCTTGATTAATGCCCGTATTCATAGTCACATACCATCATTGTGCGTGGTCATTGTTCACTTTTTGTCTTGTCCTAATTAAATCAATATGTCATGCCAGCTCTGTTGTGATTGCAATAGAAGTACTGTATGATTGCTCTAGTACTTTCCATGGAAGCTACAAGATCAAGTGAATAATTTTGACTGAGTGTTGAGTGGTACTTGAAAAGTAGACAGAATGGATAAAAAACACCATCTGAGGAAGAGCACTTTATTGACAACGTTTCGCAGATAGCTTCATCAGGTCACTAACAACTGCTGGTACATAGGAGGCCTTAAATATCCGTCCAGACAGGTGGCGGGGGAGGAGAGGGAGGTGGGGGTTGGGAGGGAGGAAGGAGGCAGGACAGGGAGGGGGCAGAAGCATGGGGGGAGGGGAGGCGGAGCCTATATATGGGTCAAATACATCAGTAAGAACTAGCAAAAACAGACATACAAACATGCGTACAGGGTAACAACTCTACTAGTACAAAGAAATAAAAATAACTATAACAATAATAATAATAATTAAAGTTGCAAGCAACGTTGTCCGGGGTTCGACGGTTTTGCAAGCAGGGTATTGTGTTTGATACAAATGCTGTGTCACAGATATCAAAAGATCATTTAACTTATCGGGCATGGAGAAACTACAGAAGGAGCAGATTGTTCAAACAAACAATAGCGAGAGAGGGAGAGATTGGCTGTAAAAGGGATCTGCCTCTATCCGTTTAGTAACAGAGTTGTAGATATGTGGAATAGGCTACCGAGTGCTATAATGGGATCAAGAACAATAGAGCTTCAACTTGAAATTAGATAGAACGAGATGGGTTGGGTGTGAAAGGGATCTGCCATGTGTAGGTCAATCGGCTCTGGAGACTCCCGTTTTCTTATTTTTTTATTTTCTCATTTGTGAAGGAGAGAGGGAGTATGGCGAGAGAATAGGATGTCGTAAACGTAAGGAAGATAGCGATAAATATGAGAGAGAGAGAGCGTGGGATGGGTTGGGTGTGAAAGGGATCTGACATGTGTGGGTCAATCGACTCTCTGCAGACTCCGGTTTTCTTATGTTCTCATTTGTGAGAGAGAGAGAGAGACTAGGATGTCATAAATGTAAGGAAGACAGAGATAAATGAGAGAGAGTTTTTATGAGATGGGTTGGGTGTGAAAAGGATCTGTCTTGTGTGGGCCAATTGGCTCTCTACAGACTCCCATTTTCTTATGTTCCTATTTTTACAATTGTGTTTTGATTGCAGGTATATGATAACATGGGTGTATAGTAAGTAGTGTAAATAGCAGGTAAAGTTTATGAGATGGGTTGAGTGTGAAAGGGACCTGCCTTATGTGGGCAACTTGACTCTCTGCAGACTCCCATTTTCATCTTGGTTGCATGTGTAAGGGATCTGCCTCATTTGTACCGATGTGCAAACAAACAAGAGCGAGAGAGAAAGAGATTGGCTGTGTAAGGGATCTGCCTCTATTCGCTTGGTAAAAGAGTTGTAGATATGTGGAATAGGCTACCAAGTGCTATAGTGGGATCAATAACAATAGAGCTTCAACATAAAATTTGATAAGACGAGATGGATTGGGTGTGAAAGGGATCTGCCGTGTGTGGGCCAACCGGCTCTCTGCAGACTCCCATTTTCATCTTGGTAGCATGTGTAAGGATCTGCCTCCTTTGTACCAGTGTGCAAATAAGAGAGAGATTGGCTGTGTAAGGGATCTGCATCTCTCGTAACAGAGTCGTAGATATGTGAAATAGGCTACCTAGTGCTATAGTGGGATCAAGAACAATAGAGAATTTAAAGATAAAATCAGATAGTCATATGGATGAAATGGGTTGTATGTGAAAGGGATCTGCCTTTTGTGGGCCACTTGTCTCTCTGCAGATTCCCATGTTCATCTTGTAAGGGATCTGCCTCATTTGTACCGGTGTGCAAACAAACGAGCGACAGAGAGAGACTGGGTGTGTAAGGGATCTGCCTCTATTCGTTTAGTAACAGAGTTGTAGATATGTGGAATAGGCTACCGAGTCTTATAGCCAATCGGCTCTCTGCAGACTCCTGTTTACTTATGTTCTCATTTGTGAGAGAGAGAGCGAGGCTCCCTATTTCCTGTTCTCATGCACTAGTACAGTATGTCGTAATCGTAAGGAAGACAGCGATAAATAAGAGAGAGAGAGAGAGATAACTCAACACTCAAACAAGCACAAACATAGCTACACAAGACCATCACACAAGCACACACACGCCTATCTAGCGACGAACTGTCCTGTTTACATTATCATACACACTCCCCCCCATCCCCATTCCATCACTTCGTATGTACGATATTATTTCCGTCTTTTTTACTGTGTATGGATTAAGTTATTGGTGTTCACTCTTGACATATGTGTCCTGCTACTTCTGTATGCATACATAATAGCATGAAAGTGTTCAATACGCGCATATGAAGCTATGTATATCGGGGTTCTCTTCCCTTCCATCGGTCCACCCCTTATACCTCCCTCCCTCCTTCCTATCCCATATGTGTAAACATTATATTTTAGCTTTCCGAAGGTAAATACGTACTTCTGATAAATATCTAGCCTTGTATTTAAATCATGAATTCTGTTTAACCCGTTGAGACCCAGCGTCGCACGTGTTGCGTCGGCAGTCTTTGATCACCAACTCCCAGCGACGCATCACGTGCGTCCGACATATAAAAAACACTTACGTGGCTCGTAAGGTAGGAAATGGCGGGAGAATAGGAGGGGGAGGTACCGTAGTGTGTGTGGGAGCCGGGCCAGTAGGTGTGAGCGGGCCGAGACAGCCGCGCGGCTGGTGGTGGTGGGCTTAGTGGGGATAGTTTACACCCCTAGTTCACCGCCACTTTGAACCTTCATTACTCCGGTCGTATGGGAGCTAAAGGCTTGAGATTTATGTGAGATACTCCTTAGGATGTATGCCGTACAATGCCATACTCAGTTTTTACCCTAGTGCTCCCGGGGGGGTGGTCATGCGGGGGAGACGAACTATTGAAACCCGCCCCCCCCCCCGCCCCCCAAATGACCGAAATGAGTTTTTTTTTATTTGTGTGTTCATTTCTCACCATTCTCTTCCATTTTGGCTCAACAAATTTTTTTGAGGCTCCCCCCCCCCCCAAAAAAAAAATGTCAGAGGTGATTTTTTTTTTTTTTTTTTTTCATTTCTCATCCTTGTCTTCCATTTTAGCAAACCAAAAAAATAAGTGAAAATGGCTTGGGACTGGGGTGAACAAAATATTATAACTAGCCGGGGCTCAACGGGTTAATGTCATTATTTAATAGAAACATGTGTAAGGGTTACATTTATACACAGGATAAGATAAGCAAATACAAACCTCAGCAGAGCATAATCATTTTTGATGAGAGGGTAGTTGTAGGCAGTGTTGCCAGTTGTACCGCTACATATTACCGCTAGATGTAGAGCTATATTTACTTCAGTTTAGTAGCCATTTTTTCATATCTAGAGACATTTCCTCGGGATAATTTGAAAATTTCAGACATTCTAGTTATATTACATTGTAAAATTTGCAAAACAAACAAATCAAAACTCTTTAGGAATTGCAGCATTGTTCTACCATTGTTTGACTATGTAGCAACGTGCTAGCGACTTTTGAGAAAGGATCTAGCGGTGTTTTGGGGTAACACTTATTGTAGGCAGTGTTGCCAGTTGTATCGCTACATATTACCGCTAGATGTAGAGCTATTTACTTCAATATAGCAGCCATTTTATCATATCTAGAGAGATTTACTAGGGATAATTTAAAAATGTCAGACATTCTAGTCATATTACATTGTAAAATTTGCAAAACAAACAAACCAAAACTCTTTAGAAATTGCAGCATTATTCTAACATTGTTTGACTATGTAGCAACATGCTAGCGACTTTTGAGAAAGGATCTAGCGGTATTTTGTGGAGACATACTGGGAGGGAGGTGGTGGTTGCAGTGGTGCCAGTTGTGAAGTTTACATATTACCGCTAAATGTAGAGCTATTTACTTCAATCTATTAGCCATTTCTTTTATATCTAGAGACATTTACTAGGGATAATTTGAAAATTTCAGACATTCTAGTCATACTACATTGTAAATTTGCAAAACAAACAAACCAAAACTCTTTAGAAATTGCAGCATTATCCTAACATTGTTTGGCTATGTAGCAACATGCTAGCGAATTTTGAGAAAGGATCTAGCGGTATTTCGTGGTAACACTTTAGGAGGGTTAAAATACGAGTCACACGGGCAATTGCCAAAACTTTAAAGGTCCATATCATTGTTATTAAACTAAGCATTTGGCAAAGGGAGGAATTGTTAAAAACCTTAGCCAATACTCTGTCATTCACCAAAAATAAATTTGAATTTATCATTATTATTTGGTAGGGTAGGTATGTATAGGTAGGTTGGCTAAATAATTGCTGGAATTCGTAGGGACTCGAACGGTTTTGAGAGAGTTAAATACAAAAACAAAAGTTAGGACTGAATAATAAAGAGATTATGTTATTAAGCAAAACTGGGGGATGCGTGGAAGCCTATAGACTGTAGACGGTAAACTTTGTGTGTGGTAGCGAATTCGGTTTTAAAGTAATTTAAGAATAGACAGTTTTCAATGCTGCGGCCAAACTATTCCACCCATTTATATTTTGTTGATATCAAAACGTTCGGAATCGCGAGCCTCACCCAACTACGCAAGCATGGCTCTGATCATCGGCGTAGTTTTCAAGATGTGGAATTTTAAGTGGAATTCGAGTTTTTTTCAAGATTGCCGGAAAAAAACCCACGTGCAAAAGCAAAACCTTCTCTATAAAATTTGCGGAGCATTAGTAGGGGAGTGCGTATGCCAAAGCCCAGTCGTTTCCTGTGAGTGGGAGAGACGGTATTTAAGCGTCAAGTTTTTCGGGAAATCGGCTGCCACGGACCTGTTTGGCCACCATGCCGGATGTTTAGCATATCAAAAGTTGCCCAATACAAAAAGGCACCTCTTGTGAAAGTTTGATCCCGATCCAAAAAGCGGTTCTGGAGTTATTGCGTCGAAACCGGCGCGTAAGAAACATTTGGATGAAATTCCAGGTTTAATGATTACAATAGGGGTCCCCGTAGGGGACGAACCCCTAATAAAAATAATAATAACAATAATAATAATAAAAATAATAATAATAAAAATAACATTAATAATAATAATACAAATGATAATATTAATCGTAACAATTATAATTAAAACAGTGAAGATAGTGCTAATATAATTATAGTGGTACAGTAATAGCAATAAATAACATAGAGAGAGAGAGAGAGAGAGAGAGAGAGAGAGAGAGAGAGAGAGAGAGAGAGAGAGAAGCCGGGAGTAGGGAAAAGATTAGCTGAATTGTAAAGCGAAAGCAAGGGATTGGCGCATTTAGTGGGTAGGGTTGAAGGTGTGACAGGTATAAAGGAGAGGGGAGGGTGTTTTTTTTTTTTTTTTTTTTTCCCCAAGGTTGGATTAAAAGGGGAAAGAGAGAGAGAGAGAGAGAGAGAGAGAGAGGGAGAGGGAGGATAATAAAGGGGCGGTATCTGAAAGGACAGGGGGGGTAAAGCTGGATGGCATATAAGTGTGAGCTGGGGCTTAAAGAGAGTCTGGGAGACAACAATCTCGAGTCGAAAGAGTGTGACGGCGAGGGTAGTAGGAACTATTAAGTGTAGATCATATAATATTAATGGGAAAGAGGAGAAGGAACTACACATTCATCAATCTTAATGGCTATACAGGCTACATGTATACAAAATTATATATCTTGAATACACTTAAATATGAAAGAAAATATAAATATTAATACAAATTGTAACACAACCAATAAATATTCATACACATTTCAGAAGATTCAATAGAGACATTATGGTGTGGTGATGATAGAAATATGGACAGAGAGAGAGAGAGAGAGAGAGAGAGAGAGAGAGAGAGAGAGAGAGAGAGGGAGGGAGGAAGGGTATAGTGCTGGAGTAGGGAAGAGATTAGTATAATTGTAAAACGAAAACGAGGGAAGAGGGCAATTTAGGGGGTAGGTATGAAAAGCTAGAGAAGAGGGAGGAGTTCTTCAAAGGTAGGTTAAATGAGAGAGAGAGACAGCGAGAGACCGCGAGGGCCAGAGTGAGAGAGAGCGCGAGAGTGAGAGGGAGAGATAGAAGGGAACGAGGTAAGCATATGATATGGAGATAATATTATGGACAGCAATAGATCATAACATAGGGAAAGGTAACAATAATAATACGAATAAGAAAATATATAAGAATACATATAGCACTAATGATAAAATACTATTAATAATATTAATACAAATAATACTAATAAAAATAACAATAATAATAATAATAATGCACATGATAATGAGGGTGAGAGCGCACGCGAGAAAGAAAGAAAGAGAGAGAGAGAGTACAAAGGAGTACAAAGGAAATCAAGCAACAACAGATCTAGTGACCCTTCTAGGTTGCTTGTCCTCCAAAACACTGAGGATCAAGTGTCCAAACAGTGGTTTAGAGTGGGTAAGGGAACATTGGAAAGGAAATTACTGCCCTGGAACTAATGTCCGTGGCAGGATTAGGAAGTTGGTAGGGGACAGATGGGTTAGTAACTGAGGGGGGGATAAAATAAAGTTATTCATTTACAAACGCAGTCAGTCGCGGGTTTGATGCGAGATATTTGTCTAGGCGGAGTTTAAATGAATCAACGGTGATGCAGTCTATAACGTTTCGGGGAAGCCCATTCCACAAGTTGACAACTCGATTGAAGAAGAAATTCTTAGATTCGTGTGAGTTAAAAGATTTACCAATAATTTTGCAACCGTTTCCCCGCGTGTAATTAGATTGGTCGATAGTGAAGTACTTACTACAGTTCATATTGTCGATGCCTTTGATGATTTTGAACACTTGAATTAAGTCACCTCTTAATCTGCGCTGGGTTAAAGGAAATAGATTTAATTCTCTAAGACGCTCTTCGTATGGTTTGTTCTTTAGGCTAGGTATCATTTTGGTAACTCTACGTTGAACTCGTTCTAGCTTGTTTATATCTTTTTGGTAATAAGGGCACCAGGATTGAACGCAGTATTCCAGAAGAGGGCGGACTAAGGAATTGTAAAGGGTTAGGATAACTTCTTTGGATTTATGCTCAAATGGCCTATAAAGCCAATTATTTTGTTTGCCTTCTTAACAACTTCTGAACATTGTTGACTCGGTTTTAGGTTACTCGATATTGTTACTCCCAGATCGGTTTCTCTGTTTACATTCTTAAGCTGAGTGCCATTCATCGAATAGTTTGCTTTCTCATTTAGGTATCCGATATGTAGTACTTTACATTTATCCGCATTGAAACTCATTTGCCAAATTTGGGCCCAACATGACAATTTATCTAGATTGTGTTGCATATCGTCAACTTGTTCTTTTGAGAGTACGCTATTTGCAATTTTTGTATCGTCAGCAAATTTTGAGATTGTACTGGTGAGACCCTCAGAGACCCAGAGAGAGAGAGAGAGAGAGAGTAGATACATACATACACATACACACACACACCAACATAAACACATATAAATATATATACATATATATATATATATATATATATATATATATATATATATATATATATATAATTAATATATATATATATATATACTGTATATATATATATATATATATATATATATATATATATATACATACATACATACATACATACACACACACATACAAATACATACATTCATACTTCAACACTGCAGAAAGCATATATAATACATACATACCTACAGATGCACACACAATCTTAAATAATGTGTAACACGAACACAGACATACGCACTAGGTAGGGGGATGAGTGAAGTTGAATTCAAGGGGGTCGTATGGGGTTTCTATTGTGTAATATTTTCTTGGTAAGGATTAAATGAGAGAGGGGACGTGCTAGTGTGAACATTCCACTGTTTTGTTCTACGGTGTCGCTAGTCGTGATCACTGCTGACTCGAGGCACTTCCGTTTGTAGTTGTCAGATTCACGAATCAGCATGCTAGCCCCATCCCAGTTCATGAGATGGGTAGTTCTGTCCCTGTGGATGACACAGGCATTATTCATATTATTGTTGCGGCAATCGTTTTTGTGTTCCTGCACTCGAGTTCGAAGATCATGCGAAGTCTCACCCACATAACCCTTGCTGCATCCCCCTCTCTCTCTCTCTCTTTCCCCTTTTAATCCAACCTTGGAAAAAAAAAAAAAAAAAAACACCCTCCCCTCTCCTTTATACCTGTCACACCTTCAACCCTACACACTAAATGCGCCAATCCCTTGCTTTCGCTTTACAATTCAGCTAATCTCTTCCCTACTCCCGGCTTCTCTCTCTCTCTCTCTCTCTCTCTCTCTCTCTCTCTCTCTCTCTCTCTCTCTCTCTCTCTCTCTCTATGTTATTTATTGCTAGTACTGTACCACTATAATTATATTAGCACTATTTTCACTGTTTTCATTATAATTGTTACGATTAATATTATCATCTGTATTATTATTATTAATGTTATTTTTATTATTATTATTTGTATTATTATTATTGTTATTATTATTTTTTGTATTATTATTATTGTTATAGTTATTTTTATTTCTTTGTACTAGTAGAGTTGTTACCCTGTACGCATGTTTGTATGTCTGTTTTTGCTAGTTCTTACTGATGTATTTGATCCATATAATTAGGCTCCGCCTCCCCTCCCCCAATGCTTCTGCCCCCTCCCTGTCCTGCTTCCTTCCTCCCTCCCAACCCCTACCTCCCTCTCCTCCCCCGCCACCTGTCTGGATGGATATTTAAGGCCTCCTATGTACCAGCAGTTGTCAGTGACCTGATGAAGCTATCTGCGAAACGTTGTCAATAAAGTGCTCTTCCTCAAATGGTGTTTTTTAACCAATTTTGACTGAGTAGAAATGGAACAAAATCATAGCAATTACCGCTAGCAATCATGGTATGTGACTACGAATACGAGCATAAGTATAATGATTTATTGCAAACACACTGTTCCATTATATTCCTCGCCCTTGAAAATGTATATTTAGACACCAAGATCAGATGTCTACCACCATTAGAAGCAGAGATGTCGTGAAATCTATTTCAAAATGGCCGCCATTTTGAAAATCCAAGATGGCCGCCATATTGTGATTGAAAATAATGTAAACATTGATTTCCTGGTTCAGTAGGTCCTAAGCTTTATGAAAATGTATAGTTTTGCAAATCTCCAAAAAACTCCAACGAAAGTACATAAGGAACTGGACTAAATACATGGGAAGAACATCTCCAACAAATCAGATTGCTTTTTGCTAACCTTGCTGAAGGAAATCCAGTAGTGAACTTAAAGAAATGCACTTTCATTAAGAGTACTGTCCAATATCTTGGATATATAGTAGGACAGGGTCAGGTTGCACCTCCTCAAGCTAAAGTAGTAAATTTTTAATTTTTCAACCCCTACCAATAAGAAAGAAATCCAAAGATACTTAGGGATGTTTGGACATTACAGGAGGTTTATTTTAAATTTCTCAAGGTTAACAGCACCTTTAACAGATCTTCCCCGAAAGGATGTGAAGTTTGAGTGGTCCTTCGATTGTGAGGAAGCTTTCAGTGCCACTAAATACATTCTATCTAACTATCCTGTTCTCCGTGCCCCTGATTTCACCAGATCTTTCTCCCTAGCTGTTGATGCTAGTAATACCGGGGTCGGAGCCATGTTACTCCAGGAGGATGACTGTAATGTATTGCATCCTGTTTGCTATTTTAGTAAAAAGTTAAATTCTGCTCAACGTAATTACTCTCTAATAGAAAAGGAGCTGTTAGCATTGATTTTGTGACTCCAATACTTTAGTGTTTATGTTCAATCTGCCCCTGGTTCCATTACTGTATATACTGACCATCACCCATTAAAATGTGTGCACAAGTTCCAAAATAAGAAACAAAGACTGATCAGGTGGAGCTTGTTGCTACAGGAGTATGCCTTAGATGTCAAACATATTAAGGGTGTCCAGAATGTGCTAGCAGATTGTTTGTCAAGAGTCTAAAAAAATGTTCATATACTTTCCTCCTCTTGACCTCTTTTCTAGCGGGGGAGGTGTAACAGCTGGAGAGACCAAACTGTTGAACGTGACTGTGCAGCAACATTTTGGCAAGATTCCTTCTCTCTTTCTTTCTACCTTCAACCCCTGCAAACGTAAGAGAGAGAGAGAGAGAGAGAGAGAGAGAGAGAGCGGCCTGGCTGAGTGCGAACGTGACATTCCAAGCATTCCTCGAGAGAGAGATAGAGAGAGAGGGTTGTTTCCCGTCAAAAACGCGTAAAAGGTGCGGGGCATCTGTGACGTGGTGAGCAACCCCCTACTCCCACCTACTCCAAACACCTGTAATTGGACAGCCCCCAAGGCCCCTCGTGTGACTGGTAGCGGCACCTTGGACTAGTGTGGTGATGGACTCGTATATAAGGACAGATATTTGATAGATCAAAGCAGTGACATTCTTGGCTGGAGAGAGTGAAGGTGTATTGGCTTGGAGAATATAG
>CM064534.1:10460773-10495773 GCA_032716605.1 Paralithodes platypus
AAGAGGCGACTAAAGAGGTTGGGTCGGTGGGCTTGCGACCCCCACCCGTAAAAAATATCTAGGCAAAGAAAAACGAACGAACAGCCTCGGATGCGGACGGAACCAACGTTGACGAACCACGACCGACTAAGGACATGCCTTCGGACATTCTGAGAATGGCTACGTGGAATGTTAGTGGCATGAATGATGGCACAAAAGAGAGAGAGGTTCTGGAAGTGTTAGTGAATGCCAGGCTGGATGTATGTGGAATGACAGAGACCAAATGGAAAGGTTCAGATGTGAGAGAGTGGGAGTGTGGAATGGGTGTGTGTGCTGGAGTGAGTGAAGGAACAGCGAGAGAAGGTGCATGTTTGTTTGTAAGTAGCAAATGGAAGGAATGTGTAAGAGAGTATGGGTCTGTGGGTTCAAGGATTGTGTGGGTGAGAATGAAAGTAGGAATACAAACGTGGGTGATTGTATGCGTGTATGCCCCGACAGAGGATATACTTGAAAGAAAGAAAGAGGAGTTCTGGATGAATGTGGAGGTGTGCCTGGAGAAGTTTGACAAGAACGAAAGAATATTTCTGATTGGGGATATGAATGGTAAGGTGGGTGATAGGAAAGTTGAGGGAGTGGTGGGAGGGTGGGGCGTACCATCAGAGGTGAATGGGAATGGTAGTGCACTTGTGGACGTATGTGTGGGGAGGAGGCTGTGGATAGCCAACACCTTCTTCCGACACAGAATGATCCACAGGTACACGTGGAAACGGATGTTGACGATGAAGGATAAGACAGTGGTGGAACGAAAGTCATTGATTGATTATGTATGTGTGGATGAACGAATGAAGAAATCTGTGATGGATGCTAGGGTGTATAGGGGTATTGGAGAGGGTCTGTCTGATCATTATGTAGTGGTAGCTAAGGTTAGGATACAAAAGAAGTGGGTGAGGAGAGCGAGAGGGAGGCGAGAGGAGGGTGGAATGATGAGGAGGGTGGAGAGGTTGCAGGAGGAGGAAGTCAGGGAGGAGTACAGGAGAGCAGTGGAAAGACGACTAGGTGGGTTCAACCTGGAAGTTATGGAGGAAGTGGAGGAGATGAGCAAGGTGTTTAAGGATGAGATCTGTGCAGCATGTGAGGAGGTGTGTGGAGTGAGGAGAAGAGGGAGGGGAGTGAAAGGTACAGCATGGTGGACAGAAGAGGTAAGAATAGCTGTGGAAGAAAAGAAGAAAGCATATAGAGAGTGGTTGGGTAGTAGAGGGAATGAAGATTCCGAGAGACAGAAACGAGCGAGGTACGTGGAGAGTAAGAGGGTGGTGAAGAGAGTAGTGAAGGAAAGTAAGAGAAGAGTAGATGAGGAATTTGGAAGGAATCTGAGTGTAAAATGGAGGGAGAGTAAGAAACTGTTCTGGAAAGAAGTCAAGAAAGTTAGGGAAGGTAGCAAGGGAAACAGTAAGGGTGTGAAAGATAAGAATGGGAGAATGCTAGCCGAGAAGCAAGAGAGAGTCGAAAGATGGAGGGAGTACTTCAGTGAGTTGCTAAATGAAAGGAATGAAGAGCCAGCAAACATAGCTGGATATGGTATGGGAGGGAGAAGAAGAGAAGTAGTGGAGGAGGAGGTGGGGATCAGGAGGTCAGAAGTGTGGGAAGCCATGAAAAGAGTGAAGTTGGGGAAAGCACCAGGAACAGATGGAGTGTGTGGGGAAATGTTGAGGTATGGTGGTGAGATAGTGATAGAATGGGTATGGAAAATGTGCAAACTAGCATGGGAGAAGGGGAGTGCACCCGATGACTGGAAGACTGGCATAATAGTCCCCCTATATAAGGGCAAAGGGGAAAGAGGAGTGTGTGGTAACCACCGAGGAATATGTCTTCTAAGCGTAGTAGGGAAGGTATACAGTAGGGTAGTGATTGAGAGAGTGAGAGTGAGAATGGAGAAATGGATAGGCGACGAGCAGGGAGGTTTTAGGAAGGGAAGAGGATGTGTAGATCAGATTTTTACCCTGAATTGTGTTGTGGAGAAGTATCTGGAGAAGAAACAAAAGGTGTATGTTGCCTTTATGGACTTGGAGAAGGCCTATGACAGAGTGGATAGAGAAGGTTTGTGGAAAGTACTTAGAATATACGGAGTAGAGGGCAAGTTGCTGAAAGCAGTGAAGAGCATGTATGAGGGTGCAAAGGCGGCAGTACGTGTGGAGAGTGAGCAGAGCGAGTTCTTTGACCTGAATGTTGGTTTGAAACAGGGGTGTGTGATTGTCCCCGTGGTTGTTTACTGTATATATGGATGGAGTTATGAAAGAAATACTATCAAGAGCAGTGGATGTTGGTGTATCGCTGAAAAGGGAGGGAATTGAGTGGAAGCTACCTATACTGCTGTTTGCGGATGATACAGTTCTGATGAGTGATAATGAATGGGAGTTGCAGGGTCTGGTAAATGAGTTTGGAACAGTGTGCGAAAAACGGAATTTGAAGGTAAATACGGGGAAGAGCAAGGTTATGGTCTTCGAAAGGGGTGAAGTCACAGAGTGTGAGGTGAAGCTGAACGGTCAGGCTATGGAGATCGTCAACTCTTTTAAGTATCTGGGCAGTGTGTTGAGTAAAGATGGGACTATGGATGAAGAGGTGCGGGAGAGGGTACAACAGGGGAAGAGGGTTGTAGGAACGCTAAAAGCAGTAACAAGAAATAGTGTGGTCAGTATGGAAGTGAAGAAGTCCTTGCATGACAGTGTGGTAATCCCGACACTGACTTACGGAAGCGAAGCATGGACGTTGGTTGAGAGACTCAGACCAAGAGTGAGAGCAGTGGAAATGAATTACTTAAGGAGTGCGTGCGGAGTTACATGGAGGGATAGACAGACTAATGAGGAAGTAAGAAGGAGGTGTGGTGTGGAGGTAGATGTGCTGGAAAGTGTGAAAAGGAACAACTTGAGATGGTTCGGCCATATGGAACGTATGGAAAGCGAGAGAATGACTAAGAGGGTGTACGAGAGCGAGGTGGAGGGACAGAGGGGGAGAGGTAGACCGAATATGAGGTGGAAGGATGGAGTGAGGAACTACATGAACGAAGGCGGTGCTGGTTGGGGGGAGGGGCGTCGACTGACTGGGCACAGAGGTGCATGGGGGCGGTTCGTTCGCGGCCACCCCTTCGGGGATCACGGCGTCAGGCAATAGATAGATAGATAGATAGATGAAGTTATTTGGTTGTTTAATTCGGGGGATACATGATTAATATAGAGGGATTCCAATAAGTTTGTGCCCATAGGGAAATAGGCAGTCGTTAAAAGTTTAATGTTATATATGGAAAAAGAGTGTTCTAAATCAAGAGAAGGAGAGTGAATTGTTGAATGAGAGGAAGTGGTAAGAGGCCTTCCGGTGGGAATTGTGACATCCTTATGTTCTGCGAACCAAAGAGTGAGATTTATCATTGTCTCACTTATGTATCGAGCCTTTACAGGTCGAACATGACTGTGGACTCATAAATGATTTTCGAGATAAGTGAAGTAGGAAGAGGGTCTTTATGTTTAAAGAAGGTTCCAATAGTAAAGTAATTATTTGTGGAGACAAATCTGAGCTTTATGTTAAGAAAGTGTTCATTTAGTAAGGACTGCAGTTTCTTTCGAATAATGGAACTGAGGTGGTCATAATAAGATAGTTTTATGTAGTGAATGTCTGATTTGGGCGTAACTACTTTAACTTTAGGGGGGAACTTTTCATCTAAGAAATTATAAAATTATATTTTCATTTACTTTAACACTTTTTTTGCGGCACTTGTCATATGACAATTGCTTGGTCACCACTGTACCATACGGGGGTTTTGGACTAAAAGTAACCTTCATTCCCTGCACATGTTCTTGTATAAACAAGAGCTAGAACATATTTGAATGATATATGCTTGAAAGCAGAGGAATAGACCTTTCCAATGACACCTGAATTATGCCTGTGCGACCACTGGTTGCTGTGCAACGATATTGCACAGGTGACGCTAAATCAGCCAGAGTGGACAGAAGGGTGCTGAGCTGGTATGGTCATGTTGAACGAATGGGAGATGAAAGGCTTACAAAGAGAATATGTAAGTCAGGTACAAGGGGAGATAGAAGGGCAGGAAGACCCCCATTGAGATGGAGAGACTGTGTAATAAAAGCTTTGGATGATAGAGGAATGACTATAGATCAGGCAGGGAAGTGGTGGTGGACAGGAGTGAATGGAGAATGCTTGTGAATAGTTGAGAGAACACGTGGTCATTTGGAGGAAGGGATCAGGCGCAAGTTGGACTAGATAATAGTCCATCAGGCGCCTGGCCTGGGGAGACGATTAATATGAAGGGTGCGCCTGGAAGTGTGGTGTGAGGGCTTGTGGCTTTGGCTCCGCTGCATGTCTGCCTGCCGAGATTGGAACCTCTCCGGGTGGTCGGGGGCCGGGGGAGTGCTGGAGCGACCTTAGTAGCCCTGATCTCTGGGTCTTCTCCTGGGTGACCTAGATGTGTGTGAATTTGTGTTTTTATCTGTGTTTGTTTGTTGTTTTATGTTGTTTTTGTGTTTTCCCTATTCTTGCTCTGTCTTGAGTCGGCTACCCCCAAGACAAAAAAACAAAAAAACAAAACAAAATATATATAATGAAATAGAAAATAAAAATAAAACTAGGAAAAATGGGGATTGTGCCTGAGCATATAGATAGATAGATAGATAGACGCTAAATCGGTAAAAAAAAGCGAGTTTGAGCGGTTTTTGCTATTCCCGAGTTTGTAAGGGAGATGGAGATGTCTCCCACTACCACTATATTCCTAGCACTCCAAGTTGGCGGTTCTGAGGGCAAGAATGTGTACGCTGGCCAGCTTGCCAGAATGTGCTCGTACTCGCTAGCGCTCGCCAGCGCAGTGGAATGGGCTATAATAATCGTAGAACGATGTTCTTTCTTTCCTAGTATTCATGTAGTCACAGCCAGATCAGTGGTGGTCTTTATTCTTGTCTGTGACACATGAAAGAATTTTATATTAGTGATAGAGTATAAGATATGCAGAGTGAAGTTAAAGGAGAGAGAGCGAGGTAGGCAGCGAGGTGGTATTATGTGCATGTGTATATACGTGTGCCTTTCCCTCGCCCTTGATTGGCCGGCGGGCCTGGCTACGTCATAGGACGCTTGCTCTTCATGACGTAGTGGTCTGTGATTGGAGGCCGCTGTCCTGGGAGCGTGGTGCGGGGATCCTTCCTGCGTATCTCCTGCAGAGCTTGGCATATCGTGCTTGCTACTAGACGTCCCTTGCAATCTGTCCCCCAATCTAACCCCCTGTACTACTGTTTCTCTCTCTGAACTTCTTCTTTTCCATTACCTCTCATCTTTATTCAATTACTTATCCCTTCTGGTTCTGCATACGACTTCCAATGGCGGCCAGTCGTATTACCAGCACCAGTTCTCACATACATGTTTTGCACTAGCTTTAGGGATTATTAGTCTAGTCACATGAGTCATATTATCATTGGGTGCTTCTAATTATTAAGTTGTTCTATGTTGCTATTTAATGCTAGACAGTGGAAGGTATCTTTAGTCGTTGTCTGAGTTATGTATATGGCGAGTCAAAGCCTATACGACTTCGACGGAGCTAGGTGCCTGTAACCTTTGTGCATATTTTTCCTTTGCGAGTGTAGCAGTATACGAGCGAAGGGCTTTTGCCTACTCTTGCTCGTATGCTCGCTACCTCTTTGTGTTGACCTTTGTGGAGCGCCAGGGCAAGACCAGATACTTGAGATCTGGACTTACCAAGAGAGCCTCCTAGTCAATTAACGTAACATAAGGGAATCTGTTCAAGGGGAGACAGTAGGCTACGAGCATGCTTGCGCTCTGCCTAGCATCCTGGTACCTTTTATGCTGCTGCTAGACTTTATTAGTAATAAAGACAGCCTGTGTTTATTAACTTTAACTGTGTATGCTTTAGGAATTATTCACGTATTATTTTAGCCTAGGTTGATGCTTTGTGCACAACCCCGTATGGCTGGTACTTTGGCTAAGGAAGTACTGTTTTGAGAGACTATTATTAGTGCTGTCACAGAGTTATTGCACTCCCTTGTTATATATATGTATCCTACTTATTGGTGTATTTAAGATACACGCTTTGATGTCCTGCCCCTGCATTATTTCTGTTCTATATTAACTTATAACTATTATATCTTAGAGCATCAGACGTTTCCAGAAGATTCCATATCTGATTGTTGTAGGACTAGACTTTCAGTGTTTTCATAGAGCATTGCAGAGTTTAGTGTTGAGTACAGACTCACACTAAAGTTAACGTAAGCATATATTTCTTTATCAAATCTTGTTATAGTTTATTCAAGCATTGTTATTACTTAAGAGCATTTTATTAACGTAAAGTACTCCTGTTGTGAGTAGGCTTTGCCGTCACCGGAAAGCCTTAGTAGAAGTGCACTAAAACCCAGTTAATTGATACCCGTTATCCAGTAGATTAACTCTGGAGGGTTTTAAGTGTTTTGTTCGCTGGCGTAATAGTTCGAGGGTTTGGAATTAGGGTACCGTTGTTGCAGATATAGCCTATCATCTAGTCCAATATTAAGTGCCCTTGTTTATTTCGTAGTGCCGGTCGTAACAAATGGTAGCACTGGAGGTCACACTTATCATGCGTAATGCTATATCACGGGTATTAACTCGTACAAGACCTCTCTCTCTCTCTCTCTCTCTCTCTCTCTCTCTCTCTCTCTCTCTCTCTCTCTCTCTCTCTCTCTCTCTCTCTCTCTCTCTCTCTCTCTCTCTCTCTCTCTCTCTCATTTAACTTAATTCTCATTATGAATTATTTTAATACAGTGATGACCCCCAGGTAATATTGTTCAAATTAGGAAGGACCTCATGAGAGAGAGAGAGACAGAGGCAGAAAGACAGACAGAAGACAGACAAACAGACACACACATGCAGAGAGAGATATATATTTACATAGATACACTGGCCACACAGACCTTATGATCCAAACAAGGTGGTCAGGACTTAATTCTAGTAGAGATGGCCTATCCGATAGAAAAGGAAAGTTGAAGGAAAGGATAGAAAAGAAGAAGGCTCTCTCCCCACTCTCCGGCAATTGCCGTACATGAAAAAGTTGGAAGTGATTAACCTTCCTGGGCTTCGAAATCCTCAGACGGAATTTACAGGAATGATTGGAAAAAAGAAAGGAAAATGTATGCAACCCTTCGCCTTAGTAGCATGTACATTTTGGGGTTAATTGGAATCATCCAACCCATCACCCTTAGTAGTATGTACATTTTTAATGATGATATTTATAATTATTATTATTTATTTGTTTATTTATTTATTTGTTCTTAGGCTCTCTTCAGCTGAAAAAATAATAACGGTGATAATCACCGCCTACTCCATACCAACTTTTCTATGGTATGAGTCTAGATTTGTCTAAAATGTATCTATAGAGGAGCTGTCTATTACTTTATTTGGAAGTTTGTTTCACTCATCAATTACACTGTGAGCGAAGAAATGTTTTGTATCGAGAGAGAGAGAGAGAGAGAGAGAGAGAGAGAGAGAGAGAGAGAGAGAAAGAGAGAGAGAGAGAGAGAGAGAGAGAGAGAGAGAGAGAGAGAGAGAGAGAGAGAGAGAGAGACGGACAGTGAGACAGGCAGAGAGAGAGAGAGTAGTTAAAATATATATTTATGATCCACATCATCCATCATGCATGGATGTGTGGGTGTGGGTGTGTGTGTGTGTGTGTTGGGATTTGTGCTGATAGGTAAATATAGAATATGAAAAAAAGTCAAGTGTCAAATGTAGTGACCCAGAGCAGGTAGGCCAGGTGTGGGTCAGTCTCTCTCTCTCTCATGAGGTCCATCCTAATTTGAACAATATCACCTGGCAGTCGTCACTGTATTACAATCATTCATAATGAGAATTAAGTTAAATGAGAGAGAGAGGGAGGTTGTGTACGAGTTATCACCCGTGATATCACATTACGCATGACAAGTGTGACCTTCAGTGCTACCAGATTTTGCCCTCAGAACTGCCAACTTGGAGTGGTACGACTATAGTGATGGCCCAGACACGGTGGGCGGTGGATGGGACGGTCCTGCGCTGCTTATACTCGCTCGCCTGCCGTCAGTTTGGACATCACAGTGTCCATTAAATATATTGGGGGATTATTTAACAGCTAAATTTAACTAGTAAATTATTTGTTTTCGGTGTAGCTTACATGTTTATCTAAGTTGCCGTAAAGTGTATTTGTTATAATATGAACAGTCTCTTCTAGGAGGATATTTGTGAACAGGGGGACAATGTCAAAGGAAACTATGACTGCAGTGTCACCATTAATAGTATTTATTTTATTAACAAATTCAGGGGTGTTCTTAAGAGTACATTCATTAGGGGTTAGTGGATCTATTATTGGGACTAAATACTTCGCTAGATTGTAATTAACCCGGGAACGGCGAGAAAGCTCTTAAGAGGTTTTACTGGGCAATGACGGCAAAGCCCTTAAAAGGGCAGGCCTAAAAAAAAAAAAAATTCAAAGGCCCCAGTAGCACTTAAATTTGTTTTTTTATTTTTTCAATCCATACCTTATTTCACTTATCCACATGTGTCAATATCCCCCCCCCCCCCCTCCCCTTCAATTATCACCAATTTTTCCTCTTATTACCATCTTTCTTTGTGTATTTATCATGCCAATATCTCCAAACCCGGTCTAAACCTTGCTCGTGTTGCTAGAGAGAGGTATAGATGCGCGACTATGAGGGAGGGCAGGTTCAGTGTGGCTGTAGGCTTCAGAGTGGGAGGGTGTACATCGCGGCTGGCTCACAACTCATGACTGGAGCGGCTGACTATAATTCGCTATTTTGACCAGAACAATTATATTCCCACTTGTTTTATTGTTGTTACAGGTTACTATCTTCATAGTAGAGGTAAAATAGGCGCATATGAATAAGTAATAACGATATTTATCGTAAAATTACGATTTTAGGCGGGAAAGAGGCCTAATATTGCCGCCCAGAACTGTGGTGTTCGCTACACCATGCTCTCGCTTTATAGGTTAAACGTGCCAATTATACTTAGAATTGGACGAACGGGAATGCAGACTTTATAAATCTTGGGAAGTCCGTAAAGTACACCCAGGGAAGAGCCACTGGCTGAGATGAATCTCAATATTTCTTTAGTGATAACGTTTAACTTTAGAAGATCTCTAAGTAATATAATTATTTAATATGTCTTCCATTCTAGGAATACACATGAAAGTTTGTCCACTACTTTTCTTGAATTTGGTTTGATCATTAATAATGTAATGTATTTTCTCTATTTATTCAGTTTTATCAAAAATAACAGTGCCTTTTCCTTTCTCAGGTCTAGTGATCAGAATCGAAATGTCTGACTTTAGTGACTTAAGTGCATCATATTTAGTTTGTGGAAGTTTAGAGAGGGAGTGTTTGAAGTCATCAAATTCCCGATACAACAAAATTGCAATGGCAGAAATTCCTTCAACTATGCTATCCCAATTTCGATCAAGTGCATGTCTAATATTTATGTGCTTGATTATTTGGGTGAACTTTGTTAATGCAAAATAATGCTTGATGAAGTGTTCCTTGAATTTAGGGAGGGCAAAGGTTAATCCGTGAGACAGTACATCTCTTCAAGTGGATGTGAGGGACCTATTTGACAAATTAATAACTACTTTGTCAATATTGACCGAGTGTTCCAGGGATATTCCTAAGTTGTGGAGTCTCTTTATATGACAAGCCTTGGCCGATGTATATTTAGAGACATTATTTCCTAAAAGTATATTATATAACCAGTGAAAATCTAGTGAAGAGAAAAAATAAATAAATTTATTTTTGAAGCGATCAAGGTCCTGTTGATTCTTATTGTACTCTATTTTGTATTGATCTCAAAATTTGGTAATATATATTGAAAAAATGTATTTGCTGAAGTTGTCCTAATCCTTAGGGTATATAATTTGAAGTATATAAGAAGCATGCCATGGATTTTACAGATTTTAAACAAATGTATATACAGTTGAGTTTTCCTAACCCTAAATTCTGCGTTCTCAAGTTTACAGTAAGTGATAAAAGCAGAGTCACCGTATCTAGTTTTGTATTATTTCAGTAAATGCGGTATTAGCAGGGAACCGTAATCTGAGAATAAATAAAAGCCTTTCTTAGATTAAGGTTTCCTGTTAATACATAATTTACTGAAAGTTTAAAACCTAGATATGGTGATTCTGCGACTTCAATTTGATTGTACCAGTCTCTTAACCACCATTGCAGGACACACACATAACCAGGTTCGTCATATTTTGTTATATCTTTGATATATTCTATTCGTTAAGCTATTATTAGGTATTAATGATCTATTTTATAATAATTAAAGTTGCACTGTTTAGATACACTTAATTTGTAGCCTGATGATGCCAAAATAATTGGCGAAACGTTGCCCAACAAACTAAAGTGCATGAGAGTACTGATGTGTATTGCTGCCCTGCACTATACAGTATATATATATATATATATATATATATGTTAGTAAAGCCAGGTAATAAATTTTCTTTGATGCACACAAGGTTAAAAGATATAGCAATTTGAGCATTTGAGATTTTATTGTTCAGGTTTTCCAGAGATCTGACAATTTTGCGTTGAGGAGCAGTAAGGAGGTACAGTAGATTGGTGAAGTTCATGATGATGTGGTGGGTACAAGATGGTACATGGTGAACAATAGGTATAACGTTTCGCTATACATATAGCATTTTCAAGTAATGAATGGTAGAGAGAATAATATGAGTTTATATAGGAGCAGGGAAGGCTGAGGGGGCGGGGTTAAGGTAGGCTATCATCTGTCATTGGTGGATGGTAAGCTTGCTATGCGGGCACTTCTCCTGGTCTGTGATTGGCCAGTGGGTGATGACGTCAAGAGTTGCGCACTGGAGTCCGTCGTGGCTGGGGGTGTGGGGTGGTGGAAAGAAGGGACCGAAGTCATCGCTGATTGGCTGGGAGCTGGGTGGCGTGGAGTGAGATGCGCGGGTTCGGGGGGCGGAGCTGAGGGGCGTCTCTCCTGGGGCAGCATGGCTGGGTAGTGTCTTTTAGCAAAAGGGAGTATCTGTAGGTCTAGAGTTTGATTATGAATACTAGGATTCAGGGATTGTATGTATAGGGCTTCTAATATTGGGAGTCGTCTAGGGTCACTTTCTTTATCAACTATGGTGGTGCGTTTATTTAAATTGTTACATGTGAGGGGGGGTGGTTGGGGGTCAGGTAGTGATCTTTTATGGCTCCTCCCTGAAGCTGAAGGGTTAGCCGTCGGGATAGACGAGTCTGCGTCATACCAATGTATGACAGAGGTCCACAGTGCTCAAAATTACAAGTAAATTGGTATATTACATGATTGTCAGTCATCGGGCTTTTTGTTTTGGTGGGAGCAGGTCTGTTACGGAGAAAAAGGTTGGAGGTTTTAGGGGATTTGTAATAGATGATTAATTTAATTTTGTTTTCCGGGTTGGTAGGGAGGACATGTTTAGATATTATTTCTTTCATGACGGCCTCGTCGGTTTTGTGGTCGGAGGACATGTAATTTCGGTAGAATATCTTGATTTCATTAGGGGGGTCAATGTTGGGGGGCTTTTGGGTGTACCACTTTTCAAGGTGGTGGTTGATGGTGCTGGAGATGTCAGAATAGGAATATCCATTGTTTACTAGGACTTGCGATAATCTTTCAAGTTCCTGATGGGTGTCGTCCCAGGTAGAGCAGTGTGTGAGGGCTCTCTTAACATAGGCAGAGATGGAGGATAGGAGATAACGGCGGGTGCATTCGTTGTCACCATTGAGGCATTGTCCTGTGTTGGTAGGTTGAGAAGGCCCTGAAGACGCTGCTGGAGCTTTGCACTAAGGAAGCCCCCTTTCTTTGCCCATGAGGCAACATGTATCAGCAGATAGACATAGTGACGATGGGCAGCCCCCTGGGAGTTCTTTTCGCGAACATTTTCATGGGTACCATCGAGGAAGAGCTCCTAGCCACCCAGCGCCCTGCCGTCTACTGTAGATACGTGGATGACATCTTCGTGCAAATTAAGGACCTCCACGAACTCCAGCATCGTTTCATGACCTCCTCCGGACTCAATTTCACCTTTGAAAAATCCAATAATGGACAACTCCCCTTCCTCGACATCCTCGTCACCCTGCACAACCTTGGGTTCAAAACCATATTTTACACAAAACCTACCAACACAGGACAATGCCTCAATGATGACAACGAATGCCCCCGCCGTTATCTCCTATCCTCCATCTCTGCCTATGTTAAGAGAGCCCTCACACACTGCTCTACCTGGGACGACACCCACCAGGAACTTGAAAGATTATCGCAAGTCCTAGTAAACAATGGATATTCCTATTGTGACGTCTCCAGCACCATCAACCACCACCTTGAAAAGTGGTACACCCAAAAGCCCCCCAACATTGACCCCCCTAATGAAATCAAGATTTCTACCGAAATTACATGTCCTCCGACCACAAAACCGACGAGGCCGTCATAAAAGAAATAATTTCTAAACATGTCCTCCCTACCAACCCGGAAAACAAAATTAAATTAATCATCTATTACAAATCCCCTAAGACCTCCAACCTTGTTCTCCGTAACAGACCTGCTCCCACCAAAACAAAAAGCCCGATGACTAACGATCATGTAATATACCAATTTACTTGTAATTTTGAGGACTGTGGACCTCAATCATACATTGGTATGATGCAGACTCGTCTATCCCGACGGCTAATCCTTCACCTTCAGGCAGGAGCTATAAAAGATCACTACCTGACCCCCAACCACACGTAACGATTCAAATAAACACACCACCATAGTTGATAAAGAAAGTGACCCTAGACGACTCCCATTATTAGAAGCCCTATACATACAAGCCCTGAATCCTAGTATTAATAATCAAACTCTAGACCTACAGATACTCCCTTCTGCTAAAAGACACTACACAGCCATGCTGCCCCAGGAGAGACTCCCCTCAGCTCCTCCCCCCGAACCCGCGCATCTCACTCCACGCCACCCAGCTCCCAGCCAATCAGCGATGACTTCGGTCCCTTCTTTCCACCACCCTATACCCCCAGTGTTACGACCGGGACTGCGAATAAAACAAGGGCACTTAAAGATTGGACTAGTAATAGGGCACTATGCAACAACGGTACGCTAGATCCAAACCCTCGAACTTATATGCCGGCGAACAAAACACCTATACCCTCCAGAGTTAATCTGCGATAACGGGGTATCCTTAACTGGGCATAAATGTACTCTACTTCAGGCTAACCCACACTGGTATAGCCTGATAACACACAGGATGCAAGTTACGTTAAAATGCATACAAAAAAATCTATGGGAAGATCATTTAAATCACTGCAAGATTTAATATAATAAAAAGATGCTTCAATACAGTTACTTTAAACAACAATAAACTCTTCACTCCTATCTGAAAGAAAGTGAAGTATAGTCCTACAGCATACACCTGGAAACTTCTGAAGAAAGTCTGATGCTCATAAGATGCTCGTATCTTAAACTATATAAAGGCAGGAGGCAAGACACCACACGTGTAAATGGAATACACTAAAAGATAGGACATATAATGTTAACTGACATGAGAATACTATAAAGGCGCAACGGTAGTAATGCTCGACACTAAAAGAAGTACTTCCTTATCAACGAAACAGTCTACTATGGTTGTGCAGCTCAACAACAACCTAGACTAATAAATGCTTGTGAATAATAATGCATACACATCAAAAGAGCATAGGTCCTAACTAGTGTCTGCTAGGCGAATAAAGTCTAGCTGGGATATCAAGGTTAGGAAACTGTGGCTGAGCAAGACAGGCTCATAGCCTAGCGTTGTCCTTAAGGCGGTATGGTTAAAGTTACGTTAATGACGGGGATGCTCTCTTGGTAGATCCAGATCTCAAGTATCTGGCTCTACCCTGGCGATCCCTCTAAAGTCAAGCAAAGAGGCAGCACTGTGTTATAAGGTAGTAGGCTAATGCCCTCTTACAACACGATGCTGCGCTCGCAAAAGACACAACCAAAAGGACGACCTAGGCTACCACAGAAACCGTCGAAGTCGTGTAGGTATAAACAAACCGTACACACATCGGTGACAACGACAACAGAAACCTCATCCCAGGCTAGCATTAAATAACCAAGCAGAGCACTACTGATAATGAGGGAGACACACACAAAGAGTCATCAAACCTCCATAAACTAAGGACACTGAGGGAGACACACACAGAGTCATCAAACCTCCATAGACTAAGAACCCTTATAGCCTATTCTAATACATGTAAATATATATGAGAGCGACGCACACAATACGATGGGCCGATATGAAATCGTGTACAGAACCCAAAGGGAGTGCTGTGACGTTAAAAGATTAGAGGAATGAAAGAAAGGAAGTTGAGTGAGAGAGACAGTATCAGAATGGTGGGGATATGGGGGACAGTTGTAAAAAGGATGTTAGTCGTGTGCGCCCCTGGCCTGCTCTGAGGAAGGCAGCTCCTGTGGACCCACATGTACACAGGAGCCCACAAAGACGCGGTGGTCGGCCAATCACGGGCCGAGACGTCACAAGGCAGCAGGTGTCACGTGACACAGCCAAACACGCCAGCCAATCAAGGGGCGTGAGAAAGCACGCACGCGAGCCTCCGAGCGAGGGAGGCAGCACATGTATACGCACGCACACACTACCACCACACTGCCTATATTGTTTTCTCTCCTTAAAACCCTTGCTTAGCGGGCCCTCTGTGGCCGTTTTGGGCCTTTTCAGGCCGTTCTGACTGCTATATCAACCATCAGTATGAAAGGAACTGTATTGCGCCGAAAACTAGGTGGAAATCGCTACACAATGACGCCACATACAGCTACGTAGCACTCGTGGAGCACTGACAGTGTTACCTCGAAGATGGAAGTTTAGCTGATTTTGCTACCTTGCTCACTTTTAGCGAACTATTGGTTACACTGTCATCCTCCCGCGCGGTGGGGGAACTGGAGTTAGTGTGGGCCGGGAGGCCACAGATGTCGGACGTATGGATCATTACTATCCCACCCATTTTCACTCGATTTCCACCCTTTTTTCACCCGTTTTTTGCCAGTTTTTTCAACTCGACTTATGTGGTGAGCCGCTCTTTAAGGGTTAACTATATACAATGCATGTTATATTCTATTAATGATATAAAGCACTTCCCGTTGTCACAGACGAAAATAAAGACCACCACTGGACTGTCTGTGACAATACGATTGCTAGGAAAGAAAGAACAACATTCTCTGATAACTGTAGCCCACTTCAATGTCCCTGGCGAGCGCTAGTGGCTACCGAGAGGCGATTCTGCCAACGCTGGTAGACGTCACACACCGCCCAAGATATAGGACGCTCAACATTAGGCGAGCACGATATCTGACAAGGCAGAATGCCGACAAGACCCGCCACACTTAGCCACTCCACCAGAAAATGAAATGCAAAGCTCAATCTTAAATAAAAACAACACATTAGCATAAAGAAAATCTTATAACCCCTCCCAAACATAATAGTATAATTTTAGCCTACTGTGCTCCCTGAGCGAGCTTCACAGAGCCCAGCCTCCTCAGTGAAAGACTGGTTCAACTTAGGACATTAGCTATAATATTGGCAACTTACAATTAACTATCAAAAAGAAATAGTTTTTATGTGATTTTTTTTATTTAATTTTAATGTTGTTTTTGACGGCTGCTCTACTGGGGCAAACCTAGTTTTTCTCAACTCTCGAACACACACTGACTGAACGGCGAGGGTGCTCCCCGAAGCGTGCCCTCCCGTGACAAACAATCAGCCACAACATTATCAGCGCCCTTAACATGCCACACATCCAACTTGTGTTCCGGCAGCAAAACAACACCTGGCACTGATAAACTGCCCAGTTCATCACAAAACTGGCACTTCTCTTCGCTCTTTCCGGCAACGGGACCTGCCAATAACCTTTCACTAGTTCTACATTCGTGATAAGCGATGCAGCCACGATGCGGTCTATGGTGTCGTCAACTCTCGATAAGGTATAGGCGTCTGTCAGGGATAATGCACACACACTCTTGCAATCAACACACACACTGATCTTGCCACTTAACACAGGTTGCAAAGTTACAGGCAACGACCACTCACGACATTCCTTATCCCTCAGACCCTTCGTCAACATGTAGTCCAGCTCTGCTTTCACCACAGGCTGTCGAGCTGGAAACTTCAGAAGAAAGTCTGATGCTCATAAGATGCTCGTATCTTAAACTATATAATGGCAGGAGGCAGGACACCACACGTGTAAATGTAATACACTAAAAGATAGGACATATAATGTTAATTGACACGAGAATACTATAAAGGCGCAACGGTAGTAATGCTCGACACTAAAAGAAGTACTTCTTTATCAACGAAACACTCTACAATGGTTGTGTAACTCAACAACAACCTAGACTAATAAATGCTTGTGAATAATAATGCATACATATCAAAAGAGCTTAGGTCCTAACTAGTGTCTGCTAGGCAAATCAAGTCTAGCTGGGATATCAAGGTTAGGAAACTGTGGCTGAGCAAGACAGACTCATAGCCTAGCGTTGTCCTTAACCCTTAAAAAGCGGCTCACCACTTAAGTCGTATTTAATAAAGCTGGACTATGTGGCGGCGCTCGACATAGGTCGAGTGGCAATTTCAGCACGTAATGTGGCTGAGAGAGAGAGACAAGTGGTGGCAGGAGACTAGCGAGCGTATGACTGCTCCAGACCACCGCGGCGAACCTACTGACACGAATCTCAGCTCCCTCCTCCCTCTCTCACTCGCTACATACTCAATTATATGGGGAAAGTACCGAATTACCTGCTTTTTGCACTCGCGTTGCACGGTTATTGCAAGAAAACTATCCATCATACAAGGATCGTTATGGTGTCATTCGAAAGCTCTGTTCATGCCCTTTCAGGGATAGATACTTGTTTTACGTTCTGGGTCTTATTTAGGCATGAAAATGATCACGTAAACAGCCCTATTTTGGCTAAAAACACCCCGCTGGGCGGTACACATAAATAAACCGCATAGGCCGCTAAAGAAGGGTTAAGGCGGTATGGTTAAAGTTACGTTAACACTAGATTAGCGGGCTAGCGGTTTATTTATATGTACCGCCCAGCGGGGTGTTTTTAGCCAAAAATAGGGCTGTTTACGTGATCATTTTCATGCCTAAATAAGACCCAGAGCGTAAAACAAGTATCTATCCCTGAAAGGGCATAAACAGAGCTTTTCAATGACACCATAACGATCCTTTTATGACGGCTAGTTTTCTTGCAACAACCGCGCAACGCGAGTGCAAAAAGCATGTAATTCGGTACTTTCCCCATACAATTCAGAATGTAGCGAGTGAGAGAGGGAGGGAGGAGGTGGGATTCGTGTCAGTAGGTTCGCCGCGGTGGTCTGGAGCAGTCATACGCTCGCTACTCTCCTGCCACCAACTGTCTCTCTCTCTCAGCAACATTACGTGCTGAAATTGCCACGCGCGCCGACAGATAGTCCAGATTTATTATACTCGACTTATGATGCGCGCCGACACTTAAGGGTTAATGACGGGGATGCTCTCTTGGTAGATCCAGATCTCAAGTATCTGGCTCTACCTTGGCGATCCCTCTAATGTCAAGCAAAGAGGCAGCACTGTGTTATAAGGTAGTAGGCTAATGCCCTCTTACAACACGATGCTGCGCTCGCAAAAGACACAACCAAAAGGACGACCTAGGTTGCCACAGAAACCATCGAAGTCGTGTAGGTATAAACCAACCGAACACACATCGGTGACAACGACAACAGAAACCTCATCCCTGTCTAGCATTAAATAACCAAGCAGAGCGCTACTGATAATGAGGGAGACACACACAAAGAGTCATCAAACCTTCATAAATTAAGGACACTGAGGGAGACACACACAGAGTCATCAAACCTCCATAGACAAAGAACCCTTATAGCCTATTCTAATACATGTAAATATATATGAGAGCGACGCACACAATACGATGGCCCGATATGAAATCGTGTACAGAACCCAAAGGGAGTGCTGTGACGTTAAAAGATTAGAGGAATGAAAGAAAGGAAGTTGAGTGAGAGAGACAGTATCAGAATGGTGGGGATATGGGGGACAGTTGTAAAAAGGATGTTAGTCGTTTGCGCCCCAGGCCTGCTCTGAGGAAGGCAGCTCCTGTGGACCCAAATGTACACAGGAGCCCACAAAGACGCGGTGGTCGGCCAATCACGGGCCGAGACGTCACAAGGCAGCAGGTGTCACGTGACACAGCCAAACATGCCAGCCAATCAAGGGGCGTGAGAAAGCACGCGCACGAGCGAGGGAGGCAGCACATGTATACGCACGCACACACTACCACCACACTGCTTATAATGTTCTCTCTCCTTAACTATATTCAATGCATGTTATATTCTATTAATGATATAAAGCACTTCCCGTTGTTACAGACGAAAATAAAGACCACCACTGGACTGTCTGTGACAATGCGATTGCTAGGAAAGAAATAACAACATTCTCTGATAACTGTAACCCACTTCAATGTCCCTGGCGAGCGCTAGTGGCTACCGAGAGTCGATTCTGCCAACGCTGGTAGACGTCACACCAGCCACGACGGACTCCAGTGCGCAACTCCTGACGTCATCACCCACTGGCCAATCACAGACCAGGAGAAGTGCCCGCATAGGAAGCTTACCATCCACCAATGCCAGACGATAACCTGCCTTAAACCCGCCCCCTCAGCCTTCCCTGCTCCTATATAAACTCATATTATTCTCTCTACCATTCATTACTTGAAAATGCTATATGTATAGCGAAACGTCGTACATATTGTTCACCATGTACCATCTTGTACCCACCACATCATCATGAACTTTGCCAATCTACTGTACCTCCTTACTGCTTCTCAACGCAAAATTGTCAGATCTCTGGAAAACCTGAACAATAAAATCTCATATGCAGAAATTACTATATCTTTTAACCTCGTTTGCATCAAAGAATATATATATATATATAATATTGTCACTACCAACTGAGTTTATAAACTATGTCAGTTGTTTGTGTGTTATAATGCCTTATATAGGCCTGTGGAGAGTCTAGTCGCTTGCTAAACCTCTTTCTTTCTTTTCCCTCGTGCGAGCCCTTGGGTGGCGCCTTGCAGTTTGCCTTGCCGCTCGGCTAGTAGTATAATTAATTAGTTTATTTAGCCTTTGTGCGATTGTTTTCGTTATCATAATTTTACACAATTTTATCTTATGTTTTACCTGATTACTTTTGTGTTGTTAATGAGAGCACAGGCGCCTGAGCTAATTAAGTATTCTTGTCCATACTTAGTGTACTCAAACTAGTATGAACACTCTCGATGTTACGTAATCTGGGTTGGTGTAGCGCTACGTATCATTCCGTAGTCTTAAGTTGAACGCTTCCATAACCTTGGTCGAACGTTCCATGATTGGGTAGAATATATTATTCTATAGTTGTATATGGGAAAGTATTGTAGGATTATAATTCCCATATATATATATATATATATATATATATATATATATATATATATATATATATATATATATATATATGTGTATTACTTAAGATTGTTTACAAGTATCTCATTGTAAAGAAGATGGGATACATTTTCCATATGTTATGCGCGTGTGCGGTATGTCACGACAGAGACAAACATAACGCGCTCGCGCACTCTTCAACCAACCTCCGTCCCAGCTACACACGCTAAGCCTTCTTTCTCCTAGTTATTTCACCAGGTGTTTTCGCTTCACTTTTCATCTCATACTCCATAGTCACTACATCATCATCTTTGTTACTTAGCACAACTTAACGTAAATATCTAGCCTATCCTAGCCTATTGTAGCCTCTTTTCATACTCTGTTTACTATACTAACCACTTCCAGTCATCTAGCCTATTTTCCGCCATCCTCCAATCACCAGCTGAGCTCATCAAAGGGTAATATATTCTATATGGTTAATGTTCCTTTAATATCAATAATATACAGTCCACTTATCTAAATTAGCCATATAATTGGTCCTTCGACCTTTCACTAGTTTGCCCCCCCCCCCCCTTTTTTTTTGTGGTTGGTGGTGGCCTAGCCTACGTGGTTCGTTTTTTTTTTGTGCCATATTTCGTCTGTCCCTCATGGCCCAGGGCTTTTGGCGTCATGGTGCCGCGGGTGGTGGGGTAGGGGAAGATTATCCTGCGGTGGTTGATAGGCCTGCGTACCCAGGCCCGATTAGGAAGGTGGCAATTTTGGGCCACTCCTACGTCAGGGATTTGTACGTGGACCAAGCCGTCCACAGGCCTTTCTTTTTCGTGACTCCTCTGGCTGCCCCAGGTGCCCGTGTCAGCACCTTGAGATCAACAGAAGCCTGGGGTCAGTTTTTAGAGCTGAAGCCCGACTTGACCTTCTTGGTGATAGGAGGAAATGAGATAAGGAGCGGGGTCAGTCCGAGAGGGATTGCGGAGGGGATCGAGGTCCTAGCTGAGGAGGTGGTGCGGCTCTCGGGGGGAGAAGTCCGGGTGATTGGGGTAGAGAAGCGGCAGGCTCCACGAGGGGTCTCTACGGACGAGTTTAACCGCATTAGAAATGCGGTTAACCGATGGCTAAAGCGCCATATCCCATTCACCCGGGAGCGCTATCAGTCAATGAATACCTCTGAGGCTTACTTCAGTCCCGACGGGGTACACCTCACGCACGAGGCATCAAAGCGTCTCTATTCGGAGATCCTGGCCACCTGTCGTCGGTGTTTTATGCAAGACGAATATGCCATGGTCGCCAGGTCATACAACGAGATGTTTGCCCACCATGACGTTAGAGTTGATCAACAAAATCAGTATAGCCTAGATTAGTAATCCTTCAAATCGGTACAGTATATTAATTAAATTTTGTTTGTAAAACCTTTAGGCCCGAATTATATAACAATTGATTGGCACTAAGATTAACACCTTACTACTGTACGGTTTTATAACCCAAACGTTAAACAAGTACCTATCCAAGTTAAACAGAGCTTTCGAATGACACCATAACGATCCTTGTATGATGGATAGTTTTCTTGCAATAACCGTGCAACGCGAGTGCAAAAAGCAGGTAATTCGGTAGTTTCGGTACATAATTGAGTATGTAGCGAGTGAGAGAGGGAGGAGGGAGCTGAGATTTGTGTCAGTAGGTTCGCCGCGGTGGTCTGGAGCAGTCATACGCTCGCTAGTCTCCTGCCACCACTTGTCTCTCTCTCTCAGCCACATTACGTGCTGAAATTGCCACTCGACCTATGTCGAGCGCCGCCACATAGTCCAGCTTTATTTAACTCGACTTATGTTGCTCGCCGCTAATTAAGGGTTAAAATCATCCATACTGTACTGTATAATAATTTCAAAGGTTAAGGTTATTCATTCTATATCAAATTTATACTGTCCAATAACTTCTTTATTTGATTCACATGTCATTCTAAATTCTTCTCTCGTCGTGTGCCCTGACGGCGGGGTAATATGATAGCTGATAGGCTGAGTGTGTGTTAATCCAACTCAAAACTTTTTTCCTTGTGACTTCTTGAGATTAACTTTTCTTGTGTACAATTTTCACATGTATTAAATTTAATAATATAAAATTAGCGGTACCCATTGAGTTTAGCCTGTTTCAATTACCCTATAGGCTCTCTCTCTCTTAAAATTCTTGAATTTATTATAACTTTAAACAGTACCTCTCTTTTTGACATCTGGAGACTTTTGGCCAATACTGTATTGTACTAAATTTCCCTCCCGGCTTTTCTTAACTTATGGTGTAATGATTCTATAATTTCATAACTATTATGTAAGGAGTTAAATTGAAAAGCTCCAGATTGCTAGTCTGCATTGCGCACAATTCTTATTCCGCATTTCGTGAGGGTGTTTTATTTTCGGCTCACGATTTATTTGATTTCTCGGAGTACTGTATTGTTGGCGGCAACTTATTCGGTCTGGCATTGATAGTTTGATTTAACGTCATTAGATTTCCTTCCCGTATAATCATGGCTAAAAGTGTACAAAAGCGTCGGGCTGGACTTAAGGGCTCTTTGACGGTCTTAACCTCTGATATTGACGGATTCCTTGATTCGGCGTCTAGAGTGGAGGTGGAGGCCAGGTTGCTCAGTATTCAAAAGCAACTTGACAAGTATGAGGTCACACAGGAGGACCTGGCCGACACATACGAGGACGCCGAGTATATCGAGGTGATCAGAGAGGATACCCTATATATGGAGGGCATACAAGTAATCGTTGCCACACTGAAGGGGATCTTGATTACAGAGGTCAAGAAGGAGGTCAAGAAAGAGCCAAAGAAACCCGGAGTCAAATTACCACATCTTACTCTTCCAAAATTTGAAGGTGATGCCACCATGTGGTCGGGATTTTGGGAGATGTTCAAGTGTACCATCCATGACAATCCCGACCTAACATATATACAACGCTTCACCTATCTAAAGGGTCAGCTTCAGGGTGAGGCACATAAGCTAGTCGAAGGATTCATTATCGAAAGTGCAAGCTATGCCCCAGCATTTGAGCTCCTGCAAGAGACATATGGGCATCCAGATCGAATCAAGGCAGCTTATGTAACCAAATTCAATCAATTAGTGTCACCCAAACACCAAACAGCTGACCTGAAGGACTTCTATGCCAATACAGAAAATGTGATGAGGTCAATCATTAGCCATGGTATTTGTTTGGAGGCATTTTGTGTGGTGACTCTTGTCAATAAGTTACCATCACCACTAAAGGAAACCATAAAACGGGAAATGGGAGACTCGAGCCTGGATTATAAGAAATTCACTCATTGCCTCCAGGCTGAAGTGTACAATATGGCGGGTCAAGACAGAGTAGGGGGTACACCCATGGCTACGGCAACATTTACTGCCCAGAGTGAGTACAGGAAATTCAACTGTGTTCTGTGTAGTGGCACCAATCATTTATGGTACAAGTGTATGAAGTATAAGACAGGGCCTCTAAAAGTTAAAAGAGCCCGTCAACTACATCTCTGCACTGGGTGCTTGTCAAAAGACCATGGCCATTCAGGTTGTACTAATCCTAACGTAAGAAGCTGCAAGTTTTGTAAGGGCAAACACTTTCATTCCCTGTGTACACAGAAACAAGGGAAAGAAAGTAGACCAGCAGAGGATAACACCAAGATAGAGCATACTGCTGCTACTTCAACTACAATGTCCGTTGCCACAGGTAAAAATACAGTAATCTTGCCCACCGTACAGCTGCCGGTAAAGGTTAACGATAATATTTGTGTTAAAATTAGATCGCTACTTGACCAATGTTCTCAGAGGACCTTTGTGAAGTCTTCTGTTCTATCCTCCCTTTCCTACATTTCTAATGGAACTGAGGAGTTATGTCTTCACGGATTTACCGGGAAACAGGCCTCTAGGGAATATAATGTTGTGGCACTGCAATACAAACACAGAGGTAAATTTCATCATCTAGATGTAATAGTGGTTGATGAATTGCCAGAACATAAAGGTGAACTTAACCTAAAGTCTAAACTGGTTAGTTTACAAAGTAAAGGCATAAAATTAGCCGATCCTCACGCAACGGACACAGATCAGCTGGAGCTGCTCATCGGTGCAGATCAATACTACGATATAGTGCGACCTGGGTATAAAAGGTCAGGTAGCCTAATTCTGCTTCCTACCAAGTATGGGTACGCCATCAGTGGTTCATATGTGACACAGCCTACCAGCTCCAGCACAGAAGTAATTACTGTATTGAAAGTAGCAGTAACACCAATGGACGAATACATGTCCACTGGTAATATTCCACCATGCAAAAATGACTTAAATGTTTTGTGGGAATTAGATCATATCGGGATAACCCCTAAGGAATACTCACTGGTTGAGCGTCAAGCACTATCGTCGTACGAGGATACCGTTACCTACGATCCCGACAGCCAACAGTATAAAATGAGACTGCCCTGGAACAATTCCAAGGATCAGCTGCCATCTAACAAGGGTTTGGCCATAGGCCGTCTTCGGGGACTTCAGAAAAGATTCCTCAAGGAGCCTGACTTTTGCGAGGAATACTCAAAAGTCATAAAGGAACAGTTGTCCCGGGGTTTTATAGAAGAGGTGCCTTTTGATAAATCAGATACCGGGCATTACTTGGCTCATCATGGTGTAATCAAGGAGAGCAAAACTACGCCGGTGCGTATTGTCTTCGACTGTTCCGCCAAGATGAGTGAACGTCATCCTAGTCTTAATGACTGCCTGTACACTGGACCCTCACTGGTGCCAGATTTAGCGCAGGTTTTGCTTCGGTTTCGACTCGGTAAGTATGCCTGGGTGTCTGATATTGAGAAGGCATTTCTAATGTTAAGGCTCCATGAAGACGACCAGGACTATACGCGATTTATGTGGCCCAAGTATCCGAGGCAACTGGATTCCCCCCTAATTTGTTACCGGTTCCGGGCAGTTTTATTTGGAGCGACTTGTTCCCAATTCCTTTTAAACGCCACCATTTTGAAACATTTGTCGTATGTCAGTGCAGATCCGCAGATTATTCATCAGATTCGGTCAGGGTTGTACATAGACAATTTATTGGGTACAGGAAATGAAGAAGATTTCCTGGTTAATACCTACGCTGTAGTCCGATATATTATGAATGACGCCCAACTACATTTGTGTGAATGGGCGACTAATAATTCAGTTTTGCGGACTGTACTGCAACGGGATGGTGTGGCGGCTGTACAGCAGGAACATGTTAGAGTGCTAGGGTTGTTTTGGAAAACGGACACCGATAACCTCTCATTCGGCGTTCAGTTCGCGCAATATTCGCAGATTACAAAACGAATTTGCTTGAGTTTGACAGCTAAACGTTTTGACCCCTTGGGGATAGTTCTACCGGTGTCGATCAAATCGAGATTATTCCTTCAGCAATTATGGAGGATAAAATTAGGATGGGATGAGGTTTTGACTGGCGACCTGGTTCAAGAGTGGGATGACATTATTTCGGATCTTCGTCTCTGTAAGGGTTTTAATTTTCTTCGGAGAGTTGTCGTGGACCATCCTGTTTCCATTCATGCCTTCTCAGACGCTAACAAGGTCGCGTACGGCACCGCCATATACTTTGTTGACACAAGTGGCAGCCGTCTAGTCATGGCGAAGGCGAAAGTCGCCCCGATCAAATCCCTTTCCATCCCAAAATTAGAGCTGACTGCAGTTCTGTTGGCTGCTAGACTCGTTCACTTTGTAGAGGAAACTTTTAAAAATTTGCTAAATATCTCGGAGACAGTTGTATGGAGTGACAGCCAAATTACGCTCTACTGGTTACATAGCCGTAAGAAGCTACCAGTGTACGTCACCAACCGTATCGACGAAATTTGTACCCTGCTCCCAACCGCTCAGTTCCGGTATGTGTCTACCAAAGAGAATCCAAGTGATTGCATTACTCGTGGTGTCTCTGCTAAATTTCTCGAATCTTCTGCGTTGTGGTGGAATGGCCCATGCTGGCTTAATGATCCCAACGAATGGCCAGAGAATATAGATTTGAGCGAGCAACACACTGCTATTGTGGCACCGGTAATTGACTCGGTGCCTGACGAAGACACACGGTTATGGGACTGGGATAGATTCAGCAGCTATGAAAAGTTACAACGTGTTACAGCATGGGTGTTACGATTTGTAGAAAATGTAAAAGCAAAAATTAAAGGCACACCGCCCACAGGTAGTGCTTACCTCAATGTGAAGGAGATCAGAATTGCAGATCAATTATTACATAAGCTCTGTCAACAAGAAATATATACGCAGGAATATAAAATACTGGTTAAGGGAACAAAGTCTAGGAATAACCTGATCAATCAGTTGGGCTTACACTTGAAGGGGGACTTGATACATTGCGGAGGCAGATTACGATTGGCAGCCCTCTCTGAGGCAAGTAAGTATCCAATACTACTGCCCCCCAATCATCCCTTCACCCATCTTATCATCGATAGGTGTCACCGACTCTGTTGTCATTATGGGGTTGGTCATATAGTCACCTATGTAAGACAACGATGGTGGGTGCCTAGAATCAGGCAGGTGGTCAAGAAAGTCCTTCGCAAATGCTTAAAGTGTAGAAGAGTACAGGGAACACATTATGATCCCGTCGTAATTCCTCCCTTACCAAACCTGCGAACTACCCCAGGTAACCCTTACAAAGTTACCGGGGTTGACTACAGTGGAGCAATCCCTGTGAAAGATTCACCCAATCTTAAGGTGTATATGATACTTTTCACTTGTGCTGTTACCAGGGCAATTCACCTGGAACTGGTCACCAACCTCACTTGTGATAGCTTCCTACATGCCTTCCGAAGATTCTGCAGTAGACAGGGATATCCGCGTACCATGCTGAGTGACAATGCACAGACTTTCATAGGGGCATCTACATATCTCAAAGAAGTGAGCAACAATCCTAAGATTCAGACCTGCCTAGCGGATGTAAAATGCGAGTGGCGTTTCATTCCCGCCAGAGCGCCTTGGTTTGGCGCCATATGGGAGAGAGCCATAGGCATCGTGAAGGCGGGTCTGAAGAAGGTGTTGGGTAGAGCTCTCATCTCGATTGAGGAACTCAACACCATACTCTTGGGGATTGAAGCCACCATAAATGATCGCCCTCTATACTATGCTTCTGGTGATTTGGAAGACCTTACCCCAATCACACCCTCAGTACTGGTACGTGGATACAGACTGCGGGATCTTCCTGAAGAGCATGACGAGGATACTATGGACGATCCAGACTACATAAGTAAGGAAGTGATATCGGCCCGCTACAAATACATTCGTAAATTATCGCGAGATATTTGGCATCGCTGGTCAACAGAATATCTGGTGACTTTAAGGGAAGCGCAAAAGAATAAACTAACACCATTAAAAGGTCATTGGCCTAGGGTAGGGGACGTGGTAACCATCCATGAGGAGGGCCCGCGCGCATTTTGGAAATTGGGTCGGATAGAGGAGTTGTTACCAGGTCGTGATGGTGAGGTTCGGGTAGCAAAGGTTCGCACCAGGACTGGAGTAATCACACGGCCAACAGTCCGACTATATCCTTTTGAGGGTGACCTCGATCGCAAGGACACCCCTCTCGGATCAGTTATCCATTGAAGTCCCCTCTCTGGCTTCTACTTCGGCGCAGCCTGTTGACGCGTTTGGCGAACGCCCATGTCGACAGGCAGCCCAGATATCCTCCCAAGCTTGGCGGGATAAGATTGCCTCCGGGCAAATCTAATCATGTAAATTTTGTATATTTTTCTGTTGGTGGGAATATGTCCATACTTAGTGTAGTCAAACTAGTATGAACAGTCTCGATGTTACGTAATCTGGGTTGATGTAGCGTTACGTATCATTCCGTAGTCTTAAGTTGAACGCTTCCATAACCTTGGTCGAACGTTCCATGATTGGGTAGAATATATTATTCTATAGTTGTATATGGGAAAGTATTGTAGGATTATAATTCCCATATATATATATATATATATATTTGTATTATTTAAGATTGTTTACAAGTATCTCATTGTAAAGAAGATGGGATAAATTTTCCATATGTTATGCGCGTGCGCGGTATGTCACGACAGAGACCAACATAACGCGCTCGCGCACTCTCCAACCAACCTCCGTCCCAGCTACACACGCTAAGCCTTCTTTCTCCTAGTTATTTCACCAGGTGTTTTCGCTTCACTTTTCATCTCATACTCCATAGTCACTACATCATCATCTTTGTTACTTAGCACAACTTAACGTAAATATCTAGCCTATCCTAGCCTATTGTAGCCTCTTTTCATACTCTGTTTACTATACTAACCACTTCCAGTCATCTAGCCTATTTTCCGCCATCCTCCAATCACCAGCTGAGTTCATCAAAGGGTAATATATTCTATATGGTTAATGTTCCTTTAATATCAATAATATACAGTCCACTTATCTAAATTAGCCATAATTCTAGCGGGCCCCTAGCTCGACTCTCGCGGGTGCGGGATCTACTTCAGTCCTGTCTCTCGCCCTAACAACAACTGTCTGACGTTGCTAGGCTTGCTTCTTTGGTTTCCCTTTAAATGCCGCATTAATCTTTTTGTTCATTATTAGATAGAAGCATAGCAGGGCTGGAGTCATATTAAACATATTATGTTTGTCTTAATCTTATTAGTTTAAATACTAGACTTTATTTTGTTTAATATTAATCACTGCATTCTTTTCGCTGGCAATTTAGACTATAAGCTTCCACCTGTTTCCTTCTATTTCTTTTCCGTTATTCTGCTGCATTGTTTACCATTATTAGATGTGCATATTATTCATGGTTGATATATCTGGGGGATTGGGTGACTGGACTAGTTATCTCTGTTTTTGTCAGGCCTTTGAGGAACGTGGTTGCTTTAGTAGGCTAAGGCCAATTTTTCAACCACACAGCATCCTCTACCTAGGGTCTTATCCTACCCTTTATGGGTGGCGGCCAGTCTCCAACCTCCCAGGATATCAAGCCTTGTGCCTTGTGTAGTTTTTAGCAACAATACATCTGGTGCATTTCGGGACAAAGGGGTGGAGACCGTTAACAGGTGTGGTGTCCCCATTGCACTCAGGTGTATTGAGCTAACCCCAGATGATGTTGTAAGAGATAAGTTATTTAAGTTATTTATCCCTTACAACACCACCGCCGAGCTGTGCTGAAGAGAGCCACTCGGTGTAGGGCATTAGGTAGGGATAATAGGCTTGGCACAGAGTTTATTGTGTTTCATGTGTTAGGTAATATTTGTGCAGTCTAGAATAACCTTAGAAGTACCCTTGAATAGTAAACGCACTATCAACCAGACTCGGGGACAATATATATTTTTGTGTCTCCTTGTTACAGCTTTAATAGGGCAAAGAGGGAGATAACCACTTTTCCTAGAGAACCTGCGTGTCTAGGTGTTTGAGTCAGATATTAACCCTTACAATCCCAGGCCCGAGTATATTTGCCAGTAGATAAGTAACTTCCCAGGCCCGAGTATATTCGTCAGTAATGTATTTGTCTTGTAACTGCCTGTACAAGGCTTAGTTTTTTTTATTAGTTTTTTTAAGCCTTGTTAAATAAAAAAAAAAAAAATGAGAGATCCAGTCTTCCCTCATCTCTTAAGGTTTTTCTCTCCTGGTGGTCTCTCCTGCCATTTCCGCCACAGTGCTTGGGACTGCTGGGGACTTTTATTATCCTACGGTACTCAATGGGTTAAGAGCGTGTCTGTTGCAGGGTAGTGCAGTACAGTGGGCAGTGTAGGGTGCAGGTCTACAGCATAGGTTGTCTTTTTGCTACGGCGGTTCCTTTTTGCCAGTGCTGTGAGCTAGGCTATTTGAGCATCTGTTTTCCCCGTCCTCCCCTCGTAACAATATATATATATATTGTCACATTCCCCTGAACTTATATAACCTCAGTTCAGTTGTATGTGAGTTATAATTTACATAGCCTATGTTATAGTGGGGGAGAGGCACGATTTCTCTCTCTCTATCTCTCTTGTATCCCTCGTGTCCAGCAGTGACATCATGGTTACCATGTGATGGGCCTGGTAGAGGGGCTAGCCATCTCTTTAGCTGCCACAAGTATAATTACTTCTTTTGATCAGCCCTTGGGGGATTATTTTGTTTATCATAAGTTTACACAATAATGCTTAATATTTACTTGATTACTTTTGTATAGTTAATGAGAGCCTAGGAGCTTATAATAATTGTTGAGTCTAGCAAATTTTGGAGCTCCCTTCCTCCCTCTCGAGGCCAGCCCAGTGTTGCTGCCTCACTCGTGAGATAGACACCATACTGAGCAGTGTGAGCACACGTGCTGTGTGGGCTGTCACAGGCTTGCCATATAGTTCCCTTGTTAAGCCAAAAACGGTGATGGGGGGTATTGAACTAGCTCCCCATAGGCGAGCATATTGGCTCCGTTCAGGCCTATAATCGTTATTTTACGATAAATATCGTTATTACTTATTCATTTGAGCCTATTTTACCTTCACTATGAAGATAGTAACCTGGAACAACAATAAAACAAGTGAAAATATAATTTTTCTGGTCAAAATCGCGAATATAGATAGACCAGCCCATTCATGAATTATGGAGAAAATTGAAGCAACTCCTCCCTCCACGAGGCCTCAAGCCACACTGAGCCTACTCATACACACACTCGGTCATGTAACACACCCGCTAGGCACGTAAGCACATCCTCCACACAGTTTGCTAATGTTAGCACAAAAATATACCAACGAATTAGGGAATAACAGGGAAAATAGGTGATAATTGAAGGGGGAGGGGAAAGGGAGGAAGGAGGGGATGTGGAGGAGTGATATGAGGTATAGGGAAAAAAACAAAAAAAAATCAGTGCTACTGGGGCTGTTTAAATGTTTTTTTTAGGCCTCCCTCTTAAGAGCTTTGCCGCCGTCACCCAGTAAAACCTCTTAAGAGCTTTGCAGCCGTTTACGGGTTAACCGCATTTACGATCTTCTGTCTTATTGAATAGTAGCATAGCAAGTCTGGGAGTCATTTAACCTAACTTTTATTAATATAACTTTATTATTTGGCATACAGGAGTTTTCTGCATTTGTTAAGAGGTACTGCATTTCTTTTCCTTGGCAATCTAGAATATAAGTTTATTTTGATTCTTCCATGTTGCGTTGTATTATTCTGCTGCATTGTTATTAATCATTATATGTGCATATTACTCCGGGTTGATGTCTCTAGTGGTTTGGGGATTGGCCTGTTGATCCAGCATTTGTTGAGCCCTTGAGGACCGAGGTTTTTGGGTGGTGAGAAGGCCTGTATACTGCCATAATAGGCTACTTTGTTTTTCCTTCCACCACACAGCATCCTCCAACTCGAGCCTTATTTAACCCTTTAAGGGTGGCAGCCAATTTCCAACCTACTAGGATATCAACCCTTGGGCCTTGTTTAGTTTGTAGCAGCAATACATTCGGTGCAGTCAGGGACTAGGGGTGGAGCCTGATAAGAGGTGAGGTTGTCCCCATTGCACTCGATTGTATTGAGCTAACCCAAGATGATGTTGTAAGCGATAAGTCATTAAAGTTGTTTATCCCTTACAACACCACCGCTGTGCTGAGCTGAAGAGAGCCACTTGGTGTATTATTAAGACATAGGCTAGGGATAATAGGCTTGGTACAGAGGTTTATTGTACTGGACTTTCCATGGGTTTTTGCTTTGTATTGTTCTCAATTCCTAAGCGATTGGGCATGATACAGAGTGTTCTGGGAGTCTAGTAGTGGCATGGTTAGGTAATGTTGGTGCAGTATAGAATAACCTTAGAAGTTCTCTTGCATACTACACGCACTATGGAATAGACTCGGGGACAATAGATATTTTTGTGTCTCCTTGTTACTGCTTTAATAGAGCAAAGAGGAAGATAACCATTTTTCCTAGAGAACCTGCGTGTCTTGGTGTTTGAGTCAGATATTAAGAGCGTGTCTATTGCAGGGCAGTTCGGTGCAGTGAGCTAGGCTATTGGAGCATCTGGTTGCCCCGGCTCCCCTCGTAACAATATATATATATATATATATAGGTCATTTAGAATAGCAAAGACATAGGCTTGTTCACCAGGTTGGTCAGTAGTGTGAGAGGAGAGCCAATGGCGGTGGTGAACGTTGAAATCTCCTAAGATGGAGATTTCTGAGAAAGGAGAAATGGATAGAATGTGTTCCACTTTAGAGTCTAGATAGTCAAAGAATTTGGGAAGGTTGGTAGAGTTAGGGGAAAGATAGACAGCACAGAAATATTTAGGAAGAGAATGACAGGAAGGTTTGAGCCATAAAGTTGAGAATTCAGAGGAGTCGAAATCCGGAACACGAGAGCAAATGAGTTTGATGTGCACATATGCACAGCATCCGCCTTTGGCTTTGAAACTAGGATAGAGAAAGTAGGATACATAGAAGTGGCTGCTGAATGTTGCTACAGACACCTGAGTTTCGGTGAGGAAGAGAAGATCAGGTTTGTAAGAGGAGAGATGGTGTTCAACAGAGTGAAAATTAGAGGAAAGTCCGCAAATGTTGCAGAAATTAATAAAAAGAGTAACAGGCCGAGGTCCAGGTAATTTTCAGGGGGTTGTCAGGGGAAGGTCGGGCGGGTTTGAGGGCCTGTATGGTCCCCCCCCCCCCCTGGGTACTCCGAGGCTTGGCTAAAATTCATCATTTTGATTCAATTTTGGTGTGAAGCAATGAAGTGTGGTGTGCATATTTAGTGTTGTGAAGTGGATAGGAGGAGGTGTTTGTGAGAGCTAGCTGGATTGCTCTCAGTGTAAATGAGGCATAAAGAAAATCAGTAAGAGACAAGCAAATGAAACAGGAGTTCCAGCGACTCTTTATCACATGCCTATAACCTCACCTGGGTCTAGCCCTGATCAATTGGTGCCTACAATCTCCCAACGATATATATATATTATATATATATATATAATATATATATATATATATATATACGTGTAGAGTACGTATAAAATACCTGTAGACAGGTGGGATGCTTGCCAGCGGCGACCAAAAAGACCCTATGCCAAGCGTTTGTTCAATGTAATTTTGACTCTTCTGTGTCATCCTGGTACTCTGCATCATCTCAATCAGCAAAGCACAAACTTTAGGTCACTCAAACTAAAATGGTTTGGTTCATGCTGAACCTAGGACCCAGATCGTATGTTGGCCAGGAACGACTTCACTTGGTATGCTCAATGTCTCTGACAGAGCCAAACAAATCAGACTCATTAATGCATTCAAGATATTTTACTGAAAGGGCTCCAGATTATTTAAAAAGTAATTTTGTTAAAGCAAATGAAAGGAATGGACACAATATTCGGGATAGGATGTATAATTTTACGGTTCACATTATCCAAGGACAGGGTAAACTAACATTCTTCTTCACTGCCATCAAAGACTGGATCAACCTACCACAGACAGTCCGTGAAGAGAGAACATTGTATTCCCTCAGACGTAGCTTGAAGGGAGTAGATCCGCTTTAGGGACCAATATATCCCAAATTTTGAAAAACTTGCAAAACTTGCTAGAAAGTAGCTTTAATGTGTTGGCAATATTGTTGTGAAGAAATTGCGTCATTTAGTAGAATATTGCATTGGTTATCAATATTTATATACATTTTAAGCAGGAGGATAAATAACAAAATACTAAATTTTGTGTTCATTTCCCACAGACTTTATTATGATATTTTATGAAAAAAAAATAGCTAGAGTGTAGCCTAATGTGTTGGCAACACACTCATATGCCATAAAGAATGGCATAATTTGGTAAAGAAATGCATTGGTAACCAATATTATATTTTATTTAAGCAGGTGGATGATACAATTTTTGTTTTAACTTTGACGCCCATTTCCCAGAGACTTTATTTTACAAATTACATGGTTTTTTTCAAATTGCTATAACTTTTGCAATTCTTTCTCAATTTACATGATTTTTGTTGTATTGTCTAGCTTACTTTTTTTCTAAATAATCTAGCACCTATGGGTCTGTAAGTTACATATTTTACTTATGGGTGCGGTATAAATTTTATGTAGGCGCAAAAATGCAGTGAAATTATTTCGTTAGAAGAGCAGAACCCAACCGTTGGACCTACATCAATAAAAATGCTAGATTTTTACAAGCATGCCTCCTACTTATCTCAAATAAAATATCAAGGCATAACTCTCAATAACAGGTTACTAGATGCAAAATGAAAAATGGAAACATTTAGTACAATATTAATTTTCTATATAAATAGTAAATATCATTTATAGAATTAAATTAAAATTCACCAGTATTATCACCATGGGGCAGTTAAAATTTCAGTTAAAATTTCAGCATCCTAGCGTAATTAGGGAAAAAGTGATCCCTTAAGCGGACTTCCCCCATGAAGGATCACATGAACCGAACAGCTGCGAGAAGGGAGCGCTCCACCAAGCATATGTCTACTATTAAATACGACATAAGAGATAGGCAAAACAAACTGATATGATTACTCAAATATTTTGCCCAGTCCAACTATAGAATGTAAGGTATCTTAACTCCTTCAGACATATATGACGCGGTAGCGTCATATGGCAGAGTGAGCCAAAAACTCATATGACGCTACCGCATCATATGGACTTATTATATTGCCAGAAAATAAGTTTATGACGCTATTGAGCCGGTCTTTTGGCTGGTAAGTCCCATAAGTTAGATGTACATGTGGAAACATCTAGCAACCCCCTAGCGTCCCTGTGAGGGCCCCGCGGGGGTACAAAGAGTCAGTTTCTTCCCAGCAGCCAGCCTACTAGGTGGGTGTGCGCAGCCCTATAAACCAAGGGGCCTCCATTTTGCCCAGCCTGGCTAGTATTACCGCCCTAATATAACCCAAACGAAGTGCTATATCGTTGGGTTATCGATGGATTATTATGTTAGTCTTGTTTAGGGTATAATAACCATGTTAGTGATGTGTTATGCTAGTCTGGTGTACGTGACCAAGGTGGGCTCCACGAGGGGCCATGGTGTTTGCCTATATGTTTCGCTTGGTTGTGGATCACTTTCATATAATATCAAGTCAATTATATTGCTCTTTATCTGTTCAAGCAGTGTATCTTACTTGTATTAGTGTTTCTTAGTGAAAAAACTGTCATTACTGGTCGAGCATTCTCTGGTGTAGGCTATGTGACCAAGGTGGTGGACCCCACGAGGGGCCATGGTTTTTGCCTATACGTTTCGCTTGCTTGTGGATCACTTTCTTATAATATCGAGTCAATTATATTGCTATTTATCAGTTCAAGTAGTGTATCTTACTTGTATTAGTGTTTCTTAGTGAAAAAACTTTCATTACTGGTCGAGCATATGTCGCCATGCTCCCTCAGCCCTGTGCATTTTTGCTCGATAATTTAGTGGTGGAAAGTGCTTGGGAGGTAAGTTTTTTATTGGCAAAAGCACTCTACATATACGGCTAATGGCCACGAAGGAATCTCAGCAGTGTGAGTAAGTACAGTCAACATTTTTATGTTGCCACGAG
>CM064534.1:10498273-10608862 GCA_032716605.1 Paralithodes platypus
CCTCTCCCCCTCCCCCCATATACATATATATATATATATATATATATATATGTATATATATATACAGTATATATATATTTTATTTTTATTTATTTTATAGGGGGGGAAGTTTTTTTTTTTTTTTTCTAATTGTAGATTGATATAATTATATATTATATATATATATATTTTTTTTCTGTTTTTTTTTTCTGTTTTGTATTTTTTGTTATGCCCCCCCCCCCCCCTCCCATTACAGATCAGTTACACATCTAGTCGACAGGAGGTAGCTATGAGTAAGAAATGCCCCACCCCGGAGGACCAGCTGGCCTCCGTCCTTGCCACAATCCTGGACATGTCCAGCAGCGAGAGTGAGAGCGAGGACGACATGGGAAGCGATGAAGAAGAGTGGTCGGATGAGACAGATGAGGATTTTACCCATTCTCCACTGCCCAGGGGGAAGAGGAGGAGGATTCTCATCGAGGGCGTCCCTTCACCACCTCCACAAACTCCACCTCCACCTCCACCTCCACAAACTCCACCTCCACCTCCACCTCCACAAACTCCACCCGTCGCCCTACCTCGCCGCTCATCAACACCCGTCGCCCTACCTCGCCGCTCATGAACACCCGTCGCCCTACCTCGCCGCTCATGAACACCCGTCGCCCTACCTCGCCGCTCATCAACACCCGTCGTCCTACCTCGCCGCTCAGCAACACCCGTCGCCCTACCTCGCCGCTGCTCATCAACACCCGTCGCCCTACCTCGCCGCTGCTCATCACATCGCCCCCTACCTCGCCGCTCATCAACACCCGTCCCCCTACCCCGTACATCACTACACATCGCCCCACCTCATCCATCCTCACCTGTCCTACCCACACTCCTCCTACCATCAACATCCACTCATGTCTTCACACCACAACCATCAACATCCACTCATGTCTTCACACCACAACCATCAACATCCACTCAATGCTTCACACCACTACCATTCCCGGACTTCCACACATCATTCTATTCTTTTTCTTCTCCTGCTTCACGATGCACCCTGTATGGCGGTCCCTTGTTACCTCACGTAGAATCACCGGCCAGCAACATCTCAGACAGCCCCCGCATCCTGGCTTCACTCCTGCCGGTGGGTAGTCTAAACACCCCGCCATCACATGTCCTGTCTCCTAACGTAGCCTCCCCCTCGCTGATCTCCTTGGGTAACAGCGGGGGCAGCGAGGCGCGCTACATGGCGTTTGTTCCGCCTGAACATCGCCAAATCATGCACGACGAGATTGCTGCGGCAATCGATGAGGAGCTTCCACAAAGGCTTCCTTCTGCCCCACTTCACCCACCCACAGCACCTTCTCAATCACCCTCATCACATCCACCATCACCCCCACGGCCTGACTCCACCACAGCACCTTCTCCATCACCCTCATCACATCCACCATCACCCCCACCCCCTTCGTCTTCCGCAGAAGACGACCCCCCACCCCCTCCCCCTCCCGCCGCAGAGGTAGGCCCAGGGCGGCAGAGGTCACATACGTCGTCCAGGCAGACGATGTGGTGCTCTCCCAGGACGTGCACCTCCATGCCCCCCCACCGTGTATGCTAAGGATCATGAATGGACTTCAGACCCGTTCACACCCAACGTTGATCCTTTCACTGGAACCCCTGGCTTGCGGGTTCCAGCACCAGTGACACCACTGCAGTTCTTCCAGCTCTTCTTTACAAGAGAACTGCTCAGGTTCCTGGTGAGTGAGACCAACGCATATGCCTTATTCGTTGGTTCTCTCTGGACAACATTCAGTGAGGAGTACATGGCCAAATTCCTTGGCCTGTACTTCCTCATGGGTGTGAACAAACTCCCTACTGTGCGTCACTACTGGTTAAATGGTAGACTCCATAATTACCCAACATTTCACAAGACCATGCAGGTCTCCAAGTTCCAAGCCTTGCTGAGCAATTTCCACACATTCAACAGCAAGGCAGTCATCAAGCAGACCAAAGACAGGCTAGTGAAGATCCTCACGGTGATGCGCTACCTGCTTGCTGGCTTCAAGCTTGCCTACGTCCCGGAGAGGAAGGTGTCCATCGACGAAGGCTGCCTTGGGTGGAAGGGTCGCCTTTCATTCAAGTGCTACAACCCGATGAAGCTGACGAAGTACGCCATCAAGCTCTACATCCTGGCAGAGTCCACGACTGGTTTTGTGTATGACTTTCAAGTCTACACTGGTATTGGTCAAACTCTCCAGAAAACGGTTGAGGGTTTAATGGAGTCCCTTCAAGGCATGGGTTACAAGTTGTTCCTGGACAACTTTTACAACTCAGTTGACCTGTGCCAGCACATGCTCACACACCACCAGATCTATGTGTGTGGCACCCTGAGGCTTGCACGAGGGGCTCCGAAGAGGTTGCGCGACATTGCCCATGCAGCGACACTGGAAGACGATGCAATAGAGGCGATGAACAACGGCACAACCCTAGTGATGCTTTGGAAAGACAAACGGATTGTCAACATGGTGTCCACCTTCCACGACCAGAGCACCATACCAAAGCAGTCCTTTGTCAAGAAGAAGGTACAAGGCAGGTGGCAGCGGAGTCGCAAGAACATCATGAAACCCGTTTGTGTTGACGACTACAACCGCCACATGGGTGGGGTGGATCATTTCGATCAGATGATCCAGTACTACCCCATCCAGCGAAGGACGGTCAAATGGACGAAGAAGATCGTATTCTACTTCATCCAAATGGCCCTCTTCAATGCCTTCGTACTCTTCAAGAAGTGCAACCCCCGCAGGAAGATGACTATGCTGGCTTTCCAGGAAAGCATAGTCCGTTCCTTGTTGTACTTCAACCCTGCAGAGTGGCCTTTGTCGGGGAGACGCATCCGGTGTGCAAAGGATTTGCCGGAAGGTCAGTATGAGCAATGCGCCCGTCTCAGGCGAGGCAGGCGGCGTCGGCAATCCTCCGGAAGCTCAGCTTGGTCGCCCCCACCGGACGACAATCCAGACTCCCCAGCTGCTCCTGCTGATGATCCTGGCACTCCTCCTGGTGCTCCTGCTGCTGGTGGAGGCGTTGGGGGAGCACTCCTTCATGACCCCACCCCCCCTCACCAGGTCCAGATGCTGCTGCTGCTGCTGTTGCCGTCGGGGGAGCACTCGCTGAGAATGCACCCCAGGCGGCACCAGTATTGGACGATGCTACTGATGCTGAGGAGCAAGTGGATGTCCTACCACTTGACTCCCCCGCACCAGTAGTACGGGTGCAGCTGCTGCTGCTGGTGGCACTCGGGAAGCACCCGTTATGGATACCAACTGGGCTCCACTAGTAATGGACGTTCAAGCTAGGGCTCAGGCACCAAGAGGCCGTCGGAGAGATCCTCTTCGAGGAAGGGGTTCCAAGCCACGTCCTGTTGTACTGGACCATGACCGGTACAACAGGAACTTGGAACACGTTCTCGAGCAGATCCCTGACAGAAAGCGAAGGCGGTGCCATCTGTGTTACAAGAAGGACCAAATTCGCAAGGACACAAGCTTTCGATGCAAGTCTTGCCTCGTTTGCCTCTGCATCGATGTCACTGGTTGCTTCAATAAGTTCCATCAACTCGATGCAGATGTTCTATAGCCAGGATCTTTGCACAATTCATTCATTCATTTATGCATTCTCCTATTCACCTTCATTATTCCTTTCCAATCACTATCACCCATTCATTCATTCAGTGTTTATGCATTCTTCCATTCTCCTTCATCACCCTTTCATTCACCTTCATCACCCTTTCATTCATTCATTCAATCATTCAATAATTCATTCATTCATTCATTCAATCATCACTTCAGAGGTTCGGGGCCCACCTTCATTCACCCACCTACATTCACCCATCATCATAAAAAAAAAAAAAAAAAAAAAAAAAAAAACACACAAGTCAATGTCTACTACAATTTGCACTACAGTGGATATAGGCCTCCTGGGGAAACCACTAAAAAAATAACAAGTCAAGTGCAGTACCTCTTTGGGTGGCTTGGAAATTTTCACATATTTCTCTGGTTTGACACTTTGTATATATATATATATATATATATATATATATATATATATATATATATATATATATATATATATATGTGGAGGTGTGGTGAAGTGGTCTTGCCACTGGCCTGGTAATCCAAAGGTCCCGGGTTCAAATCCCGATGTATCAATGGGAAGATATTATTGGGATGGAATTTGTGCTGTACCTGGTATCAGTGCATTACCACAAGCCCACCGAAACGTCAATCAAATACCCTCATTGTTCCCTGATTAAATAGCACTGTATGAATATTCCCATATTCAAAATATGCTATAGGGGTGCAATGCCTGGTGAGTTATCTGCTCAACAGGTGGCGTTGTGTGTGTGTAAGTGTGAGAGTCCGAGTGTAGGGGGTGAGACAGTGAAGCACGGGAACGAGATGGCTTCAGAGATGGGGTCGTTTCGGGCCATGAGTGAACACCGTGCCTAATGTGAAGGCAAGATGGCAGGTGCTCGTTGTACTCTACGTGCTTCACATGTCTCACTCCCTAGACTGGAACAAGACCTCACGGGCTTCACTGTTCATTGTAAAGCGGTGAATGTTAAGGCTCTCAGCCTATGCCCGAGAGGAAGTAAGTTGGAATATAGAAAAAAAAAAAAAAAAAAAATATATATATATATATATATATATATATATATATAGGCTATATATAAATACACACATTCACACATTGTTTTTACCATTATTTTTTGGGACACCTTGCATATATATATATATATATATATATATATATATACAGTACATATATATATATATAAATATATTTATATATATATATAATATATATATATATGTATATATATATATATATATATATATATATATATATATATATATATATATATATATATATATATGTAAATATATCCACACACATACATTACCATTACCATTTACCATTCTTTATATTTTGTTCGACACCTTGTATATATACTGTATATGTATATATATATATATATATATATATATATATATATATATATATATATATATATATATATGCATTACTTTATTTTATTTACGTGTACAATAGAATTATTTCTGAATGTATTACCTGAAGATAACCTGGCTTTCTTGTTTTGTTTTTTCAGTGTCAACCCAGGAGCCATTTCCCTTCTCGTTGGAAAGGGTTGTGGCCCTACCAGGTAAGTAAAATTGACAACCTTCATGACTGACATGTCTTCTATGAACATTATACAATTATTGGCAAGGAAAATTATATAAAAGTGTTGTAATTGTGGCAAAGATATACAACTGTATAAACATTCTCATATATTTTCATAACAATAACAATGCATGGAAACAATTGCGCATAGCTCACGCACCAATTACGCTATATTTATTTTGGTTTTCACCATTAGAAAGAGCATAATTTTCCGATGCCAATGATATATACAGTTATATACGTATCCGAGCAAATAACACAACGACGAAGTGGGGAACAGCTCGGAACCCGGCTAGCATCGCCGGAACAGAGACAGGTGAAGCGTAAATATTCGCATTTTGGCTCTTCATTTCAAATATTCATAGCGCAAAAAGTATTTGTCCTAGGAACTTCTAGTTTGTTTTATACTCATCAGCATTACTTGCCGTATTCATACAGCCTAAATTTAAAACCATACACTTCGTAGCAACGAAATAAATCAAAAATGTTATAAACCATATCAATCAAAATATATTATTTTTTCGGTCACTGCTTGAAAACTATTGAAGATAAACATTTTCTGTTTTCAGATTTGGAAAGAGGAGAACAACTGCTATTATTTGAGCAAAAACAAATATATGGTCATCACTCACAATTTAGAGATAAGACGGTGTGAAGACAATTGCATGGGCAATAATTGTATTCCGGACTCATTTACACTTTCATATTTCGATTTTTTTTTTATTTTTTTTTTTATCATGTACTATAAATATTCCTCTTTCCATTGACATATGATACATCACAATAAACAGCATTCTGGTGGCTGGAAATAGAGAAAAATGTAAGGCTTCGACAACACTCATGAGCCAAATTCAAGACCCAAAAGCTATGTCAAGCGCCTCCTCGGACTTATTTGGACTTAATATGTCTGAAGGAGTTAATATAACCCCCTAGAAATACTTTCTCTAAATTATCTACTAATCTTATCAACCCCCCCCCGTCACATATGACGCGACCGTGTGATATGGCTGTTTCACCAAACAGTATCATATGAGGCGGTTGCGTCATATGAACTAAGTGAAAAAGCTCAATAATAAGTTACATGACACTTTTGCGTCATTTTGAGCTCACTAAGTTAGGTAAGTTAGATTATAATCTGTCGGTTGGTGGCAACCTAAAATTCCTTCGACTTTTAATGGTCCCTCAGAGTGAGAAAGAGAGTTGTGGGAGAGTTACCGGGCTCGGGCAACCCCTATCTTACGTAAGTTATTATGTTGGGGGGGGGGGGGGGGGGGGGGTTAATTTACATTTTGTATTCTCCCCTTTTTTCCCAGCTAACTTAATCCCACAAGGACCCCAATGGAAATGCGCCTAACGGCCTTATTGGGCTATCCTTAGTTGGAATTATACAAAGCTGGTACTTGTCATATTTGTAACATATTTTATGGTACCAACATTGTAAAATGCTAACTGAATAAATATTATTATTATTATTATTATTATTATTATTATTATTATTATTATTATTATTACTAGTTGTGTGCTACTTGTAGAATCATGGAGATGGATTAACGTCTTTATTAAACTTTGAGTCATCAATTGATATAGATATTTGTCATTGTTTTTCATTAAAGCGGAGTTGTGGTGTGAGTAACACTTGACATGTTCACTGATTTTACTTGTATAGGTGAATATATATATAATTTCGGTGTTGCTACTAAATAAGATCTAATTATTCATTATTACACATACAGCATACAATGTAAATGCTCGAACGAATACAACTTATAATGATTACAACAATGGTTATAATATGGTTTATAATAGCACACTCTGATGCCACAATCTTGATTATTTACCCTTAGTTTATAAACAAACTAACCTTTATATGTGTCCAACTCTGCCTGAATGGTAGTCAGAGTATGGTTGATAGTGGCGTCCTTAGCTTGCATCTCCTCCAACACTGCTTGGACCTTTTGCAGCTCTGTCAACACGTCACTCCCTTCATTGCGCTCTGCACACACCGAATCTAAAATAAAATAAAGCCATTCTCATCATAACCAAATCGTTGTAAATCACTACCGTACAATGGGGATATTGGGCCAGTTTTTCCTTGAATTTTTTGCATTAGAATATATATCACAGATAGTAGAAATACAGTTTGCTTCACGTTTATTGCCTAAGTTACAGGTATATAGTTGAGGAACTTACATAGTGAATAGAGAGTTGCTGACAAAAATAATAACCTTGATAACATTAAACAAAACCATTGCACAAATGCCCCTTGCTTTGGTGTTATTGCGCCACTCCATTAGAAAATGATAATAACATTAAAAAAGAACATCATAATCACTGAGTTTAGACCTTATGAGTAGTCCAGTGTTGTGGTAGAATATTATAGTGGTAGTGTAGTGTTATGGTATTGTGGTGGTAGTGTTCTAAAGTAGTACATAATCAATAATACAAAATATGCTAACAGAGGTGAGGGGAGGGGAGGAGTGGTGAGGTGAGTAGAGGTGAGGTGAGGTGAGGTGAGGTGAGGAGTGGTGAGGTGAGGTGAGGTGAGGAGAGGAGAGGTAAGGTGAGAAGTGGTGAGGTGAGGTGAGGTAAGGAGAGGAGTGGTGAGGTGAGGTGAGGTGAGGAGAGGTGAGGAGAAGTGAGGAAAGGAGAGGTGAGTTGAGGAGAGGTGAGGTTAGGAGAGGAGAGGAGAGGTGATGAGATGGGAGGTGAGGTGAGGATAGGAGAGGTGAGGTGAGGTGAGGAGAGGATAGGAGAGGAGAGGTGAGGTAAGGTGAGGTGAGGAGAGGAGAGGTGATGAGATGGGAGGTAATGAGATGGGAGGTGAGGTGAGGATAGGAGAGGTGAGGTGAGGAGATGGGAGGTGAGGTGAGGTTAGTTATTTGAAGTCACCTGAAAACAAAAATGGTGTAATTACCTAAAATCCAAACTGGCGCAATTAGCCCATACCAAACTGGCGCAATTACCCCATTGTTACATATTAGGGCCTGCATGCAATATGTTCACAGCTAGTAAGTTACATTTTTGCCAGAACGTACCTTATTAAGTCCACTATTAATAGCAGCAATTTGAAGTTTGTACACAGCTTTAATCATATAGCACCAAACCTTAGCGTTTCCACAAAATAAAACAAAACACAAAAAATTACAATACAAATTTGTATTGTAAAAAACACTCTGAAATCCAATGTAATCGATTGAAATTAATTAGCCTACGTCAGGAGAACCATCTCCCATTGCACCACCTGGGGAGACACCCACCAGGAACTTGAACGACTCTCCCAAGTTCTGGTTAATAATGGGTACTCCAATTCTGATGTCTCCAGTACCATTAACCACCACCTAGAAAAATTGTATAATCAAAATCCCTCCACCACCAACCCGTCAGATGACATAACATTTGTTCAACCGAAATTACATGTCCTCTGATCACAAAACCGATAAAACCATCATGAGATAAATCATAAACAAACATGTCCTACCCACCAACCCTGACAACAAAAACTAAATTAATAATTTACTACAAATCCCCCAAGACCTCCACAAAATACTTGTGGTATATAAATACTCCACCTTGTACTCTGAAACAGACCTACTTCCACCAAGAGCCCGATGAATGACAACCATGTGGTATACCAGCACACCTGTAACAATGGGGACTGTGGGCCCCATTCCTATATTGGTATGACACACACTCATCTGTCCCATCGGCTCACTCTTAACCTTCAGTCAGGAGCTATTAACCCTTCTTTAGCGGCCTATGCGGTTTATTTATGTGTAACGCCCAGCGGGGTGTTTTTAGCCAAAATAGGGCTGTTTACGTGATCATTTTCATGCCTAAATAAGACCCAGAACGTAAAACAAGTATCTATCCCTGAAAGGGCATAAACAGAGCTTTCGAATGACACCATAACGATCCTTGTATGATGGATAGTTTTCTTGCAATAACCGTGCAACGCGAGTGCAAAAAGCAGGTAATTCGGTACTTTCGGTACATAATTGAGTATGTAGCGAGTGAGAGAGGGAGGAGGGAGCCGAGATTTGTGTCAGTAGGTTCGCCGCGGTGGTCTGGAGCAGTCATACGCTCGCTAGTCTCCTGCCACCACTTGTCTCTCTCTCTCAGCCACATTACGTGCTGAAATTGCCACTCGACCTATGTCGAGCGCCGCCACATAGTCCAGCTTTATTAAATACGACTTAAGTGGTGAGCCGCTTTTTAAGGGTTAAAGATCACTACCTTTCCCCTAACCACCCTCCCCTTACCCGCAACGACTTAAATATACACACCTCCATAATTGATAAAGAAAATGACCCCAGAAGACTCTCTATACCTGAAGCTCTCTATATTCTAGCCATAACCCCAAAAATAAATAACCAAACACTTGACCTACAAATTTTACCGTCTGCCACGTGCCACTACCCAGCCACGGCCCCCGCCCTACACCTTCCTCCCGCGCCCTCCTTGCGTACACAGTCCAGAGCGCAGCTAACTACCCCCTTGATTCCCAGCAGCCAATCAGCGATAACTTCGCCCACCCCCATCCAACCCCGGACCAGATACAGTGAGCGACTTGCGAGAAGGTTACCCGCAACCAATGGCAGGCAACCAAACACGCAGTATTTATATATATATTGTTAGGTATCTTGATCCTCAAGTGGTTAACTTGATGAATCTATATAGCACAGAGATATATATTAAGGTATCAGTCAGCTGAAGGCAAAACAAAATTAAAATCTAATAAAAAAAAATTCCTGTTGTTGCTTCCTTTCCTTTTGGATCTTAGGACTTGGTATCCTTTATTGACTGATACTCTTTAATTATGAAAAATACTGAAACTAATTAAAGTCATGTAGTATTTATAAAGAATTATTATTTAACCGAAGCTTAGTAGGCTATGGTTATGAACCGAAGAAGTATATCTAAAGAATGACTATTAATTCTGTAAAAAGTCTTTAAAAATAAATATTAAAGTAAGAATATTTCTGTCTCTTACCCCTTTTTGAAATGAATTGATAGTTTTCTTATATGTCCTTTTATTTATATTTAATGTAATTATTCTTGGTTCTTGTCTACGTTAATAGCATTATATTATTATTATCATCATGATTAATATCAAAGTCACATAAAAAGTTAGATATATATTTAATAATTAGTTAAATGTATTTCTTAACCACATAACATTGAGGTTTGATTATGAGTAAATTAAGTTACAGGATCGTTTCATAGATTCGATTCAGGTCTCACTCAAATAATATGAAAAGCAAAAATAATATTTTGAAGCTAAATGAATTTTCTTCAGCTTAGGAAATCACTAGAAGTAATATTAACCCTTAATTAGCGGCTCACCACATAAGTCGTATTTAATAAAGCTGGACTATGTGGCGGCGCTCGACATAGGTCGAGTGGCAATTTCAGCACGTTACGTTGCTGAGAGAGAGAGACAAGTGGTGGCAGGAGACTAGCGAGCGTATGACTGCTCCAGACCACCGCGGCGAACCTACTGACACGAATCTCAGCTCCCTCCTCCCTCTCTCACTCGCTACATACTGAATTATATGGGGAAAGTACCGAATTACATGCTTTTTGCACTCGCGTTGCACGGTTATTGCAAGAAAACTAGCCATCATAAAAGGATCGTTATGGTGTCATTCGAAAGCTCTGTTTATGCCCTTTCAGGGATAGGTACTTGTTTTACGTTCTGGGTCTTATTTAGGCATGAAAATGATCACGTAAACAGCCCTATTTTGGCTAAAAACACCCCGCTGGGCGGTACATATAAATAAACCGCATAGGCCGCTCTTAAGGTGTTAACACAGCCATGTTAGTCTAAGGCGATATTACTAATATGAGACAATAGCATCACCGTACTAAGCACCGTTAAGCAATGTAAGCTTAATTAAAAGAACATGAAAGAACTCGTAAGTATTAATCTAAAACAATAGTATTACTTTCATCAAAACCCAATTACTTAAAGAGTTGCTTTAGTCCACAAGTTAGTCAACTAAAATAGTTAAGTACATACTAATAGCGTTAACGTTAATTCCCAATCAAATAGTTAAGTACATAAATAGTAGCGTTTACATTAATTCGCAATCAAATAGTTAAGCACATAATAGTAGCGTTAACGTTAATTCCCAATCAAATAGTTAAGTACATAATAGTAGCGTTAACGTTAATTCCCAATCAAATAGTTAAGCACATAATAGTAGCGTTAACGTTAATTCCCAATCAAATAGTTTAGCACATAATAGTAGCGTTAACGTTAATTCCCAATCAAATAGTTAAGCACATAATAGTAGCGTTAACGTTAATTCCCAATCAAATAGTTAAGCACATCATAGTAGCGTTAACGTTAATTCCCAATCACATATCTCACTAACCAACATAACGTAAGTGTTTACACCGAACACACTTAACACACATTTATATAATCTGACTGACAGTCACAATCCCATTATAATACTTCACCCCGTCTTCCTCCAGCTGCAAGTTCACCTTCCCCAACTCCAAATGAGACTGATTTGAATGCCCACAACTCGGGTCTTATATACTAAACAATGATGGTGTAGGAACGAATCAGGAGGCGGGGGGTGGTGCCCGCTCCAATCATAGCTCCTCGAGTCGCATAACAGGTGCCTGGTCAATTCACAGCTCCTGGCGTCGATCATACGTCATAGCGTCGGTCATCAAGTAGTTTGCAGGGTCCCCTATGACGCACGCAGGTGTGAAGGCTTGTTTGCTGGTATGCGGGCTAGCTGGTTTCCCACTCGCTAGTTCGCTCGCTAGTTCGCTTCGCCGTTTGGGTAGTTTGAACCTCCTTCAACTCTAATTCTAACTCTTAAATTAACATACAGGGCTCCGTATGTCAGACCTCCCCCCTAGAAAAGAGTTTAAGGAGTATAGTACATAATATTAAACATAATACATAAATAGATTCACCACCAGATTGGCAACAGCAAGATCATAATGAGGATATAATAAGGATATCACCCAAAGTAGGCAACGTCTCCAGGTACCACATCAGAACATAGCCGGAACGTAGCTGGAGCGTTATTCGAACTGCAAGGCATCTCACAGCTGAAGGCTTGACAGCGCACTACTAAAGCATAATATTTACCTCGCTACAAGGGAGAGCTATTTGCCAAAATCCTCGCATTAAGTTTATCTTACTGCTGCATGAGGCCAACCCGGTAAATGTAATCTTTGATCCGTGGCAGTGGGTAGGTATCGTTCTTTGTGACAGCATTGACTTGCCTATAGTCCATACATAACCTATGGCTCCCGTCTGGCTTTGGCACAAGTATGACTGGACTACTCCACTGGCTTAAGGCCCTTGTGATCAGTTCGTTAGATAACATAAAGTCAAGCTCGACCTGCAGTATACTCCTGCGTTGTGGCGAGACACGGTAGGCGGATAGTTTAATGGGAGTTGCATCCCCTACGTCGATGTCGTGCACGGCCAAAGAAGTGAGCCCTGGAGTATCACGGAACACACAGGGAGACTGAGATAAAACAGAGATTAGTTGGTTCGCTTGATCAGAGGGAAGATGACATAGTTTAGATGGTAATTCCCTCCAAGCCACTGAATTATACTGAAAGTTGGATAGGCTACATGACAAGTCAAAGTCTGCATGGATACCTTCAGGCTCTGGAACAGTCTGTTGCGGGTCAGTAAGAGAACTGAAGACTTCGTCCGCACCAGGCTGTTCACAGATCCTGACATTCACTGCCACAGTGGGAGAATCTGGAAGAGAGGAATCAGGGGACCTATGGTAGGGTTTCAACATATTTATATGGAATACTTGCATGGGCTTTCTCCTGTCTGGGGTAGTTACTAGATAATCGGTAATGCTCACCCTCCGAATGATCTTATATGGGCCCCTGAACTTGGCAGATAAAGGTTGGCCAAAAAGGGGGAGCAGGACCAAAACCTCATCACCGGGCTGAAACTCCCTCTCACAGGCTTTTCTGTCATACCATTTCTTCATGGAGCTTTTAGCCACTGTCAAGTTTTGAGCGGCAAACTCACATGAAGATCTCAGCCAGGTTTTGAAATCTGAAACATACTTGAGGAGGTTTTGGTTCCCCTCCTGGCCAACTAGGCTATCCTGCAATAGTTGCAAAGGACCTCTTACCTGGTGACCGAAAACTAGCTCATTAGGGGAAAAACCCAGGGATTCAGTTGGAACCTCACGAGTAGCAAATAAAAGAAAAGGTACCCCCTTATTCCACTCAACTCCGGTCTCTGTACAATACTTACGTAACATTCTCTTTAATGTCTGATGATATCGTTCGAGAACCCCTTGACTCTCTGGGTGGTAGGTGCTAGACTTTACATGCTCGATACCCAACTCCTTCAGGGACTGCTGGAAAATGTTAGAGGTAAAATTAGTTACTTGATCACTTTGCACCTCATGGGGGAAACCCATTCTGGTGAAGAATTTGAGCAGTTCCTTGATGACAGTTGGAGCAGAGGTAGTCCTTAAGGGTATAGCCTCTGGGTAGCGAGTTGCCATGTCCATCATAGTTAATAAATAAATGTTACCTTTGGAAGTCTTAGGCAATGGGCCTACAATGTCCACTACCACCCGAGTAAAAGGATTCTCGAAAACGGGCAAGGGCACCAGAGGATGTACAGGCACCTTCTGATTGGGTTTTCCTGTCATCTGGCAAGTGTGACACACTCTACAAAACTCCACTACATCTGCACGCATTCCTGGCCAGTAAAAGTGGGCTCCGATTCTGTCTAGAGTTTTTCTCACACCTAGGTGTCCTGCCAATGGTATACAATGTGCCATTTCCAAGATATCTCTACGACAAGGTTTGGAGACTACTACTTGATGGACGTCCCAAGCACCGTCATCGATTGGTCTGTGTGGCGGTCTCCATCTTCGCCACAATACTCCTCCTTTGAGGTAGAAACATTCACCACCCTCCTTCTCACATTCCTCTTCACTCACGGCCCTGGCAGCTAACTCCTTGCATTCACTATCATCTCTCTGTAGCTCTACCAGGCCACTAGGACAATTTGGAGGGGTTTCATGGTCATCGTTAGGGTCAAGATGAGCCATAAAGGTGTCAGATAAATCCACCTCAGTCACATCATCAGGCACAGTTGGAGCGTCATTCACACTCTCATCATCCCTTTCATCAACTCTTACATTCGGTACATTTCTGTCTGAGGGAACTGCTACTTGAGACATTGAACGTGTGACAGCACACACAGGGAAAACTGTTGGCATCTCCTTTTCGAGCTCACCGGTTAGTGGCTCGTTAACAGGGGAAAGTGACAAAATGGGGTCTGGTCGGACCTTCTCACCTGCTACATCATTCCCCAAAAGGAGTGTTACCCCAGGCACAGGGATATCTTGGGACCTACACAAAGCTATGGTGGCCTCACCCTGTAGTAACTTACATTCAATTTCGCCTTTTACCAAGTGTGCATAAAATTGGCCTCCAGCACCTCTCATTACAACTGGTTCGCCAGGTGGGCACTCTGTGTAAGGATTCACCATGAGGGTGCTAGTAGAACCTGTGTCTCTCAGAATGTTTACCTCATGCATACAACCATTTAATCTCACGTTGCCAGATGAAATAAAGGGACGGTAACTGTCCTGCACTGATGGTGAAATTATTATTGGCTTAACCCTAGTGGGTTGCACCACACATGCTACTACACCCCTGTCTAGATGATTTACGTTAGCTGCTAGGTACTCCTTCTGTCGGGAGTCCTGCATTAAAGAACTTTTGGTGCTAGGTACTCCTTCTGTCGGGAGTCCTGCATTAAAGGAACTTTTGGTGCTAGGTACTCCTTCTGTCGGGAGTCCTGCATTACAGGCACATATGGAGTTTGAGATACGGCGGCAACTGTCTGCCCTGATCTCTCGGTTCTCTCCTTGGCCCAGCACTGATAAGCTAGGTGGCCTCTCTTGCCACAAAAAGTACATACTTTAGGGGATACGGGAACTTTCCCTCTTTGAGCATTACTATTAGTTTGGGGCCCACCTCTGTTACCATTGCCCTGAGTCGCATTTTTAGTTGGGGAAACAATTCTATTTTGGCTAGCTGGGGAAGATGTTATAGGCTTGTGACTGGGTCTGTCAGATTTGTGATTGGGATACTTAAAATTAGAACTAGAATTATCGTAGGGCTTCTTTCCACGAAATTTTTTGTTGAGCACGTATGTGTCAGCCATGTCAGCAGCGTCGGCAAGACAATCTACCTTTTTCCCCTTTAAGTGATAGGATACAGAAGAATCAATTTTCCATACGAAATTTTCTAACAGGACCAACTCCTTCAGATCGTTGTAGCTTGTGACTTTCTTACTCTTGACCCAATGATTGAAAGTTTTAGTCATGGTCCTGGCAAATACCTTATGGGTTTCTTCTACTTTCTTCTGGTTTTTACGGAAAGATTGCCTGTAAGCCTCAGGCTGCAATTGATAGGTTTTTAAGATAGCTTCTTTGAGATTGTCATAATCCTGCCTAATTTCTGCTACTTCTGACAAATACGTGGCTCGAGCCTGCCCTGTCAAAACAGTTTGTAACATAAAAGGCCATTGATCTCTTGTCCACTTCATACCTCCAGCAACTTCCTCAAACAAAACAAAGAAATCCTGCACATTATCCTCAGTGAAAGGTGGAATGACACTAGTCATGGTCAATCCCAGAGGGGGAGCAATTACGGGAGCATTTGTATTGACATTTAGTTGAGCCGTACGATATTGATATTCACATTGTTCGGTCGTTGCACTGGCATTTATTCTGGCTAGTTCTATGCTTACGTTGGCTTGTTCGGTAGTTGCTCTGGCTAGTTCTAAGTCGGTATTTGCTTTTATTCTGGCTAGTTCTAATATTTGATCACCGGTCAAACCAGGTGACAATTGTTCATCAAGTTGGCTAGGTTTATTCGGGATCCCACCAACTGCTCCGTCACCCTCCCCGCCTTCTACAGGGAACAGGTGGGTTTTTATGGTCTGAGCCACCTCTACTTTAGACATGTTTGAGACAGTTAATTGGAGATGTGAGGCAAGCACTTTCAGTTCGGATTTTGACAGACAGTCAATATCAAGGGCTCTGGGTTCTGATTCTATGAAAACTCGAGCATCTTCGTCATTAATTAGTTGAGGCATGATTAATATTTGATTTTTAAGTAGTGAAACGTTAATGAAACTGAGTGAAACTGTATGAAACGAATCCTGGCGAGGTCGCCACTCTTCTGTTACGTATCTTGATCCTCAAGTGGTTAACTTGATGAATCTAGATAGAACAGAGATATATATTAACCCTTATTTAGCGGGCTAGGCGGTTTATTTATATGTACCGCCCAGCGGGGTGTTTTTAGCCAAAATAGGGCTGTTTACGTGATCATTTTCATGCCTAAATAAGACCCAGAACGTAAAACAAGTATCTATCCCTGAAAGGGCATAAACAGAGCTCTCGAATGACACCATAACGATCCTTTTATGATGGCTAGTTTTCTTGCAACAACCGTGCAACGCGAGTGCAAAAAGCATGTAATTAGGCACTTTCCCCATACAATTCCGTATATAGCGAGTGAGAGAGGGAGGGAGGAGGTGGGATTAGTGTCAGTAGGTTCGCCGCGGTGGTCTGGAGCAGTCATACGCTCGCTACTCTCCTGCCACCACTTGTCTCTCTCTCAGCAACATTACGTGCTGAAATTGCCACACGACCTATGTCGCGCACCGCCAGATAGTCCAGATTTATTTACCTCGACTTATGTTGCGCCCCGACACTTAGGGGTTAAGGTATCAGTCAGCTGAAGGCAAAACAAAAGTAAAATCTTATAAAAAATATTTCCTGTTGTTGCTTCCTTTCCTTTTGGATCTTAGGACTTGGTATCCTTTATTGACTGATACTCTTTAATTATGAAAAATACTGAAACTAATTAGTCATGTAGTATTTATAAAGAATTATTATTTAACCGAAGCTTAGTAGGCTATGGTTATGAACCGAAGAAGTATATCTAAAGAAGGACTATTAATTCTATAAAAAGTCTTGAAAAATAAATATTAAAGTAAGAATATTTCTGTCTCTTACCCCTTTTTGAAATGAATAGATTGTTTTCTTATATGTCCTTTTATTTATATTTAATGTAATTATTCTTGGTTCTTGTCTTACGTTAATAGCATTATATTATTATTATCATCAGGATTAATATCAAAGTCACATAAAAAGTTAGATATATATTTTATAATTAGTTAAATGTATTTCTTAACCACGTAACATGGAGGTTTGATTATGAGTAAATTAAGTTACAGGACCGTTTCATAGATTCGATTCAGGTCTCACTCAAATAATATGAAAAGCAAAAATAATATTTTGAAGCTAAAAGAATTTTCTTCAGCTTAGGAAATCACTACAAGTAATATTAACACAGCCATGTTAGTCTAAGGCGATATTACTAATATGAGACAATAGCATCACCGTACTAAGCACCGTTAAGCAATGTAAGCTTAATTAAAAGAAAATGAAAGAACTCGTAAGTATTAATCTAAAACAATAGTATTACTTTCATCATAACCCAATTACTTAAAGAGTTGCTTTAGTCCACAAGTTTGTCAACTAAAATAGTTATGTACATAATAATAGCGTTAACGTTAATTCCCAATCAAATAGTTAAGTACATAAATAGTAGCGTTAATGTTAATTCGCAATCAAATAGTTAAGCACATAATAGTAGCGTTAACGTTAATTCCCAATCAAATAGTTAAGTACATAATAGTAGCGTTAACGTTAATTCCCAATCAAATAGTTAAGCACATAATAGTAGCGTTAACGTTAATTCCCAATCAAATAGTTAAGCACATAATAGTAGCGTTAACGTTAATTCCCAATCAAATAGTTAAGCACATAATAGTAGCGTTAACGTTAATTCCCAATCAAATAGTTAAGCACATAATAGTAGCGTTAACGTTAATTCCCAATCACATATCTCACTAACCAACATAACGTAAGTGTTTACACCGAACACACTTAACACACATTTATATAATCTGACTGACAGTCATAATCCCATTATAATACTTCACCCCGTCTTCCTCCAGCTGCAAGTTCACCTTCCCCAACTCCATATGAGACTGATTTGAATGCCCACAACTCGGGTCTTATATACTAAACAATGATGGTGTAGGAACGAATCAGGAGGCGGGGGGTGGTGCCCGCTCCAATCATAGCTCCTCGAGTCGCATAACAGGTGCCTGGTCCATTCACAGCTCCTGGCGTCGATCATATGTCATAGCGTCGGTCATCAAGTAGTTTGCAGGGTCTCCTATGACGCACGCAGGTGTGAAGGCTTGTTTGCTGGTATGCGGGCTAGCTGGTTTCCCACTCGCTAGTTCGCTCATTAGTTTGCTTCGCCGTTTGGGTAGTTTGAACCTCCTTCAACTCTAATTCTAACTCTTAAATTAACATACAGGGCTCCGTATGTCAGAATATATATATATATATATATATATATATATATATATATATATACAGTATATATATATATTGTTACGACCTGGCACTCGGGTACACAAGGGCTCTCAATCAGGACTCGAATACGGCTCGCTGCCACAACGGAAACACACGATCCCAACCCCTGAGTACTGCCAGCCGAACAAAAAACACCAATACCCTCCAGAGTTCAATCTGCTATAACGGGGTATACAAGAACTCGGTACTAGTGTTCAACAACAGACTAATAAAGAGACAGGAATTCTCTAGTCTGGTCAACAATCAAACAAAGAAGTAAGAAACAACAACACCAAAGAATAGTGTTGGCCGAAGCCGAAGTAATCCACCCTTGACTAAGAACTTAAGAAGTCCTCCACCCTCTACTTCGGATCGGCACTATTACGTTACGTTAATTAATAGTCCTTAAGCATCGAGCAAGGAATCTTCTGAAAAAAGTTAGATGCTTCTCGGATGCTCGTAAGAAGTACGTATCGGATTTTGAACAGTAATTCAATAAGAAAAACACTGGCAATTAAATACTATTAAAGGTTTAAATTGGCATAACAATAATTAAAAGAATATGCAATAGTAAATGGCAAACATTAAAAAGAAGTACTCCGCAAATGCAACGGCAATAGCCTAATCGGATTGTGCTCGTGGGCCACTAATCACTAAAGTAGCCAAGCTTGCAACACATGAAATCAATAGTGCTTAAACAATATCATACATAAGGAAAGCTTCAATACTATTCTGTATCTACTAATCGAGTAAAGTCTAGCTGGGGTACTGTGGGCAAAAGGTAGCAGTGACTGAGCAAAAACGGCTCGTAGCCTAGCGAAGTCCTCACAACTGTTTAAAGTATTACGTTAAAACTAACAAGTGCACTTTGAGAAATCCAGATCCCTTGTATCTGGTTTTCTCCCGGCTCCTTGACAAAGTAAAAACAAACTGTTAATAAAATACAGGGTGGTTAGGCTCTTGCCCTCACGCACTGTAAATTATTAACTCAACACAGTCAGCCGCGAAGACAACCTAGGCTTCACTGAACCGAAACGAGTATGCAGGTTTATCGCTTAACCACTGCATCAAACAACAACTCGTAACACAGAAAAGCCTTACCCCAGTCTAGCATTACCTAGACTAGCAGAAAACAGGAATAATAATAATAACACACAGGGAAATGCATAGACAAGTGCAACAAACATAAATCAATCCTATTCTAAGTTAACCCTTCCAAAATAGGCTATCTAATAGGCATGTATCTCATGAGAACTCAAGCGATAATACGTTGGCTGACTAGCTTTGCACCAACGGGACCATGGAAGTTAAAAAGGGTAGGGAAAAGAGGAGATAAGAATGTAAGGTAGTAGAGAAAGTTCACATCAGTCAGAAGAATATATATAGTTAGCAAGGGAAATGAGAAGTCGCTCTGCCTAATGAGTTCTGATCAAAAAATGGCTAGACTTCCCTTTTTATACTCGGCCCTCTAGTGAGCCCAACGTGAACTACTAAGGACCGCCCACTGACAATCATTACGTAATTTCTCTCTCTCCTCTGGGATAGACAAAGGCTTTCCTAGCACTGAGGGGAGGGGGGAGGGAGTGCTAGTGAGTTAGGCCCACCTCCCGCATGGCGCACCCACTGACCCCCAACTGTGGCTGCCGCTTCTCCCATCATTACAAATAAGTTTTACACACAATACTTATAACTAATGATATAAAATAGAACTCGTTGACTCAGATGAAAACAAAATACATATTCATATTACTTATAGTACAACGGCTCACATGAACTAAGTTAGGAAACTCTACATAGACTACAGCCAAAGTTCCTGCCCTGACGATCCTAGCGAGAGTGGGGCATGACTAGGCGTTCTGTACAGCATGCTCACACTGGACATGCGTCACACCTCCCCCAAGATTTTACTTGCTCAACCCTGAGCTAAAATCTGACAAACACAGAACCCCATCAAGCCCCTCACGCCCAGCGACCGCATGGCACTAAAACAAAGCTGAGTTTATCACCAAAACACATCTTATTATTAACCAAAAATTCACATTTTATAACTCCTCCCAACAATAGCAAAAAGACACAATATCATGCTCCCAGAGCGAGCTTACAGCAGCTCAGCCGTTTGATAGTTCGTGGACTACTCAAACTCTATAGGCTATGACAAACTTATACGATTACCTATATCAAAAGAAAGAGTTTTTATATGATTTTTATATTTTAATATGTTTTTCCCGGCTGCACTATAAGGGCAGCCTATTTTCCTCCACTCAAACCCACACACCTGTGATAGCCTACGACTGATCATCCACCCTTGATAAACAATCCGCGATCACATTGTCACATCCAGCAATATGACGGATGTCCAGGTTATACTCCTGCAACATCAAAGACCACCTGGTCAGTCTCATATTGCGATTGTGAAATTGATTCAGGAATCTCAAAGGGTGATGATCAGTGTAGATAACCACGACTGGGCCATAGGCTGGAACATACACCTCGAAGTGCCTGAGCGACAGCACAATCGCCAGTAATTCCTTTTCTATTGTAGAATAGTTCTTTTGTGCAGCATTGAACTTCTTAGAAAAGAAACTTACCGGGTGTTCCACACCTTCATTGTCTGTCTGTAGCAAGACGGCACCAGCCCCTACACCACTAGCATCTGTTGCCAGCTGAAAAGGCCTGTTAAAGTCTGGGGCCCTGAGTATCGGGTGAGTACATAGCAAATGTTTCACCAAAGTGAAAGCCTTTTCACACTCAGGTGCCCACAAAAACTTTTTGTCTTTAGATAACAAATCTGTGAGAGGTGCCAACACCGTTGAGTAACCTTTTATGAAGCGTCTGTAGTAGCCTATCATACCCAAGAATCTCATAATCTGCTTCTTGGTTGTTGGGTGCGGAAATTTATTGATAGCCTGTACCTTGTTCTGAGGAGGGCACACCTGTCCCCTTCCCACTACAAACCCAAGGTACTGCACAGTGGCTTTTACGAAGTCACACTTTGCCAAATTTACTACCAGACCTGCTTCACTAAGTTTCCGGAACAAGGTCTCAAGGTGCTCACAATGGCTCTCAAAGTCGTCATCATAAATGATTACATCGTCCAAATATACGGTGCAATTTGGAATGTCCTTTACAATTTCATTCATCAGGTTCTGAAACGTTGCTGGTGCATTCTTAAGTCCGTAAGGCATAACATTGCACCGGTAGGTACTCCCGTCCACCACAAAACCACATACCTCTTTAGCACGCTCGGACAAAGGTACTTGCCAGTAACCTTTTACTAAATCTACTTTAGACAAAAAACGAGCATTACCAATTTTGTCAACACTATCATCAACCCGAGGAAGAGGATATGGGTTAGTTGGAGTCAAACCGTTTAACCTACGGAAATCAATACAAAAGCGTACCTTGCCATCTGGCTTAGGCTGCAGTGTTACAGGGGAAGTCCACTTAACTGTGCCTTTCTCTATCAACCCTCTACCGAGCATATACTCCAACTCATCCCTCAGAGCTGGTAGTTTTATGGGGGGCACACGGTACGGGATTGACTTAAAGGGTAGATGGTCCCCCACGTCAACATCATGCATAGCCTGAGTAGTGAGGCCTGGGTGTTCAGCAAATACAGTGGGGTATGAACCGAACAACTGTCGGATAGCATCAAACTGCGGCTCAGGCAAATGAGCTATAGCCTCGTCAGCCCTTAGGCTCGAGTTCCCCGCCCACTGATCCGCTGAAACATGTTGATCCCAGCTATCCTCCTCTGAAGCTTGACTGTCCCCCTCTCCTTCTCCACCACGGCCGCAACAAGCCAACACAGGGACAGTGAGAGGCTCAGAGGGGCGCCTCACATACTCTTTAATAAGGTTCACGTGACATAACTGGTTCTTTTTTCCTCCTGTCTGGAGTGGCAACAAGGTAATCTAAGTCTGACATTTTTTCTACAATTTTATAAGGTCCAGTGTACTTCGCAGAGAGGGGGTTACCAACCAAAGGCAACAAAATTAATACCTCTTGTCCTACAGTGAACTTCCGGAGCCTCACTTTGCGATCATACCTGTCCTTCATCAAAGCTTGTGATTCTGTCAAATTTCTACCTGCCATCTCCAGACTCTTAAGCATGCGCTCACGGCTTTCAAGCACATACTTTAATAATGGACAAGGCTGCACAGTCCCCTCCCAAATTTCTTTCAGCATGTTAAGGGGGCCCCTGACACGGTGTCCAAAAATCAGCTCGTTTGGACTAAATCCCAGGCTCTCACCAGGTACCTCCCGAGCAGCAAACAGCACATAAGGCAATCCAAGATCCCAATCCATACCGTTGTCAGCACAATAACACCTGAGCATGCTTTTAAGTGTAGCATGCCACCGCTCAAGCACCCCTTGACTCTCAGGGTGATACGCTGACGATACTACTGCTCGTATCCCATGCTGTTGCATTGTTTGCTTAAACATGTTGGAGGTGAAATTAGATCCCTGATCAGACTGAATCTCCTCCGGGTACCCGTACCTTGAGAAGTACCACAAGTTACTGACTACCGTCTTAGCCATTCCATTTTTCATAGGGTATGCATCGGGGTATCTAGTGGCAACATCCATTATGGTTAACAAAAATGTATTTCCCGCCTTAGTGGGAGGGAGTGGACCAACCATGTCAACAATAATTTTACTAAAGGGTGGCCCAATCACAGGAATAGGGTGTAACGGAGCCTTAGGAATAACTTGGTTCGGTTTCCCGACACGTTGACAAATATCACAGGAGTTTATCCATGACTGCACATGAGACTTCATCCCCGGCCACCAAAACAATTTCCCCAAAGCCGCCACCGTTTTTCTCACCCCTAGATGTCCTGCCAGTGGTGTGTCATGCGCCAACCTCAGTAGGCTATCCCTGCACTCCCGTGGCACCACCAACTGGTCCACTACTCCGGACCCCTTTTGCCAACTACGTTTAGGGTCTTGAAAACGCCTATAAAGGATGCCTTCTAAATAAAAAAAATCTCCTGGCTGTGCATCGCCGTCCTCGTCGAGCTCTACAGCTCCATTAGCACACGTTTGGAGCTCAGGGTCCTCTAGTTGCAACCGACGTATATCTGAGGGTGCCAAGCGATCTAACTGCTCCCGGAGCAATGCATGACCTTCCCCGATACTGGGCTGCTCCCTCTGTCTCTCTCGATGTACATAACGTTGCTGTCGTGGAGACTCGTCATGCCCAGCCTCGTCACTCTCGATGACAGGCCCAGGGGCTACTCCAGAATTAAGTAATGGTGCTAATACTGAATCACCCAGGAGAGCCGCCGAGTCAAAACTCTTAAAACCAACTCCAGCTTTAGCCTCCTCCTGTTGATCGTTCCTCCGCTGGTCTGAAGACGGAGGACTAGGCTGTGACACTTTAGCTGCCCGAGCTCGGGTGACAACACACGCCATGGGTTGTGTCTGGCACCGCTCGACCCACTCTTGCTCTTCCCTACTCACGTCGGCCGGCCTCTCGGCAACGACTAAGGGTAGAACCTCAGAAGCGGGCATTGCAAAGTCGTTGCCGAGAAGAAGGTCGACGCCATCCACTGGCAGTTTCTCCACAATCCCGACATCCAATTCACGTGCCACACCATCCACCTCCAACTCCAACCGCACCAGCGGGTATGACCGAGTTGCATTAATACCCTGCACCACTACCACCCGAGCCGCATTTATAGGGTAGCCAGTCAAGTTTTTCATCAGAGTCTGGGAAGCACCTGTATCACGCAAGACCTCTACTCCATGCTTGCGCCCCGCCCACATCACGCAACCCCGCCCTCTATGGTCGCAAAAAACATCCTGAGCAGGGTTCGAGCCTCCCAGGTGCTTCTGCATTGGCTGTGCCTCAGCCTCTGACGAACTGCCCCAGGCAAACTCAGATGACTTCGGAGACACACCAATGTTGCAGGCCAAAGACACAGCTGCTGTAGGTGGTTTGCTAGGACAGACTCTTGCAAAGTGCCCCTTTTTATGACAATGATAACACTCCAACTCCCCTTTGGGCTTCCCTTGGTACTGGGAAGGGCCCGGCCCCTTTAAATGGGACGGTGCTAGTCTTGTGGTCAGTCTTGGTATCATGGCTCTTGTACTTGTTTGCATAAGGTATATCACTAACTCGGGGGGGTGGGGTGTCACGCCCCTTGTTACCTGCCTCACTACGCTGGGCAGACCCGCACCCACGAATTAGTGATAGCCGGAGGTCAGCCATCTCAGCTGCCTCCTGTAGAGTTTTTGGGTTCTTTTCTTTAATAGTTAAAGTCATTTCTGCACCAGTACACTTATAAAACTGCTCGAGCAGAAACAGCTCAGTCAACTGTTCGGCCGTCTCAGCTTTCTCAGAACGTGTCCAGTTTTTAAGTGCATCTTTTAAGTCCCGGGCATGTTCAAGAAAGGTCGCCTCCCTAGTCTTTGTAACACCCCGAAACTTCAATCGATATGTTTCCGGTTGCAACTCGTATGCCCGTAGGACAGCTCTCTTCAATTCTGGGTAGTCAATGCAAGACTCTAAAGGCAGTGCAGCATAAGCCTTCAGACCCTTACCCGTAAGTCTTGAGGAGACTAGAGCTGCCCACTTCTCTTCAGGCCAATTATGCTCCCTACATTTCTTCTCAAAACGATTAAAAAATTCTGTGACTTCAGTTTCACTAAATACCGGCACCAATTTGACTAATTGGGCCAAGGACTGTTCTCTTACTTGGCCCTCACGGCCCATCCAAGTCCCTGTCGACTCTGCACGAGACTTATCTAAATCTAATTTAGCACAATATTTCTCCGAGTCGTACCTAAGCTCAGCCTCATGCCTCCTAACCTCAATCTCATGCCTCCTCGTCTCATCCTCCTGCCTCCTGGTCTCATTCTCCTGCCTCCTGGTCTCATCCTCCTGCTTCCTAGCCTCAATCTCCTGCTTCCTAGCCTCAATCTTCGCAAGCTCAAGTCTAAATACCATATCTGGAGACAGGCAGGAAGAGGGAGCTGCCTCTACTGAAGGAGGGGGGGCAAAAACTGGGGAACCACCATGTGCACCACCCGAGGGCACTCCAATCTGCCAATTCTCATCCCTCTGTGGGAGAGTGCTAACCTCCGGTAACTGAGTGGACGGCACTGTGGGAGTCGAGTGAGAGGGGATCTGGGGAGGAACCCCCCCAAACGCCCTCTCCTCCGAAACCCCATGTCGCCCACGCAACACCCAGGAAATCAGCTTCCCCTTGGACATCCCTACTACATTGGAAATGCCCAAAACCTTGGCTATCAGGTGCAAGCCACAAACATCCACCCCAGTCAGCCTCTCCTCCGTCACGTGGTACCGCTTACTCACAAAAACTCTAGCATCCTCCTCACTGGTTACTAACGGCACACCTTCAAATGGCATCTCTCGCTCATCGTCAGTGCTAATGCACGACATACTGAAGTCCACAAAAAAATTCTCGAGACAAAAGTGTTAAACTTCCTATGCAAGCACTAATTACTAAATTAACTGGAGTCTCTTAAATGCTTTACTAATTGCCATACAAAAAAAAATATTCTTCAATATGCACGCTAAAATACAAACAAACAAATGTTTTACAACTCTGCAAAAATTTATACTGTTCACAAAATCCTAAGCAAGGTCGCCATTTGTTACGACCTGGCACTCGGGTACACAAGGGCTCTCAATCAGGACTCGAATACGGCTCGCTGCCACAACGGAAACACACGATCCCAACCCCTGAGTACTGCCAGCCGAACAAAAAACACCAATACCCTCCAGAGTTCAATCTGCTATAACGGGGTATACAAGAACTCGGTACTAGTGTTCAACAACAGACTAATAAAGAGACAGGAATTCTCTAGTCTGGTCAACAATCAAACAAAGAAGTAAGAAACAACAACACCAAAGAATAGTGTTGGCCGAAGCCGAAGTAATCCACCCTTGACTAAGAACTTAAGAAGTCCTCCACCCTCTACTTCGGATCGGCACTATTACGTTACGTTAATTAATAGTCCTTAATTAAGCATCGAGCAAGGAATCTTCTGAAAAAAGTTAGATGCTTCTCGGATGCTCGTAAGAAGTACGTATCGGATTTTGAACAGTAATTCAATAAGAAAACACTGGCAATTAAATACTATTAAAGGTTTAAATTGGCATAACAATAATTAAAAGAATATGCAATAGTAAATGGCAAACATTAAAAAGAAGTACTCCGCAAATGCAACGGCAATAGCCTAATCGGATTGTGCTCGTGGGCCACTAATCACTAAAGTAGCCAAGCTTGCAACACATGAAATCAATAGTGCTTAAACAATATCATACATAAGGAAAGCTTCAATACTATTCTGTATCTACTAATCGAGTAAAGTCTAGCTGGGGTACTGTGGGCAAAAGGTAGCAGTGACTGAGCAAAAACGGCTCGTAGCCTAGCGAAGTCCTCACAACTTTTTAAAGTATTACGTTAAAACTAACAAGTGCACTTTGAGAAATCCAGATCCCTTGTATCTGGTTTTCTCCCGGCTCCTTGACAAAGTAAAAACAAACTGTTAATAAAATACAGGGTGGTTAGGCTCTTGCCCTCACGCACTGTAAATTATTAACTCAACACAGTCAGCCGCGAAGACAACCTAGGCTTCACTGAACCGAAACGAGTATGCAGGTTTATCGCTTAACCACTGCATCAAACAACAACTCGTAACACAGAAAAGCCTTACCCCAGTCTAGCATTACCTAGACTAGCAGAAAACACCAATAATAATAATAACACACAGGGAAATGCATAGACAAGTGCAACAAACATAAATCAATCCTATTCTAAGTTAACCCTTCCAAAATAGGCTATCTAATAGGCATGTATCTCATGAGAACTCAAGCGATAATACGTTGGCTGACTAGCTCTGCACCAACGGGACCATGGAAGTTAAAAAGGGTAGGGAAAAGAGGAGACAAGAATGTAAGGTAGTAGAGAAAGTTCACATCAGTCAGAAGAATATATATAGTTAGCAAGGGAAATGAGAAGTCGCTCTGCCTAATGAGTTCTGATCAAAAAATGGCTAGACTTCCCTTTTTATACTCGGCCCTCTAGTGAGCCCAACGTGAACTACTAAGGACCGCCCACTGACAATCATTACGTAATTTCTCTCTCTCCTCTGGGATAGACAAAGGCTTTCCTAGCACTGAGGGGAGGGGGGAGGGAGTGCTAGTGAGTTAGGCCCACCTCCCGCATGGCGCACCCACTGACCCCCAACTGTGGCTGCCGCTTCTCCCATCATTACAAATAAGTTTTACACACAATACTTATAACTAATGATATAAAATAGAACTCGTTGACTCAGATGAAAACAAAATACATATTCATATTACTTATAGTACAACGGCTCACATGAACTAAGTTAGGAAACTCTACATAGACTACAGCCAAAGTTCCTGCCCTGACGATCCTAGCGAGAGTGGGGCATGACTAGGCTTTCTGTACAGCATGCTCACACTGGACATGCGTCACAATATATATATATACCGGTATATATATGTTTTTTTTTTTTTATGTGGATGAGGGACACAAAAGGCAGAACTGCCTGTAAAGAATGCCTCCCCCAGTTAAACGAGTGACAGGGCCAACATTAAGGTACCTTTGATCCAAAATGCCTGGACACACGGAGATTGAAGCAATTTAAGTCATAGGGTGAGGGGAAGATGGATGAGGAGAGAGAGTTCCATAACTCAGCTGTTGAATAAAAGGTTTGAAAATATTGTTTTACTCTTTGATTGGAAAGTTGCACAGAGTATGGATGGGACGGGTGCTACATACTCTACATAGAGGATGGGTAGTATACACTGAGAGAGCTCTGAGGAACGTTGATTATTGTAATAGTGGTAGAATAGCGTGAGAGATGCAACACGCAGCGAAGAGAGAGAAATTTGCAAAGAGTCAGTGATTGGACGTGAGTTAATGAGACGAAAGGCTTTCTTGTTTACTTTGTCAAGAAGTGCTGTGTGGGAGGATCCTCCCAACACATGCGAACAATACTCAATACATGGATGCACTGTGCCCCTGTACAAAGCAAGAAGCGGTGCATGGGTAAAGAACCCCCAGAGGCGGTTGAGCACACTCAGCTTCTGGGAAGCTATTTTAGCAAGGGTGGTAATTCGGTCTTTCCATGTGAGATCAGGAGAGAGAGAGAGATTCCTAGAATACTGAGAGAAGATGAAGAATTTATTTATGTATTGTTGAAATATAAGGGATAGTCCTGTGAGAGTTCTTTACTGGTACTTAAATGGAGAAATTGGGTTTTCGAAGCATTGAAATTAACAACATTTTCTCTGCCCCAAATGGAAATGGTTGATAAGTCAGAATTTAAGTGTTTTATGGCATCTTCGCATAATTCTTTGAGTGCTGGCTTGTTGGGTGGTTCTGGAAAACTAGAGGAATAGTGTAAGGTAGAGTCATCAGCATAATGAATGGATGGGACTGGAGGTACAGTTGAGAAGTTCATTAATGAATATTAGAAAGAAAATTGGAGATATTATTATGACAGAACCCTGATAGGTTGAAAAGGTGAACGATGGTCGTCCACAACCGCAGCTATGGAACAGCCAGAATGAAATTTGAAATAAAGGCACAGATAGAGCGATAGAAACCGAAGGAGGGTAGTTCAGAAATTAGAGATTTGTGCCATACTCTATCAAAGGCCTTTGATATGTCTAGCCGCTAGCGCAATAGAAAAGGTCTCACCGAAGACCCGGAAGGAGGATGACCAAGAGTTAGTAAGATATAAAAGGAGATCCCCAGTGGACCAACCCTTATCTCCCAACCAGCAGGGGGATGGTGGATTATCATGGTAGCAGGCATATTTACCGAAAATGTGCATCATTCCATGCTCTCTTTCACACATAAGCAAAAGCCAGACTTTAATACAATTATATATCCGTGAAAGAGCGAAAAACTAGCTTTCCAATGACATCTAAATCCTCATTGTACGAAAATAGCCTAAACTGAGGTTATTTCCCCGGATTTTTCCTTGAGAGCAATGTAGGTTGACAATCGATACAGTAGGCCTTAGTGCCCATCCCGCCCCTGTTGCGAGCGGACCGAGCTCGCCTGTTGTCCTTGCAAAGCACGCTCTCTCTCTCATCGCTCATAATGGCTTCAAAAAGGCATGAGTCAGATGACGGGCTCCGCAAGGGTGGCCATATTCTCTCTCCCATCATATGACGGTCACCGTCGGTTGAGGGTTAAAGAATCCATACTGGCAATCTGAGTGTAGATTATGAGAACATAAATGCTTCAGAAATTTTTGAAGTAAGAATAGTTTTAAAAACTTTGGACGATAGTTGGAGGGTTGAAAGTGGTCACCCTTCTCTGGGACAGGTTGAATGAGAGCAAACTTCCAGCAAGAAGGCAAGACATTAGAGGAGAGACAGAGACGAAAAAGTTTGCCTAGGCAGGGAGTCAGCACGGAAGCACAGTTTTTGAGTACAACACGAGGAACACCGTCCGGACCGTACGCCTTCTTAGTATTAAGCCCAGAGAGGGTAGAAAGTACATCTTTAGAATAGATTAGGATATTAGGCATGAGTAAGTGAAAGGGGGGGGTGGAGAGTGAGGAATAGCACCGGAATCATCAAAGGTGGAGTTTCTAGCAAACGTTTGAGCGAAGAGTTCACCTTTGTCAGAGGAGTACAAAGGAGTACACAGGAAATCAAGCAACAGCAGCTCTAGTGACCCTTCTAGGCTGCTTGTCCTCCAAAACACTGAGGATCAAGTGTCCAAACAGTGGTTTAGAGTGGGTAAGGGAACATTGGAAAGGGGACTACTGCCCTGGAACTAATGTCTGTGGCAGGATTAGGAAGTTAGTAGGGGACAGATGGGTTAGTAACTGAGGGGAGGATAAAATAAAGTTATTAATTTACAAACGCAGTCAGCCGCGGGTTTGATGAGAGATATTTGTCTAGGCGAAGTTTAAATGAATCAACGGTGCTGCAGTCTATGACATCTCGGGGAAGCCTATTCCATAAGTTGACAACTCGATTGAAGAAGAAATTCTTAGCTTCGTGTGAGTTAAAAGATTTACCAATAATTTTGCAACCGTTTCCCCGAGTGTAATTAGATTGGTCGATAGTGAAGTACTTACTACAGTTCATATTGTCGATGCCTTTGAAGATTTTGAACACTTGAATTAAGTCGCCTCTTAATCTGCGCTGGGTTAAAAGAAATAGATTTAATTCTCTAAGATGCTCCTCGTATGGTTTGTTCTTTAGGCTAGGTATCATTTTGGTAACTCTACGTTGAACTCGTTCTAGCTTGTCTATATCTTTTTGGTAATAAGGTCACCAGAATTGAACGCAGTATTCAAGCAGAGGGCGGACTAAGGAATTGTAAAGGGTTAGGATAACGTCTTTGGATTTATGCTCAAATGACCTGCCTATAAAGCCAATTATTTTGTTTGCCTTCTTAACAACTTCTGAACATTGTTGACTCGGTTTTAGGTTACTCGATATTGTTACTTCCAGATCCGTTTCTCTGTTTACATTCTTAAGCTGAGTGCCATTCATCAAATAGTTTGCTTTCTCATTTTGGTATCTGATAATTATGTAGTACTTTACATTTATCCACATTGAAACCCATTTGCCAAATTTGGGCCAGACATGACAACTTATCTAGATTGTGTTGCATATCGTCAACTTGTTCTTTTGAGAGTACGCTATTTGCAATTTTTGTATCGTCAGCAAATTTTGAGATTGTACAGGTGAGACCCTCATCTATGTCGTTGATGTAATATTATTTTTTAATAATCTCACCACCACACCCCCAATGAAATTAATTAAAGTATATATGATCCACCGGGATTCGAACCCGGGTTAATTAGAAAGAGAATTGGTCCTAGTACCGATCTCTGGGGTGCCCCGCTACTTACATTGGTCCATTTAGATGCCTTACCGTTTATGACTACTCCTTGCTTTCTGTCGCTGAGCCAATTTTCTATCCATTTCAACACACCATCTTGTATTCCATGCGCTTTTAGTTTTAGCAGTAAACGTTTGTGGGGAACTTTGACAAAGGCCTTTTGAAAATCAATGTATATAATATCTACAGTTTTACTCTCATCGTAGAGGTTGAGGATATCGTGGAAGAAGTCTAAGAGGTTTGTTAAACAGGAACGTTTTATACGAATGCCGTGTTGAGTATCTTTAACACCTTAAGAGCGGCCTATGCGGTTTATTTATATGTACCGCCCAGCGGGGTGTTTTTAGCCAAAATAGGGCTGTTTACGTGATCATTTTCATGCCTAAATAAAACCCAGAACGTAAAACAAGTATCTATCCCTGAAAGGGCATAAACAGAGCTTTCGAATGACACCATAACGATCCTTTTATGATGGCTAGTTTTCTTGCAATAACCGAGCAACGCGAGTGCAAAAAGCATGTAATTAGGCACTTTCCCCATACAATTCCTTATATAGCGAGTGAGAGAGGTAGGAGGGAGGTGAGATTCGTGTCAGTAGGTTCGCCGCGGTGGTCTGGAGCAGTCATACGCTCGCTACTCTCCTGCCACCACTTGTCTCTCTCTCTCAGCAACATTACGTGCTGAAATTGCCACTCGAGTTATGTCGAGCGCCGCCACATAGTCCAGCTTTATTTAACTCGACTTATGTGGTGAGCCGCTAATTAAGGGTTAAGTATGTTATTTTCCTCTAAGTGATTTATGAGTCTGTCTCTTATGAGTGTTTCTAACATTTTACATACAACTGAGGTTAAGCTAATTGGACGATAGTTACTGGGTAGGGATTTGCTGCCTTTTTTGAATATCGGTGTTATGTTGGCTAGCTTCCACTGATCAGGCATATTTCCAGACTGCAAGGATTTATTAAATAGCAATGTCAATGGTTTGGAGAGCTCATCCTTAGCTTCCTTTAGGACTCTAGGTGAGATTTGATCAGGTCCAGGCGTTTTATTTACCTTGAGTTTATCTAAACAATGCAATACTTCTCTCTCTGTAACGGTGATATTGCTTAGAACATCTGAATTATAAATCTGAATCGGCGATGGTGTAGGGATATCACTGAGGTCTTCCGTTGTAAAAACTGATGCAAAGAAGGTATTGAGGGCATTACTCATTTGTACTTCGTCTTTGGTGTATTCTCCATTATCATCGACTAACGGTCCAACAGTTGAAGTAACTACTTTTTTCTTTCTGATATAACTATAGAATTATTTCGGGTTTGTTTTACTTTGATTCGCAACATGTAACTCCAGGGTCTTTTTACTTTGCTTAATTAACTTTTTGGCTTTGCGTCGTGGCTCTACAAATTTCACCCGTAAGAAGGAAGAAGTGATAGTTGTGCCATCAGAGTGGAAATGGGGAGGGAAAGACGAGAAAGAAAAATTGTTGGATAGGTTTTTGACTAGATCCCAGAAAGCTTGGGAAGAGCTATGGTAGGGTATTACAGTGCATTTATTATTGATGAATGAGTGCTTGGCAAGTCGAAGAACAGATTTGGGTTGATTCTGGGCAGAAACATAGGAAGACTGAGATTCTTGAGTTTTAAGGTGTCGGTACTGTTTGAATGCTTCCTCGTTGTTGCGGACAGCAGTAGAACAAGCGTGAGTAAACCAAGAGGTTTTTGCATTAGACTGAGAGAAAGAAAATGCAATGCATGTTTCCATGCCCGATAGGATTACCTCGGTAATGCGTTCAGCACTCTCCTAGGGTCCCCGGCTACGGAAGCAGAAATAATTCAATGGGAAATCAAAGAAGTACTGCTGGACAGCCTCCCAGTCGGCAGCGACACAGTACCACAAGCGCCGCCGGCTAGGAGGATCAGGTGCCGGACTCGAGAGATAGGACAGGTGACCGAGATTAGTTTATGGGCGGAGGAGCCCAGAGGAGAGAAAAGATCGACAGTATAAGAAGAAGGTTGAGACGTTAGAAACAAGTCAAGAATGTTGGGTCGATCTCCGAGGCGATCTGGGATACGGGTGGATTGCTTAACTAGTTGCTCTAGGTCATTTAGGATAGAAAAGACATAGGCTTGCTCACCAGGTTGGTCAGTAGTGTGAGAGGAGAGCCATTGGTGGTGGTGAACGTTGAAATCTCCTAAGATGGAGATTTTTGAGAAAGGAGAAATGGATAGAATGTGTTCCACTGTAGAGTTTAGATAGTCAAAGAATTTGAGAAAGTCGGTAAAGATAGACAGCACATAAATATTTAGTAAGAGAATGACAAGAAAGTTGAGCCAAAACGTTGAGAATTCAGAGGAATAAAAATCGGGAACAAGAGAAAAAGTTAGTTTGTTGTGCACGTATGTACAACATCCGCCTTTGGCGTTGACACTAGGATAGAGAAAGTAGGAGGATACAGAGAAGGGGCTGCGGGCAGTGTTTCAGACACCTGAGTTTCGGTGAGGAAAAGTAGATCAGGTTTGTAAGAGGAGGGATGGTGTTCAACAGATGGAAAATTAGAGGAAAGTCCGCAAATATTGCAAAAGTTAATAGAAGGAGTAACATGGTGAGGTCCAGGCAATTCTGAGGGGTCGTCAGGGGAAGGTCAGGCGGGTATGGGGTCCTTTATGCCACCCCATCCCCCCACCCCTGGTGACTTCGAGGGTGGGCTAGAGTTCATCATTATATAAACAAAAAATTGGTGTGGAAGAAGGAAAAGTGGTGCGCATGTTTAGTGTAGTGAAGTAGATAGGAGGAGGAGGTGTATGTGAGAGCTAGCTGGATTACTCTCTGTGTAAGTGAGGCACAAAGGAAATCAGTAAGACAGGCCATGCAAATGAAACAGAGTTCCAGCGACTCCTTATCATATGCCTACAGCCTCTCCTGGGCATAGGCCTGTTCGATTGGTGCCTACAATCTACCCCCATTCCTCCTATTAGTCGCCTTGTAGGACACGCAGTAGTATGCGTGGGGCATATTCTTTGTTTCCTCCACCATAAGATGAAGGCCCCCTTATCCCATGGTGGTATATATATATAGGGGAGGTGTGGCAGAGTGGTCTTGCCACTGGACTGGTAATCCAATGGACCTGGGTTCGAATCCCAATATGTCAATGGGAAGATATTATTGGGATGGAATTTGTGCTGTACCTAGTATCAGTGCATTACCACAGCACACCAAAATGCCAAATAAACACCCTCATTGTTCCCTGATTAAAATAGCATTGTATGAATATTCCCATATTCAAATGTTTGCTACAGGGAGGCAATGCCTAGTGAGTTAATTGCTCAACAGGTGGCGTTCTGAGAGTGAGGGTCCGAGCCTGGGGGATGAGACTGTGAAGAACAGAGGCAGAGCAGCTTCAGAGATGGAGATGCTTCGAGCCATGAAGCTTCGCATGTCTCACTCCCTAGACTGGAGCAAGACCTCACGGGCCTCACCGTGTTCAGCGGTAGAGTGTAAAAGGCTATCAGCCGATGCCCGAGAGGGAGTAATTGGAATAAAAAAAAAAAAAAAAAAAAATATATATATATATATATATATATATACAGTATATATGGTGATCTTCTTTCATATCTTACTAACTCTTGGTCATCCAACTTTCGGGACTTCGGTAAGACTTTTTCTGTTGCACTAGACATATCGAAGGCCTTCGATAGAGTCTGGCGCAAATATTTAATTTCCAAACTGCCCTCCTTCGGTTTCTCCATCTGTGCCTTTGTCTCTAATTTCCTTTCCGGCCATTCCATAGCTGCAGTTGTGGATGGCCATCACTCAATTCCTCATCCTATCAACTCCGGTGTTCCTCAGGATTCTGTCCTATCGCCTATTCTCTTTCTAATTTGCATAAATGATCTTCTCAACTGTACATCTAGTCCCATCCATTCATATGCAGACGACTCTACTATACACCTCTCAATTAGTTTTCCAGAACGCCCCAGCCAGCAGTCCCTCAAAACTAAACATAATGAAGCCATAAAATGCTTATCTTCTGATCTAGCTTCTATTTCCAATTGGGGTAGAGAAAGCCTTGTTACATTTAATGCTTCCAAAACTCAATTTATCCACCTTACTACCCATCAGGAACCTCCAGAGGACTATCCCTTATTCGTCAACAATACAAAAATCAACCATTCATCTTTCCTCAATGTTCTAGGTGTCTCTTTTTCTTCTGCTCTCAGTTGGAAAGACCATATTTCCAGTCTCGCTTAGGCAGCCTCCCAGAAGCTGGCTGTGCTCAACCGCATCAAGGGGTTCTTTACCCCTGCTCAGCTACTTGCTCTGTACAGGGGCACAGTGCGTCCTTGTATGGAGTATTGTTCACATGTGTGGGGAGGATCCTCTCACACCGCACTCCTAGATAAAGTAGAAAGGAAAGCTTTTTGTATCATTAACTCCCGTCCACTTACCAACTCTCTGCAATCTCTTTCTCTTCGCCGCAATGTTGCATCTCTCTCACTATTCTATCGCTACTACAATAATCAGTGTTCCTCGGAGATTTCCCAGTGTATACCACCTCCTCTACGTAGGGTACGTAGTACCCGCCTTGCAACACAATCCCACCCCTACTCTGTGCAACTCCAACCCAAGAGTGAAACGCTATTCTTAGACTTTCTTTTATTCAACTACTGAGCTCTGGAACTCTCTCCCAGAATCAGTCTTTCCCTCTTCCTATGACTTAAATTGCTTCAAACTCCGTGTGTCCCGGCATTTTAGCTCGAACGTCCCTTGATTTCGGCCCTGTCACTCTTTGAAATCTGGGGGAGGCACTCGCTGCAGGCAGTTATGCCTTTTGTCTCCCTCAATCACATACAAAAAATATATATATATATATAATGTGAATGTCGAAACGTTTGAATAATATATTGCTGTTTACTTGGAGTCTCGTTATTCTATTCCTCTGCAAGCTTCGGTTCCCTACAAGCCAGCCCCTATCTCAAGTAAATATATATATATTTACTTGAAATAGGGGCTGGCATGTAGGGAACCGAAGTTTGCAGAGCAATAGAATAACAAGATTCCAAGTAAACAGCAATATATTATTCAAACGTTTCGGCATTCACATTATGCCACCTTCAGTGGAATCTAAAAGATGAGAGACAATCTCTTAGAATATACAATATATAAATCAAAATTAATGAAAATATTGAGTAAAAATACAACATCTTAGCTTAACCCTCCGGATCCGGGGGCCCTCATATTAGGCCAATCGCCATGTGCGGGGGTATTTCTGAAAAATATCTATCTTCATAATTCGATATCTACTGATTAGCTGCATTTTGTACCACCACTGATAAGCCATTGGGCTTTTGGCAGAAAATGCCAAAAATTGTCAGTGATATCCGAGACATGTTTACATACAGTGTTCTCATCGTCCAGCATATTACTGCTTCATATTCATCAGCCAACTTAAAATAGCCCTATATAATATTTAATTAACACTAGAACAATACACTATACCATGTAGGAAGTCTTCTAGAGAAATAGGTCAAATTTAGAAAAAGAATGCAAGATAAACTAAAGCACAAATGTATGCTAGAATAGCATTGACAAATCGCTAGATAGTCACCAAACACTAAAAACTTGTATGTCACTAGAAAACATATGTTGAAGTATCTAGAATAATCTTTAACAATCGAAACATCTCTCCAATTCCTTAAAATAGGGAAACTAACTTGAATATCGCTAGAATTCATCACATCTTGATGTCGCTAGATGGAAGTGATGGAAGTGATTCGCTGGATTTAGCGGTAGCAGCTATATTGGCAACATCGTACCAAGAACCTTCATTCCGTTATAAAGAACAAGGTCAGATTTCGAAACTATTACAAATATTTCAAAGTTCAGAGATCATCAGATTGGTTTGGAAGTCGAAGTACACATTTTCAGTTCCATTAGTTTAACAAACATTTACATAATAAATGATAATATGCTACTTAGAGGGCTTAATAAAGAAGCATTACTTTCCCGATATCTATAAGCGTACGCAAGCTGTTGGTAATTTTTTTTTTTTTAAGAACGTCAACAAACGCTTCGTATATTTGGGTTTGGTGAATCTTTTGGGGTTCTTAGTTATACATTAGAACATATTTATATTTTGCACACTCTTATAAGTATAAACACTTACTTGTTAAAGAGGAAATACACAAAAGCCCAATTTCGAATGATCGTGAATAACTTTACTTTGGTGTATGTTTGTGTTAATTTAAGACTACATTTAGATAGATATATTTTTTTAACACTCGCCATTGAAATATGATGACTTGCTTACAGATATATATGTAAAGCCCGAATCGGATTGACTTAAACCCAGTTGTTCACTTCCTCAAGCCTGCGTAGGAGCAGGGTTGAGTTGGCTTGATATTGGACACCCTTTTATGGCATTTGGGTGTGAAATACGACACCATTTCCAGTCTATCGGAGATAATGATGGTAGAGGAAAATGCGGCTATAGAGACCACCTTGAGCAGTCATTCAATCGTATAGTGTAGAACTAACCTTTGTCTGTAGACTGGCATTGAGTTGACATCGCTACGACAAGTGGTTGCCGAGATATGATGATGGGAATGGAGGTGTTTTTCCGCATATTTTTGCCTGCGTCCGAACGCTTCACCGCGACCCTGGCCAGCACGCACTAAGTCACTTATTGCTTCGGTGGCTTTGGTACCGGTAGACGATATTATGTTTCTATTGAGGAAATGTCATAGTTATTGTGTCATTTATTACTTTTACAATCATTATTGAGTTATGTGAAACTTGTTATAACATATTTTGGGCACTTTCACTGTTATTGAATATTATTGCGTCACTTTCACTCTTATTACTCTTCTTGTTTTGAATTATTGTCACTCTCACTGTTATTATTGAGTTATTATTACTTGTTATACATTTGTGTGTCACTTTCACTTACTAGGCTAGGCTACGCTAGGCTAGGCTAGGCTAGGCTAGGCAAGCGTACGGTACCGTACGGTAAATAATTATTGTACACTCAACCCTCTGTTATCGCGCCTAATTGGTGCCTAATTAGTGCCGCTATAACGAGAACCGCGATAATGGAACTTAATAACTTATGGGGAAAAATAAGTTGGTTCCCAGGTCCCAACTTTTCGACCCCCAGATTCGTCCAACTACCCATTTCTCCCCTTAACCCGGCAACTGCTGGAAGACTCTTAAGAGTTTCCCCGGGCAATTGCGGGAAGACTCTTAAGAGGTTGGGAAAAAAAAAATCCATTTAAAACACCCCCAATTTTTTTATTTTTTTTTTATTTTTTTTTGCCCCTGGGCCATGCCAAATATCACTCCTCCACCTCCCCTCCTTCCCCACTTTCCTCACCTCCTTCAGTTATCACCTATTTTCCCTGTTATTCCCTTATTCTGTGGTCTATTTTCGTGCTAACATTAGCGAGTTGGTAGCAGGGCGTTGTCATCACTGTTACCAAGCGTGGGAGAGAGACTATTGCGTAACAGTGTCTCTCCAGACAAGGGGAAGGGAGGAGTGGAGGGAGGTTGCCTCAGCCATACATTATGTAACTCCCGGCCTGTATCGCCTATTTTGACCATCCAAACGCTGTTTCCACTTGTTTTATTGTTGTAACAGGTTAATACCTTTATAATCAACCTATAATAGGCGCATATGGATAAGTATTAATGCTATTTATGGTAAAATAACGATGTTAGTGATGGGATCAGCTCAAATACGTGCGCACAGGAGTGTGGTGTCTCATACCCCCCATGCGCACGTCTTAGGTTAAATAAGCCTACATCCAATAAATATCTATTGAAAATATATAAAAATACTTATTATGAGGATATTACTTACCACATAGACATAATTTGAAAACATAATCATATTTAGCATAGCCTAGTCCTAGCCTATCCCATCGTATGATCGTCGATTCCGTGACTTTCGTCACTTGACTGTGTTTTGATGGTCTCAGGCTTTCAATTCCTACATCATTACCACCAGGCCCACCATCCTTATCACTGAATGCACTAGAGGTCATAATAAACGCGAGAGATAAGAGGTTTAGGTACAAATAAGCAAGTAAAAGGCGGGTGGACTCAGAAGTGTCTGGCTTATGTTGACGACAACAAAGATGGCGGATGGAAAATGCGCAAGTGCAGTGATGCCACTGGATAAAATAGAAAAGTCCAAAGAACCTGACCTAAAATCTCCAAGATCACGTTTAAAAACCCAAGATATATATATATAAATATCCAAGGCAGGTGTCGAAGACCCAAGATCTTATATAAAAACCCAAGCTGTGGCAACACTGCTCAAGTGACATTCTGATTTCGATCATTTCGGATTCATTGGATTCACTTGTTTGTTTGTGTTTTCTAGTTTGATGTAAAGTCTTTCATTATTAAAGAACAGAACAAACAGCCAATGAAAGCCACACCTACCTCTGACGTCAAGCCAATCAGCTGCTGAATCACCCCATGCTTGGAGGTGATGTAGACAGGCGGGATTTTCGAGTTTTCCCGTCAGAGAGGGGCCTCGATAACGGCTCTAGGACCCGTGGTAACAGAATAGTTGGGTTTTTTTAGATATGCGTGATAACGGTGAAACGCTATAACCAAACCCGTGATAACGGAGGGTTGAGTGTAATTATTTCAATAAAAGTTACATGTTTTTGTGTCTCTTTCATTTACCCATATCGTTATGTTGTTACTGGCTGGAGAAGGCGTGCCGACAGCCGAAGCCGGGGTCACCCGAATCTTCACTAACCACTTCTTCATCGTCAAAGTCACTCCCAAGTTCACTCAGTTCACTATATTCATGAGCACCGCATTCACCATCGTCATTATCCTCGTCATGATCGTCCTCATCGGTACTAATAAAGCCCAGAAACTCTAATCCATCCGCCACTTCACCCTCATCTTCACTAACCACTTGTTCATCGTCAAAGTTCACTCAGTTCACTATATTCACTCAGTTCACTATATTCGCTTAGCTCTTCCAGATTGTATGCAAGACCACCGGGACTTAGCACTGTTTTCTTGGTCATTTTAGCCTTGCTTTTGTTAGGCGTACGGGACGCGGCAGCGGGCGTCGATTCGGACGCAGCGACTTATTTTGGATTACCACCATCCATCTTGGATGCACGAAGAGAACTGATGCTGCCAGTTAGTTTGTGCTTGGTGGCGCTGCGGTAGCCCACACACAAACAAAAATCCGCCCACGCGATTTAAACGCTTTGATTTTTATTTTGCCTCATATGAAGCTTCCCGGATTCCTAACCAAATGTTTTTTTGCCTCATATGAGGCCTCCCGGATTCCATGGGTTAAACATTAAAGACTAAAAAGTTAAAAGGAATTCAGGGGAACAACAAATACGAAATCATAAACCTAAGCAAACACAAAAGTGACTGAACAGTTAGAATATATTTAGAAGGACAGCAGATTGATTATCATTTAACACCTTAAGAGCGGGTGGTGGAGTATATTTCACCGTGCCGCTCAGCGTTTGTTTTTTTACATAATTACCTTGTTTCCGTGCTCTTTTTCATGCATAAACAAGAGCCAGAGCGTAATACAATTATTTATCCCTGAAAGGGCGTTAATTTAGCTTTCCAATGACACGTAAACCATCCTTCTACGATCACTGGTTGTCTTGCAACGATCGTGCAACCGAAGGGAAAATCGTTAAAATACGGTCATTTCGTTACATAGTTACGTGTGTAGCGATGGAGGGAGGGTGGATGTGTGTGGAATAAATGTCAGTAGGCCCACGGCGGCCGTGGCGAGCAGTCATGAGGCAACCTATGCTCCTCCCGTCGCTCGTCTCTCTCTCAGAGCCAATATTGCGCCAAAATTGCACACGGACTCAGGTCCAGCCCCGCTCTTTGTGCTGGTGTTCTCTATACGGACTAGAGTCGGGCCCCACTAAATAAGGGTTAAAATGGGCTTTTCTTTCATTGTATGGAGCGACTCAAGTATACGAATATGATGATTTGGCCCAGTGTCTATCACTTTGAAATCTTGAACATTTACACTAGTTTTACAAACATAGGAATGATCTCTTACAGCTGAGTGAGGAAGAGTGTTCAGTGGAAGGCCCGTCCTGTACGAATGACCCCTATGCTCGTCGACCCTTGCTTTGAAAGCTCTTATCGTGCTTCCAAAATACCTAGCTTGGCAACCAGGGCACGTGTAACAATATACGATCGACGAGCGCAAGGAATTCGGCAGTTTGTCCTTAAACTGAACAAATTATTTGATTTTGAAGCTATTCAAATGTATAAATTTAAAGTTTATTTGAGGGAAATACTTTACTAATTTTTTTTTCAGAGACATTTCTAACTTATCTGATATTTTACCAAGATAGGGCAACTTATGATAAATTTCCTCCTGACTTACTGTTGGAACAAGTAGTTTGGGCTGATACTTTTTATTTAGAAAGCCTTTCACAATATTATCGACAATTGCATAACTAAATCCATTAGCTGTAAAGAACCTTCTTAACCCCTTAAGCGCGATGGGCCTTATGGAAGGCTTCCTATAGGGAACGCGATAGGCCTCACGAAAGCAAGACCATAAAAAAAGCCTTCCAAAAAAAAAAAGGGCCTATCAAAACAAAGGAATTTGTCTCTAGGTGAGATAATTCCCCTCCAGTACTCATCCATGTGTTTCTCACCCACCCCCTCCCCTCCTTATTCCCCCCTCCCTCCCCTTCTCAATTATCACCTATTTTTCCTCTTATTATCATCATTTATCGGTTATTTTTCTCTCCCGCGATAATGTAGCACAAGTGGGTTGCATAAAAGATCGTTATGTAACACCCAGACACCGGTCCACATCGCCCCGTTCGTCTCAGTTACCTCACAGACAGCGAGAGGGGAGGGTTGCCTGTGGCTCTCTCTCGCCTGAGATTATGACCGGGTGGCCAATATCTTCGTTTTTCACCACCCAAATGCTTTTCCAACTTATTTTAGCACTCTTGAAGGTTCATATATACATCATATATGTAAAATAAAAGCATACCGAAAACAAATAATGCTCTATATTGTAAATATAACGAATTCTGTCAGAATCCAAGGCTAGAAATGCACAAATAACTACCCTAGCCCCTAGGTCTATATCGCGCTTGTCAGGTTAACACTCAACGAGCGGCCTAGGCGATAACTTCTACTACCTGCCAAGCAGGTGGTTTTACCCTAAACGAGCTTATTTCCGTGCTCTTCTTCGTGCATAAACAAGAGCCAGAGCGTAATACAATTATGTATCCCTGAAAGGGCGATAATTGAGTTTTCCAATGACACCAGAACCATTCTTCTACGACCACGCGTTCTCTTGCAATGATCGTGCAACCGAAGGGCAAGATCGCTAAAATACGGTAATTTCCTTACATAATTCCCTGTGTAGCGAGTTAGTGAGTGTGGATGTGTGTGGAGGGGAGGATAGTTGCGGCGCGGGGACCGTGCCGAGCGGTCAGAGCTGACCTACGCTCCTCCCACCGCTCGTCTCTCTCTCAGAGCCGATAATGTGCTCAAAATTGCATGCGCCTATAGCCGGGCCCCGCCACATAGTCCTTGGTTCTCTTGTCCGACTATAGCCGGGCGCCGCTCTTTAGGGGTTAAGAACAAAATTTCCTGGTGAAACAGTTTGTACGATGAGGTCAGGTGATAGGCTTTATGTACAAGAGTTCTAATAGAGTTTATTATGAAAATAGAAGAGCATTAACTAAAGAAGCTGGTTCCTAAACCAGAAAATGTAGGTTTGCGAAAGATAGAGACTTAATTTATCATGAACATTTTCCAGGAGCAAATCTAAAATAGGAAGTTTATTGTTGGATTCAGATTCCATAGTTAATTTTATATTATTGTGGTGACTATTTAGGTAATTCAAGAATAAAGGGGCATGATTAAAATTATTGTGCATGTTTAACCCTTAATTAGCGGCGCGCAACATAAATCGAGTATAATAAATCTGGACTATCTGGCGGCGCTCGACATAGGTCGTGTGGCAATTTCAGCACGTAATGTTGCTGAGAGAGAGAGACAAGTGGTGGCAGGAGAGTAGCGAGCGTATGACTGCTCCAGACCACCGCGGCGAACCTACTGACACGAATCCCACCTCCTCCCTCCCTCTCTCACTCGCTATATACGGAATTGTATGGGGAAAGTGCCGAATTACATGCTTTTTGCACTCGCGTTGCACGGTTGTTGCAAAAAAACTAGCCATCATAAATGGATCGTTATGGTGTCATTGGAAAGCTCTGTTTATGCCCTTTCAGGGATAGATACTTGTTTTATGCTCTGGGTCTTATTTAGGCATGAAAATGATCACGTAAACAGCCCTATTTTGGGTAAAAACACCCCGCTGGGCGGTACATATAAATAAACCGCCTAGGCCGCTCGTAAGGTGTTAAAGATGACCAGGGTATCATCGACGTATCTCCTATATAATATAGGTTTGAAGGATACGGGGCAATTATTTAACCAAAAGTTTTTGTGATGACAGAGAAATAAATTTGCTAGAGTGGGACCGAGGGGTGAACCCATGGCTACACTATCAATATGTTTGTATAGTTCATTATTAAATATGAAATGACTGTCCTTTACACATGCTCATTTGTAGGCCGGATAAAGGAAGAGGAGTTGTTTTACTTAACAAATGTGATTATGTGTCTAAGATGGAATTCATCCTAAATGAGCTTACAAAGTTTACTAAATTAAACATTGCTAATACTTTTAAAATTAATACGAGGATAGAAGATAAGGTAATCAGAATTGTTAATGGTTTAGTTAACCCTTAATTAGCGGCGAGCAACATAAGTCGAGTTAAATAAAGCTGGACTATGTGGCGGCGCTCGACATAACTCGAGTGGCAATTTCAGCACGTAATGTGGCTGAGAGAGAGAGACAAGTGGTGGCAGGAGACTAGCGAGCGTATGACTGCTCCAGACCACCGCGGCGAACCTACTGACACAAATCTCAGCTCCCTCCTCCCTCTCTCACTCGCTACATACTCAATTATGTACTGAAAGTACCGAATTACCTGCTTTTTGCACTCGCGTTGCACGGTTATTGCAAGAAAACTATCCATCATACAAGGATCGTTATGGTGTCATTCGAAAGCTCTGTTTATGCCCTTTCAGGGATAGGTACTTGTTTTACGTTCTGGGTCTTATTTAGGCATGAAAATGATCACGTAAACAGCCCTATTTTGGCTAAAAACACCCCGCTGTGCGGTACACATAAATAAACCGCATAGGCCGCTCGTAAGGTGTTAAACAAGGTACAGTCACAGAAGAATATTCGAGAGCTTTGAAACCTTGTGGTTCATCCCCAGCCATATTATATGACCTGCCCAAAAAAAAGATTGGAAGCCAAAGCATCACATTTTTCCTTTGCCCCTCAACTTTCTCTTCATAGCTGCTGAGGGGCACAGGGCCCTGGGTGGGGCTTTGGTTTCCCGGGCGTTTACGCACCCTCCTCAGCTCCCCGCCATGGAGTGGCTTCGGTCACCCAGGCTTTATTATGGTCGGCAGGGAGGGTTCTGTGGGGGTGCTCGGTTATGGCCTTGGCCTTGCTCGGGGCCTTGGGGCTGTTCGGCCAGGCAGCTTGGGGAACAACAACAACAACAACCTGCCCAAAACGCACAAACCTTCTCTACCCCTCAGACCCATTAGGCTGCATTCAATACAGCTTCATTTAAATTAGCAAAAAATTTGTCCCAATCCTCTTTGAATACACAACTAATGAATATTCAGTAAAAAAACTCTGATGAACTTTTTGATTCGCTTTCGGGATACGAACTACCATCTTCTTATCATATGTGCAGCTTTGATATAACTTCACTGTTCACAAACATTCCATTAGATGAAACTATAAACTTGATTGTTAATCTAGTGTTTAATGGCATAGCTAATGTTATGAATATGAGTTTATCTTGTTTTAAAAATGCCCTCTCAGCAATTATGTAAAGGACAGTCATTTCATATTAAATAATGAACTATACAAACAAATTGATGGTGTAGCCATGGGTTCGCCCCTCAGTCGAACTCTAGCAAATGTATTTCTCTGTCATCACAAAAACTTTTGGTTAAATAATTGCCCCGTATCCTTCAAACCTATCTTATATAGGAAATGCGTTGATGATACCCTGGTCATCTTTAAACATGTAAATCATGCCCCTTTATTCTTGAAGTACGTAAATAGTCACCACAATAATATAAAATTCACAATGGAATCTGAATCCAACAATAAACTTCCTTTTTTAGATTTCCTCCTGGAAAAATTTCATGATAAATTAAGTCTCTCTATCTTTCGCAAACCTACATTTTCTGGTTTAGGAACCAGCTGCTTTAGTTATTGCTCTTCTATTTTCAAAATAAACTCTATTAGAACTATTGTACATAGAGCCTATCACCTGACCTCATCATACAAACTGTTTCACCAGGAAATGTCGTTTTCAAGAAGGTTCTTTTCAGATAATGGATTTAGTTATGCAATTATTGATAATATTGTGAAAGGCTTTCTAAATAAAAAGTATCAGCCCAAACTACTTGTTCCAAAAGTAAGTCAGGAGGAAATTTATCATAAGTTGCCCTATCTTAGTAAAATATCAGATAAGTTAGAAACGTCTCTGAAAACAAAATTAGTAAAGTATTTCCCTCAAATGAACTTTAAATTCATACATTTAAATAGCTTCAAAATCAAATAATTTTTTCAGTTTAAGGACAAACTGCCAAATTCCTTGCGCTCCTTGATCGTATATTGTTACACGTGCCCTGGTTGCCAAGCTAGGTATTTTGGAAGCACAATAGGAGCTTTCAAAGCAAGGATCGACGATCGAGCATAGGGGTCATTCGTACAGGACGGGCCTTCCACTGAACACTCCTCCTCACTCAGCTGTAAGAGATCATTCCTACGTTTGTAAAACTAGTATAAATGTTCAAGATTTCAAAGTGATAGACACTGGGCCAAATCATCATATTCGTATACTTGAGTCGCTCCATATAATGAAAGAAAAGCCCATTTTAAATAATAACCAATCTGCTGTCCCTCTAAATATATTCTAACTGTTCAGTCACTATATTCTTTTGTTCTTTTGTGTTTGCTTAGGTTTATGATTTCGTATTTTTTGTTCCCCTGAATTTCTTCTAACTTTTTAGTCTTTAATGTTTAAGCTAATATGTTGTATTTTTACTCCCTATTTAACTAATTTTGATTGATATATTGTATATTCTAAGAGATTGTCTCTCATCTTTTAGATTCCACTGAAGATGGCATGTTGTGAATGCCGAAACGTTTGAATAAATCTATCTATCTATTGTGACGTTAACCACTCCGTTAGAACCGCATGGCTTGTCCTACAGTAACTCGCTAGGATCGCCAGGGCAGTGGATGGGGCTACAGTTTGTGTGTTTTAGTTGCCACCAGGAGGGTCATAAGGCAAATGAGTGCCCTAGTCGACCTCCTCCGGCAGCCGTGTCTTTTGCTCACGGCATTGGAGTGTTCAAGAGGACATCGGAGTTTGTTAGAGGCATTTCTTCCGAGGTAAATACACTGCCAGTGCAGAAGGATCCGGAAGGCTTATTCCCTGTCCGTGATGCCTTTAGTGACCACAGGGGACTCGGTTGTGTGGAGTGGGGGGGTAGAAGACATGAGGTGAGAATTTTGCGTGACACTGGGGCATCGCAAACACTGTTGAGAAATTTCACTGGTAAACCTGTCAATACGGCGCGGGTGGTTGTGGTTCAGGGAGTTAATGTGACAAGGTCATACCCGCTTGTAAGAATGAAAGTGGAAGTTGATGGTGTGACTTGTGACCTGGATGTAGGAATTGTGGAGAAGTTACCTGTTGGGGGCGTCGACCTCCTTCTCGGCAACGACTTTGCGGGACCTACTTCTGAGGCTCCACCCTTGGTCGTTGCCGAGAAGCCGGCCGACGTGAGTAGGGAGGAGCAGGAGTGGGTTGAGAAGTGTCCGGGGCAGCCTATGGCGTGTGTTGTCACCGGAGATTCTGCATCCAGGGAGTCACATTCTGGTCAACAATCTTTAGATCAGCGGAGGAAGGGTACCGAGAAGGGGTTGGAAGTTGATGCGGTTGAGAGTTTAGTATCAACGGACCTTCTCGGGGACTCGGTATTAGGACCACATTTCGAGTCTGGAGAAGACCCAATAACTGTTCCTGAAGGGGCAGAGGATGGGCTTAAAAAGACGAAAGAGTTGAAGGAGGACAGTGATGCACAGTCGGGTGATGTAGCAACAAGGTACCCTGACGCGTACCCTATGAGAAATGGGTCGGCGAAAACGGTGGTCCGAAGCTTGCTAGTGTATTTTTCCCGGTATGGTTACCCGCAGGGGATTCAGTCAGTCCGGAGACCCAACTTCACTTCTAGCCGCTTTGTACAAGCAATGCCGCAGCATGGGATTGTTGGAGTTGTGTCATCTGCATATCATCCGGAGAGCCAGGGTGTGTTAGAGCGATGGCACTCAGCCTTGAAATCTGTGCTTCGTTGTTGTTGCTTTGAGAGTGGGAGGGATTGGGATCTTGGCCTGCCATGTGTTTTGTTTGCTGTGTGGGAGGTACCTGGGGAGAGTTTGTGATTCAGCCCTAATGATCTCGTCTTTGGACACCGTGTCAGAGGGCCTCTCCATATGGTTGAAGAAGTATGGGAGGGCACAGAAAAACCTTGTTCTATGCTCAAGTGTGTCCTCAACAGTCGAGAACGGATGTTGCGCAGTCTGGAGTTGGCTGGCCGTAATTTGACTAGCTCTTAGGCCCTCAGGAAGGACAAGTACGACCTCAAGGTTGAACTCAGGGAGTTTCACGTGGGTCAGGAGGTGTTGATTCTACTGCCCCTTGTAGGTCACCCCTTATCCGCGAAGTACGCTGGTCCTTATAGGGTGGTGGAGGAGCTATCGGACCTGGTTTACTTGGTAGCCACTCCAGACAGGCGGAAGCACAATCAGTTATGTCATGTTAATCCCATGAAGGAGTATGGGAGGCACCCCCCTGAGCCTCTCACTGTGCCTGTGATGACGTTTAGCAGTCAAGGTGGAGAAGGAGAACGGGACAGTCAAGCTCAGGTGGAGGATAACTGGAAGGATAAGAAGTTCAAATGGGCGCCTGAGTGTGAGAAGGTGTTTAGGGAAGTAAAACACCTGTTGTGCACTCACCCGATCCTCAGGGCCCCTGACTTTAGCCTACCTTTCCAACTAGCAACGGAGGCTAGTGGTGTGGGGGCTGGTGCCGTCCTTGTGGAAAAGGACGATGATGGGCTGGAGCATCCTGTTAGTTTCTGCTCGGAGAAGTACAATTCGGCCCAGGGGAGCTGCTCTGTTGTCAAGGAGGAGCTGCTGGCGGTTGTACTTGCTCTGAGGCATTTCGAGGTCTGTGTTCCAGCCTATTGTCCGGTCGTTGGTAGTTTACCCAGATCATCACCCTCTCAAGTTCTTGGACCAGTTTCACAATCGGAATATGAGGCTGACCAGGTGGTCACTAAAGTTATTGGTATATAACCTGGTCATACGCCATATTGCCGGTTGTGACAACGTGGTTGCAGATGGTCGTTCAAGGGTGTATGATCCTGGGTAGATTGACACACGGGTAGCCTCCTGCTTTATTTTGAATAGTATTTTGCGCTTGGTGCTTGTTGGCTCGCGGTTGTATCCCAGCGTATTGGGTCGTAAAGCAGGAGTTGAGCGTTTGGTATAGAAGAAAAAACTAGGCTTGCCCCTATAGTGCAGCCGAAATAAACAAATTATAAACATAAAAATCAAATAAAAACTCTTTCTTTGATAGTTGAATTTTTTTAGTATGTTATAGCAGTAATTTTGAGTTGCACTCCTCTCAGAATGCTGGGCTAGAGAAGCTCGCTCTTGAGGAGCATAACTACATATAATTTAACCTATGGTGATGGGGAGGGTTATAATTTTGAAAAATGTTTTGTTGAAGAACTGTGCCAGATATTTTACTGCCGCTGGGTGATGGGAAGTGGAGATATAGCATGGGTTCTAACCATCAGATTTTTGTGAGCCTTGAGGCCTCTGAGAAAAATCTTGGGGGGGGTGTGACGTTAACCACTCCGTTAGAACCGCATGGCTTGTCCTACAGTGACTCGCTAGGATCGCCAGGGCAGTGGATGGGGCTACAGTTTGTGTATTAGAGTGTGCTTTATTTCATATGAAAGCTTGTGTCATGGGCAGTCCAGAAAGGCTCTTTGTTTTCACCCATGTCAAGGCTTTATATATTTAATTGTAAAGTATATGTTTTATCATTAACTAGTAATGATGGGATCTGGGAGAGAGAGAGAGTAGAACAGAGTGAGAGGGAGCGCGCAGTGTTTTTGTCCCGCTCGATGACGTCACGGCTGGCTGCCTCGCGGGGGTTGGTGGAGAGAGGTCCTTACCATGCTGCAAGCTCTTGCTAGTGGCTAGAGGACTTGTAACCGCTTTTTTCCCACGCGGCTCGAGCTGGTGCGAGTATATATACAGTTCCTCGCCACTCTCTCCCTCAGATCTGGTTTCTAGAACGCACCCATCTTTTTCCCTTGCTACCTGTACCCCGCTCGCACCTGAGAATCTTTTCCTCTGCCTACCTCTCTCTTTTTTCATATCTTTCACCACCTTTTATTAATATTATATCCCCTCTGGTTAACTCTGCAAAATCAGCTTCATGCTGGCCAGTTGTATTGTGCGTTAAGGTCTGATATAACTCATGTATGTTAGTTGTTAAGATAAGTGGATCACGAAGCATTGGTTGGCATTTATATTGTTTAAGTACTGCATCCTTTAATTATTAGTGTTCTGCTGGATTAGATAATGCTAGACTAGGAGTCTGATATTATAAGGTATTGTTTCCTATGAGTGTTGGCTTTAGTTAAAAGCGGCCCGACATACCTGAGAACTGGAGTTGATTGAGTAAATTCTAGTCTGTGTGCCATTGAGAGTAGAGCATGCACGAATGAGGGCTTTTTGCCTATACCATTCTGCACTGTTCTAAGCTCGTTGTTTGTCTTTGAGGTACGCCAGGAGAACGCTTAATACTTCGGTATTAAGGTTTCTCAAGAGAGCTACCCTTCCCTATAACGTAATATTTGACGCACAGACTTGAGATTTGCACTAGGCTATGCGGCATGCCATGCGCACCAGTATCTCGTATCATTGACTCTAGCTAGACTTTATCAATCATAGTAGACATTAAGTATACTAACCCAATTACTCTTTTTATGCATACCCATTTATGATTACACAAGCATTTCGCAGCCTAGTTTGATGTATTGAGACACAAACGACTTAGGCTCTTTTTGTTGATAGGAATACTGCATTGTCGTGGCGATTATTATTATTGTTGTAGTGTTTAGGATATTCTTGGCTCCGACGGCATTATATATTCTGCCTTTTTGTGTGCATAGCCTGCACGAGCATTGTTCCGCTGCCTGCCTTTTTGGGTTCCATTTCCGATACGAGCATCTTTATAGCATCTAACATTTAAAGAAGATTCCTTGTTAGTGTTGAAGGACTTTAGTGCACTTTCTTTCATGCAGGAGTGCCTGACATTTATTGATTAAAGTAACGTAAGCTGTAACTTCTCTTACCACCTTACTTTGCATACCATAACCAAGCACCTTCGGTTATAGGTAGTAATAGGCTGTTTTCACATAACATTAAGCCTAGAGTATACGCACATTTATTGAGAGTTTGATAGCCTATTATTGCATATAGAACTCTGTAGAGTATTTGTGTTCTTTGTTCACTGGGAATATACATCAGAGGTTGGAGCTAGCGCTTTCCCTGTAGCATTTATGCCATTACTAGTCCAATGAATAAGAGCCCTGATATATTTGAACCCCAGTCGTAACACTATCTACTGCCTGACACCGTGATCCCCGAAGGAGTGGCCACGAACGAACCGTCCCCATGCACCTCTGTCCCTAGTCAGTCGACGCCCCTTCCCCCAACCAGCACCGCCTTCGTTCATGTAGTTCCTCACTCCATCCTTCCACCTCATATTCGGTCTACCTCTCCCTCTCTGTCCCTCCACCTCGCTCTCGTACACCCTCTTAGTCATTCTCTCGCTTTCCATACGTTCCATTTTTTTTATTTTATTTTATTTTTTTCTATATTCCAACTTACTTCCTCTCGGGCATAGGCTGAGAGCCTTAACATTCACCGCTTTACAATGAACAGTGAAGCCCGTGAGGTCTTGTTCCAGTCTAGGGAGTGGGACATGTGAAGCACGTAGAGTACAACGAGCACCTGCCATCTTGCCTTCACATGAGGCACGGTGCTCACTCATGGCCCGAAACGACCCCATCTCTGAAGCCACCTCGTTCCTGTGCTTCACTGTCTCAATCCCTACACTCGGACTCTCACACTTACACACACACAACGCCACCTGTTGAGCAGATAACTCACCGAACTCATATGGCCGAACCATCTCAAGTTGTTCCTTTTCACACTTTCCAGCACATCTACCTCCACACCACACCTCCTTCTTACTTCCTTATTAGTCTGTCTATCCCTCCATGTAACTCCTCGCGCACTCCTTAAGTAATTCATTTCCACTGCTCTCACTCTTGGTCTGAGTCTCTCAACCAACGTCCATGCTTCGCTTCCGTAAGTCAGTGTCGGGATTACCACACTGTCATGCAAGGACTTCTTCACTTCCATACTGACCACACTATTTCTTGTTACTGCTTTTAGCGTTCCTACAACCCTCTTCCGCTGTTGTACCCTCTCCCGCACCTCTTCATCCATAGTCCCATCTTTACTCAACACACTGCCCAAATACTTAAAAGAGTTGACGATCTCCATAGCCTGACCGTTCAGCTTCACCTCACACTCTGTGACTTCACCCCTTTCGAAGACCATAACCTTGCTCTTCCCCGTATTTACCTTCAAATTCCGTTTTTCACACACTGTTCCAAACTCATTTACCAGACCTTGCAACTCCCATTCATTATCACTCATCAGAACTGTATCATCCGCAAACAGCAGTATAGGTAGCTTCCACTCAATTCCCTCCCTTTTCAGCGATACACCAACATCCACTGCTTTTCATAGGATTTCTTTCATGACTCCATCCATATTTACAGTAAACAACCACGGGGACATCACACACCCCTGTTTCAAACCAACATTCAGGTCAAAGAACTCGCTCTGCTCACTCTCCACATGTACTGCCACCTTTGCACCCTCATACATGCTCTTCACTGCTTTCAGCAACTTGCCCTCTACTCCGTATATTCTAAGTACTTTCCACAAACCTTCTCTATCCACTCTGTCATAGGCCTTCTCCAAGTCCATAAAGGCAACATACACCTTTTGTTTCTTCTCCAGATACTTCTCCACAACACAATTCAGGGTAAAAATCTGATCTACACATCCTCTTCCCTTCCTAAAACCTCCCTGCTCGTCGCCTATCCATTTCTCCGTTCTCACTCTCACTCTCTCAATCACTACCCTACTGTATACCTTCCCTACTACGCTTAGAAGACATATTCCTCGGTGGTTACCACACACTCCTCTTTCCCCTTTGCCCTTATATAGGGGGACTATTATGCCAGTCTTCCAGTCATCGGGTGCACTCCCCTTCTCCTTCTCCCCTTTTGAATAAATATGTTGCTATTTACTTGGAGTCTCATTATTCTCTTCCTATATATACTGTATATATACAGTATACAGTATATAAATACTATTATATAATATATATATATATATACATATATATAAATACATGTAAATATATTAATATATATATATATATATATATATTATATATTATATAAATATATATATATATATATATATATATATATATATATATATATATATATATATATATATATATATACCGTATATATATATATATATATATATATATATATATATATATATATATATATATATATATATATATATATGTATATACCGTACATATTCATATATATAATATATATATATATATATATATATATATATATATATATATATATATATTTATATATTGTTATTCCCAACTGAGATTTGTAACCTATGTCAGTTGTGAGTGAGTTACAAGAAGATAACATGGACTCTATCTACCCTGTTGGTTCAGTGACCCAATCAGTGGCACATTTGGCACAACAGGGGGATGATTTAGTGGATGCGGGGGCCGACAGCCATGAGTGCGGGCCATCCCATGATGCACTACTAGATGAGACTGGTCCGGAGACAGCTGTGGGCTTGGCTGACCCCAGTGAGGCTACTGAGACTAGTAGAGGTGATCTAGTGTCGGACGAGGAGTCTGTCATAGTGATATCGACTCAACCTTCTGATATGTTTGAGAGGTCAGAGGTAACTGCCTTGATGGAGCTACCTAGAAACAAACTGAGCAAGTTGCAGCAAGAGGACCCGAGTCTGGGCCTCCTGTTTTAGAAGGTTGGTACGACTGGTGGGAAGAACGGTCCAGATAAATTTATTGTACAACGGACATTATTGTATCGGATGTGGACGCCGGATACGAACTCAGGCTTGGGGGAGGAGCAGTTAGTGGTGCCTGCCCAGTTCAGGGAGGAGCTGGTTAGACTAACGCATGTGGCAACACTGGCGGGTCATTAAGGGGTATGTGGGACTACTGATAGGCTACATTCTTAATTTTGGTGGCCTATTATGTATGCATTGGTGGCTTCTTTTTGGATGTGGCATATTGGTAAGGTAGTTGGAGAACCCCATCAAGGAATACACGTGGCACCTTTGGTCCCTACACCTGCAGTTGAACCGCCATTGACTCGTGTCATAGTTGACATGGTTGGTCCCTTAGCACCCACCAATTTGGGAGATAAATACTTGCACACTTTAATTGGTACTACCACAAGATACCCGGACGCTATTCCGGTTAGCAGCATGAACACGAAGATGAGAGACCACTGTGACAAACAGGCTAAGTCTAGGGTGTTCAAGGTGGGCGACGAGGCTTTGGCACGGTTGTCAGTTCAGGGTAGACCCATGGCTGCTAAGGTGGGTGGTCAGTACCAGGTAATTTAGCAGATTGGTGAGGTTGACTATGTAATAGATACGCCCGACCGTCGCATAGCCTCCCAATGCGGCCCTATTAAAATGCAACAGCCCTACCATATACCGACTGCATCTGGCCGTGTCGCTGAAGGAGGTGATGCTGCGCAGGCAGGTGTAGCCACAAGGAATGCGAGGGTGCGCATGTATGGTATCGGTGGGGAAGCTTTAGTACTTGAGAATTATGGGAATAACTGCACAAGTGGTACAGATTGATTGGTCTCATGACCTGGCTGTATTAGGGACGGAGGAGGAGAACCAGGGAGACTATAGTTTAGAGGCTGCGGTCCCGGCTGGGTTGTGGGAGGGCAATGGGTATATAACTCTTCGAGATAATTTGCAACCTCTTGTTCCTAAGCGCCAAGAGTTGTTTACTAGGCTGTGGCAGTACTTCCGCATGTTTGGTGATTCTCCAGGCCTGATGTCCGGGGTGGCACCCGCCATAGAGGCTGGAGACAGTACAAAGCTCTAGTTGGCTCCCTACTGTATAAATCCTGCTCGACAGCCTGTCTTAAAAGCAGAGCTGGACTACATGTTGGAGAAGGGTCTGTAGGATAAGGGATATCGTGAGTGGTCTTGGCCAGTGATTTTGCAACCTGAGCCGAGTTGCAAGATCCGTTTTTGTGTTGATGTTAGTGCATTATCCCAGACAGGTGCCTATCCATTACCCAGAGTTGACGACCCGATAGACCGCATCGGGGCTGCCACATTTATCACTGAGGTGGAATTAGTGAAAGGTTTTTGGCAGGTCCCGTTGCCTGAGAGAGCGAAGAGAAGTGCCAGTCTTGTGGTTGTCTGGGCAGTTTATCAGTATCAGGTGATGTTTTGCTGCCGGAACACAGTCTGGATGTGTGGTATGTTAAAGGCACTGATAATGTCATGGCTGATTGGTTGTCACGGGAGGGTATGTTAAAAGGAAAACCCCTGCCGTTCAGTCAGTGTTGGTGTAGCCGCCTACTTTGGTTTGATTAGCAGGTTTGCGTCTGGTGCTTGTTGGTGGCCGTATGTAGCCCAGCGTAAGGTCGTAAAGTAGGAGTTGCTGTGTTTCTGTGTAGAAGAAAATATTTATATACACAAATACAAAAAATATAAAAATACTAAAAACAAAACTGTAGTTGTGTATGTCTTGTAGTGTTATTGAAGTATAAGCAGTCTGTTGTTTCAAGATGCACCAACAGACTTCCCCTGGGTGTGAGGGTGTCACTCCCTGTCAAGACTTAGAATCGTATAGTGGATTTAGGAATTAGTTACAAGACAAGTAAAGGGTTAGATTATCTGCCTAAGGGGGAAGCATTGAGATAGTCTCACCTTTGTTGTTAATTCACATGCTATATATTATCTACATATATTATAATGGATACCAGTGAATATATATAGATCTAGCTGGTTAGTGGAGCATGTTGATGGATAGTAGGTGCTGGGATGTTTAATATATGAGGCGATAGATGTGGCCGATCGCCGGTGTTGCTGGTGAGGCGTGTTGTTATTGAGTGGCGAGGGAGATACCTTAGAACGTCAGCTTGGTAACAAGTTAAGCTAGACATGCGCAATCATTCTCAATGCTGCTAACGTTCCTCATATTACTTCAATTACTATATTAAATAGTACTTAATACTTATGGATTACTATGTTCTCGAATTAACTCTTTATAGAATAAATGTACACCATATAGCCTATATCTTAGTTACCCCTTATATATTACTCATCTGAAATACACACCCAATTAACTTAACATGATACTTTGTGTATATACAAAATTATAAATTCCCTTTTTAACCAATCCCAACTGGCAATAGAAAGATCTATCGTGGACACTCGTAAGTCACGATATATTCCCGGCCACCAAATATTTATTTTGTTTATAATTTGGACTTAAACTAATGTGGAAAATTATAAGGCTCCACCACCTATCAATGATTGCCAGAGTCGCGTGGAACCCAAAGCAGCCTGCCGCTGAGGACGAAGATTACTGTCATCACGACTAGCAGCAGACTGCGCTGGTGTGTCCGCACCGGCAATACTATCTGCAATAATCTTGCCCACATCTTCACATTCCTGTTCAATAGGATACAATTTAGCAATCGGACGAGTGGTAATACCGGTAGAGGTTTTGACCTGCGCGACTCTAACAAGCTGATCTAGGCCTGGAAGTAATTTTAGGACGAGACCCAATCTCCAAAACAAACGAGGACCCTCATTGTGTATCAGGACAACGTCACCTACTTTGGGCAAAGATTTACCCTTGTTTCTTATTAAATTAGTATGACTTTCCCTTAGAGACAGCAGGTTGTCAGTTGTCCATCGCTTCCACCAATCATTTGACAATTTACAGACATAATTATATCGCGCGGAGACGTTGTTTACTACGTACAATGAGGGATCCGTGATTTCATCATCATTCATCGGTTCAGGAAACAGTCTAAGTCTACGTCCACTGGCCAACTGTGAAAGGGTAACAGGTACAGGGTCCTCTAAATCTCCTGACACATATCCTAAGGGTCTGTCATTCACAGCCGCCTCCAGATCTGTTAGTATCGTAGTCAACTCTGTAAGTGTGACTGAGGCACGACCCAGTACCTTTTTCAGTCCTGCCTTAACTGTGCCGATTGTTCTCTCCCAGATCGCTCCAAACCATGGAGCTCTACCTGGGATAAACCTCCAATCACATTTGAACTTACTCAGATGTTGTTTGAGTTGAGGATCATCTAGTCTTGATTTTACTAATTTGGCAAAACCGACAAATGTGGTGGCATTATCGCTGAGCATTAATTGGGGATAACCTTTACGACTACAGAACCTTCGGAAAATGTGCATGAAGGTTTCGCAAGATAAATCAGGAGCAACTTCTAAATGAATAGCACGCGTTACAGCACAAGTGAACAATACTATATAAACCTTTTCAATAGTACCGCCCCCATCCCTCACAGCCAGTGAGCCGGAGTAGTCCACGCCTGTGACCTGAAATGGTTCCACCCTGTTAACGTGGAAATCAGGTAGTGGAGGAGATTGCTGCAACCCATAGCTTTTGCCCTTAAAGCGCTTGCACACGACACACCTAGTTACGGACTTCACTGTTTGCCGTATTTTCGGAATCCACCATCTCGTTCTCAGATACGAAACCCCATAATGCAAGCACAATTTATGAGCATTGTCTATCAACAGTGAGGTTGACATGTGTTTGTTATAAATAAAAGACCTCCGTCTACGTATTGTGAAAAACCTGTTATCCTCCGGCAAATTGTGGGGTTGAGTGAGTGAAGGGGAGGACAGTGAATGAAGGAGGATACATGTTTTTCATAATACGTGTTGCTAGCCCCAAACGCGCGAGCAACTGTGGCTTTCAACCATCCGACACATCCCCTTTTATTTATGTGCATCACACATGTTAAATACAAATAAAGTTTATGTTTTGTTGTACCCTACTATGGAAAGACTACGGATACACTACTCCTGCCCGGGCCTCACACAGTGGCATGACCCAGTCCAGTCGAACTGAGCTCATGACGCTAGTGGCATTGCCCCGGAGGATAGCCATCCCTAGTCTTTGCTTGAGCCAGAGGGTTTCCCGGGATTCTCCTGAAACTTCTCTGATTTTACGGCCTATTTCATTCACCATCTTAAGGGTGGTAGGGCCGAAGACTCCTGAAGTTTCGAATGCCAGGGGCTCGAACTGATGATTTCTGGCGATGGCTTGATATTTTTCTCGCTTTTTATTTTCTGCTATCCGGGCGGCTTCACCTGCTTCGTCGGCGTTTCTGGCGATGTTGGATGTGGAGAAAGTGTCAACACATGTGGCATCACCACATGAGGCACCGGCCATTCTTGTAAGGGAAAGTGGTCATCCCATCTGGCCGTTTGCCGTCTTCTCTGTGAAGTCCATGTGGTTCGAGGATTGATGCACGGTTAGCACTCTGCAGGGCCCGTTTTATGACATCATTTAGTGCAGAGTGTCTTGGCAGGCGGCCTGCGTTGTAATTAGACGACAAGGCATGGTGACCTTGAGCATCCATCCCCCCACCACACTTGCAAGTGTGTGGGTGACAAACTGCCGCACCCACTCTGAGCGCGATGGCAACCCGGAGCGCTTCAGCATCCAAGTGAGTTCCAAGAGGTGGGATGGGGATGGCGTGTAACCACAAGCCACTCTCCGAACGGGCGGCTGCCTGGAGGCGTGCTTTTGCAACCTGGTCTGCATTGGTTAGGAGATTTTCTTGAGTTTTCTTCGCCGAGATGGTATCCCACGCTTTCTGCTTGCTCCTGGAGGTATCCTGAGGCTCCTCCTCTGCTCCTGTACTTTCCTTCCAGGTGTTAATCGCTACTGCTACGTCCCCATTAAGTGTCATTCCAGGTTGAGAAGAAAGGATGGACACTACAAGGTCGTTGGTCACGATGAGGGAAGAGATAAAGGCTGGGGAGGCAATATCCGAGGCTCTCCGTATGCCCAAGCCCCCGAGGCGGACAGGAAGGGTGACTTGTGTCCAGGTCCGTTCTTTAAATTCCACGTTGGTGATGCTGGTCACTGCTTCTCAGATTATGCTGTCTAATTCTTGGAGGCCACCATTGTTCGTGTAAGTCATCGATGTGCGCAAGAGGTATTGGAGTTTTGGGATGGAGAAACAGTTCTTGAGAAGGGCCAGAGCTGAGTGGGCATCGATGTGTATCAGGCGACTCGCGAGACGTTGAAGCCTCCTTTTTAACTTGAAGTGCTGGTGGGATTGCTGCCAGAGTTAGTGGGGAACCTAATAGGGTTTGCTGGTGCTCCTGAAGGATCTTTACATCTGGCAATATGCCTTGAAACAGGGCCTGAGTCTCTTCTCCTTCTTCACGTGTGTGGTTGAGGAGGACAAGTTCACATTTGGTGTCATTTATCACTAGCCCAGCCTGGCCGAGGTCAGTTACGATGTTATTTAGGTCGGTTAGAACGTTCTCTACAGACCCACCCAAGGTTGCATCGTCCAGGTACCATACATTCAGTTCTGACCTTACTTTGTTAGCTGCTGCATCCACCCCTGTTGAGAAAAGAGCAGGACCACCTGGATCTCCCTGCTGTAACCCGGTCGCTGATGGGATTACCGTCTCGCCAAAAATCAGGAATGAAGGTTTGGAATAAGCCTGCCAAAGTAGGGGGTACAGAGTGGGGATGTGTTCTTGAGCTGCACGGAGGAAGACATCCCTGCGAATGCTGTTGAATGCGTTCCGCATGTCAATCTTTAGAAGCACTCGTTTTTCTTGGGCTTGGCTGAGGTAGGTGCAGGTTGCGTGTACAGCAGCTTCACACCCCCCTGGAGTTCCGAAACCTAGTTGAACTGGTCTTAAGTGTTGACCTAGGCCATTCGAGAGAGGTTTCAAACCCAACTTTGTGGCAAGGCGGCGGAAGGTGTTCCCTACTGCTATTGGGCGCACACCGCCATCTTTTTTTGCCAGTGTACAGAGTGATGCCCAAAAAAATAGGGGTGTGGCACAGTCGGGTACTTCCCCTCTTAAAACCATGTTGATGAATTTGGTGAGGGTTTCCAAGAGTGCCTCCCCAGCAGCTCCTGATCCCTGACCCAAGAGGCCTTTGAGGTGGGCGGGTCGGATACCATCTGGGCCCGCGGCTGAGCCTACTGGGAATGAAGTCACTGCGGCAACCACCTGCACCTTTGTGACAACTAAAGGTTGGTCATTTGGGGAAGGGGGGAGGTTTAGGTCCCTAGGTGTAGGTGGGTGCTTTTCTTGTAGGACTTCAACAACTTCGGTGCCTTGACCAGCAAAACCTTCTGAAGAGGACAACAGTCTGACGGCCCCTTTGATGTCACTATCCGCCAGCTTCGCCGCGACCCTCTTACGTAGCTGTTCAGCCTCTTCCTCTTCCTTGTCCTGTTGCTGCTGGGCCCTGTTTGGTTGCTGTTCGGGGGGTTCCACCAGTTTGTTTCCATCCATATACTGTGCTACTTGACGTTTCACTCTGGTGGCTAGTGAAACCTGAAGATGGTCTTGTATGTTGGTTCTGGGTGGTTTTCGGAGGGCCCCATAGGAGAAACCCAGGAGCCGTGCCCATGCGAGGGGTGTCTTGAGCTGTAGGGCCTGCTCTATGATGGTTGTAAGGGCCTCCGCCACTTGGATTCTGGCTCCTTTAGGTACCCAGGCAAGGACCTGGATCCGCGCTTTCCATTTGGTCACAAGTTGGGTCAAGTCGGCAACCGGTGTTGCCGGTGTTGCCCCGGTTGGCTCTGCAGTGGGCCCTGGGCATGCGAGATATTTCCAGTTTGGTTGTTCTCCTGATGTTTTCTTTGTCAGCTTAGCACAAGATAAATGAATAGATCTAAGACAGCCTGAACATTTTCGCGAATTCTTTCTTGCATTGGTTTTTCCGCACTTAAAACACTTAGTATCTGCTAGGCCATAGTCTTCCAAGATTATCCGTTCCTCTGCCTCTACCAAGCCGACCTCCTGATCTTCCCGTGGTGCTTCCATCTCTGCCATGTCTCCCTTGTTTCAGAAACCCCGGGAAATCTCTCCTGGTACATATCCAGATTATTGCTGTTGTTATTAATGTATAATTGGCTGGATGCACAAAAATTCACATATCATAGTCCTATGCTATGACTCTTTCTGATGGGATATGTAAAAAAAAAAAAAAAAAAAAAAAAAAAAAAAAAAAAAAAAAATTACATATCATAGTCAACCTTTCTGATGGGCAATTAGCCTGCTTCTCCTAAAGCTAAGTGGTTAAATGTATAAATCCTCGGCATTGGGCACCGGTACAACTGAAAGATCTAACTGATTGAAGGGAAGCACGCCAATTATATCCTATGTTATGTCGTATGCTATGTTATATTATGTCCTATGTTTGTTTGGAAGAAGGATTGGAAACTTAGTATTATAATCTATCTTAGCCCTTTGTAGTCTCCCTTTATATTTATTGATCCCCTGATCCAAAAATAACCCCAACTGTTTAATAATGTTACTCTTAACCTTATTGTCAGTGGTGCTAGTGTAAGTTCCTGTCGCTCCTTATGGTAAGCTTCCCTCTATGCTACATCTATTAAAGTGACTTCAGCTGCTCTTAGTTCCGGTACTGTAAGTATGCCATGATTCTGAGACGACCCCATAGATTTGGTTTTCAGCTTACCCACGTAGCGCTTCACCCATGCCATGCTGCGTACTAGTCCCTCATACGAACTATAGCGAGGCCATTCCATTACATGGGTCTCGTTCGAGGGAGTGTCCGTAGAGGTCTCAAACATTTGTTGAACCACAGGACCTTGTTCCTCCCCATCTGGCCATTGTTCAGGATGGGATAGCCATGATGGCCCTTCCCACCAAAGCCGAGAACTGTATAGGGAGGAATGAGTAATTCCCCTTGTGAGCAAATCGCCTGGATTATCGTCGGTAGGGACATACCTAAACTTAGTGTTCGTACATGACGCTAAGATTTTATCAGCTCTGTTACGAACAAACACCGGTAACATTTTCTTACTTGCAAGCCAATATAAACTTATTTGACTATCACACCAGATGACTGTTTCATTGATTGACAGCTCAGATGCGTAGGCCTCCTTAATGAACGTGGCTAACCTAGATGCAAGTACGCAAGCTGTCAGTTCAAGTTTGGGAACAGTTAAACATTTAATTGGGGCCACCCTAGCCTTGGCCATAATCAAGCGCACCGTATCCATGTCATCACAGAAATTCGCAGCGGCTCCGTAAGCAACTGTACTAGCATCACTGAAAATGTGTAAGGTCACATACCTCGAAAAGGTAACCTGTCTAGGTATTTCTAAGTCCATGCAACTCCAGAGTTCAGAACCAATGTCACACCAGCATTCCCTAAGTGCGTCCGAAAGAGAGTCGTCCCACCCACAATTTATTCGGCAAAGCTCATGTACAAAAATGCGAGCCCTAATGGTGACCGGTAACAAAACCCCCAGCGGATCAAAAATGCTAGCAGTGACACTGAGTGCTTCTCTTTTTGTGCTTGCTTGTAAAAAACGCTCCCTCTTCTGGAATGTAAACATATCAGTATCAGTTACGCAAGTCATCCCAAGTGTCTTCACCCTGTCCTGTACTTTACTTGTGACATTATGTGTGAATAAGGTATCACGGAGATGGGGACTATTTGTGACCCATTCCCTGAGAAAAAGATGCACTCCCGAGAATATGTCCTGAGCGCTGTTGTATATGCTCAGAAGGTCCTGCTCACTGTCATGGGTCGCCTGCAAGTTATCTATGTAAAGCCCACGTCTCAGACCGTGAACATGTTGAGTATCTTTATCTACCAGTGACAAATGTTTCAAGATAGTTGCATTCAACAAAAACTGTGAGCAGGTCGCACCAAAAAGAACCACGCGAAACCTATAGACCGATACTGGACTGTCGATATCCAGCAGATCATCGGGCCACAGAAACCGCGTGCAATCCATGTCATCCTCGTGTAACTTGAGCATGAGAAAGGCCTTCTCAATGTCGCTGACCCAAGCATATCGGTTCAATCTGACCCTTAACAAGACCTGGGTTAAGTCAGCGACAAGAGAAGGTCCCGTATATAGACAATCATTCAAGCTCAGCTTATTTGTGCTTGTCTTTGCTGAACAGTCGAAGACTACCCTCATGGTGTGGTCCGACTGTCCTTTTCAACACCATGATGAGCCAGATAGTGAGTCTGGTTAGTGCTGTCAAGGTTATCTACTGGTACTCTCTCAATGAAACCTCTTGCTATCTGATCCTGAATGACACTTCCATATTGCTCGCAGTATTCCGGGGCCCGTATGAACTTACGCTGAAGACCTCTTAGTCGTCCCAAGGCTAGCCCATAGTTGCTCGGAAGTAAGTGTTTGTTGTCTCTCTAGGGCAACTGAACATTGCACTGATTATTAACACGAAAGTACTGTATTGACTCTTCAAATTTTGACATAGCTAATTTAGCCTCCAAGTCTGCTTCTTTAGAAGCAATGCCAATGTGGTCCAGTTCCCATAGTGCACCAATATCTTTATGTTCCCAGTGGCCCCCACTGTCCTTTAACCTCTGAACTGCCCATGTGGGTAATTAGAAACGTCTGCCTGTGCTGACGTATTTGAGCTGTTTCCATCACTAAAATATTAATTTTACCATAAATAGCATTAATACTTATCCATATGCGCCTATTATAGGTTGATTATAAAGGTATTAACCTGTTACAACAATAAAACGAGTGAAAACAGCGTTTGGATGGTCAAAATCGGCGATACAGGCCGCGAGTTACATAATGTATGGGTGAGGCAACCTCCTTTCCCGCCAATTTCCCCCAAGGCCACTGAGACACTGTCGATCGATACTCTCTCTCTCTCTCTTGCACTCGCTTGCTAACAGTGATGACAATGCCCTGCTTGCAACTCGCTAATGTTAGCACGAAAATATACCTCAGAATAAGGGAATAACAGGGAAAATAGGTGATAACTGAAGGAGGGGAGGTAGAGGAGTGATATTTTGCATGGCCCAGGGGCATTTTTTTTTTTTTTTTTTTTTCGATGTTTAAAATTGATTTTTTTTTTCTCTGACTCTTAACAGTCTTCCCGCAGTCCGCCGGGGGAACTCTTAAGAGTCTTCCCGCAGTTCCCGGGTTAAGTAGGTATCCACCGGGCTGGTAGCAACTTTCAGAACTGACAGAACTGTGACCACTTCGACAGTGGTTTCTGAACCTTGGGTGTGGAACGATCCACTCAAAGCATACCCGTAAGTTGTGGGCAGGAGAACTATCTCATTTACTCTTTTAAAGCCTGGGTGTACAAACTTATAGTAATGCTCCGCTCCTATCAGCATATCGAGTTTGTTTGAATGAATATCATTGTCGGCTAATTTCAACTTTTGCGCAGTGAGTTTGTCAGTGATACAAGTATGTCCCTTGTGAGCACAGTAACTAGGAAGCCGATCGACAACAATGGCCTTCATTTGGCGCCATCGCCCTTTGTGTCGAAAGTTTAGTGCAACAACATCATAAGTTGCATCCTCCAGCGAGCCTGTGAACCCCCTCAATTGTAGAGTCTCTTTACCAACTATTGTATGTTGTATTAACTCCAATGAGGGCTTCAATATAAAGGACTTTTGTGAGCACTGATCTAGTAAAGCACGAAGTTGTGTAAAATAAGTCTCCCTACCTTTCAATGGTACCTTTATTGTAGGGAGTAATGCCATTTCTTTTTGAGTAGTAACCGACATAGTAACTGGGTGTTCCGAATGAGCTTGTGGCGACTCCTGGCCCCTATTTGGACAAAGACTATGGTAATGTTTGCCCTGACAATGTCTGCACGGCTCCACCTTTGGGTTGGTGCAACCATTTCGACCGTGGTCTCTAGCCATACAGCCAGCACACACCTTTAATACCTTCGCCCTCTTTATTTTGCTTTGTGCATTAGGATATTTGAAACATTTAAACCAGCAGTGCCCTGACTTGCCACACAGCTTACAGCCCTTATCAGAGCCATTGCTTCCTGCCTTGTAATATGCTACCTTGTTTTGCTGAATAGTAAAAGCAGCAGTAGGTTTATATTTTTCTTGTGTAGGCAAGCCAGCCCCCTCCATGTTACAAATCTCCTCGTATAGGGTCCGAGTGACCGCACCAACTTCTAATCAATCATCCTTCAGTTCTCGCCGAATAGTCTCTCGCAAAGGAGACGGAGTCTCCTTTGCAACATTACGGCACAAATTTCCTCCAAAGTTACATTGCAAGATTTAAGCGACTTTAGTGTGCATTCAGCAGCCGCATGGAAATGTCTAAGGTCCTGCGCATCATTTCGAGGACTAGGAATCTCACAAAAGGCAGTAACGTGGGCAGACTTGATGCGGTCAATCTGTCCGTAGGTCTCGAGGAGAAGTGTTACGGCACGAGCATAACTTGTGGTCTCTAAGCTAAATCCGGCTATGAGCTGCGAGACCTCTCTCTCTAGCTGACCCCTCAAATATGTGAATTTCTGAATATATGTTAGGTCCTGACGCCCATGAACCGAACATTGGAATAAATCCCAAAATCCGGTCCACTGGGCAGGATCACCACCAAACTTCGGGAGGGTTAAGGCTGGCAATTTTACTACCGGACTTTACAGCCTCTCTGCGAGAGACCTCTGTACATACCGGTCTACTATCCAAAGGGGCTAATAAGTTTTGTACCTGTTCCTCATTAAGCATATCATTAGCCACTTCTTCATCTAAATCTTCCTCGGACTCTAACAATAGATACATTTTCTCATTGAAAGAATCGATGCTTTGTAAAGCCTTGTTGATACTGATTTTTTTAGCAATGATTTCATCGTTGGTGGCTTCGTTGAGGAAAGTGTTGAAATCCTTAGTTAATTTAGTAATGCCTCCTTTGGCTGCAGCCCTCAACCTCTTCAGCTTGGTGATGTCCATGTTTAAAGGGAACCCAACCTGTTACCAGTCAATTCACAAATTTATTGGGGATAGGTGAGTCAGGATGGACGATGAACGACGATAAAATAAACTATTAGCCTAATAAATGGAACTAAATATAGGCTAGCCTATTCCTCGTCAAAATATCGCGCCACTCTACTAACGATTAGGTTATAGAGCTTGTGCGTCCCCTAAGGGCCTAAATGAACGCCATCATATGCCAAGTCCTCCTTACCCATCTCCATAGGGTTGAACCTTGACTTGGAGAATGGAAATTTCTTGTGTAAATGTCTATTGACGGCATTTTTTATTTTGTGATATTGTTCTGCACTGAGGCCCCTGGGGGAGGTACGAGATTCTATTCCCACGATTTTACAATGACCCCTTGTTCTATCCTCAATATGTTTAGCAAAATCATTAATTTTACTGGCTAACTCATTAACCACCGTATCACCAAAAATATCATTACCTCCGATTATCAAGAATGTGAGATCCGGACGAAACTGTACAAGATAATCGAAGGCTGGCGAATTACGGATTGAATCAACTGTGGCCCCACTTTGTGCCAGAAACTTCAGCTGGAAGCATTCACGGAGTATAGGAGATGGTGGCAGTTCAAATCTATTGACATACGAGTGTCCAATCACCGCAACTTTAGGTAACGCGTGTCTATTATGCGATGGTGACGGCTCAAAATTTACGCCAATACCGCCCCAACTCCGCGCTGCTTCCCCAGACCCTCGAATCATTGGCTAGTGTGTATATTATAGCACTAGAAAGTAGAAAGCAGGGATGGTGTAAGCAGGCCCAAGAAGACGCCCAGCCACAATTAGGCTTAGGTTAAAACACAAAAATGGGGTGCAGTATATTATTCAATTAGGCATATAGGCTATACTTTAATCCTGGTTTACGGCACCATACTTTACTGTCACGACTTAGGACCGTATAGTGGATTTAGGAATTAGTTACAAGACAAGTAAAGGGTTAGATTATCTGCCTAAGGGGGAAGCAATGAGATAGTCTCACCTTTGTTGTTAATTCACATGCTATATATTATCTACATATATTATAATGGCCACCAGTGAATATATATAGATCTAGCTGGTTAGTGGAGCATGTTGATGGATATATAGTAGGTGCTGGGATGTTTAATATATAAGGCGATAGATGTGGCCGATCGCCAGTGTTGCTGGTGAGGCGTGTTGTTATTGAGTGGCACCCTTTATAGGGAGATACCTTAGAACGTCAGCTTGGTAACAAGTGAAGCTAAACATGCGCAATCATTCTCGATGCTGCTAACGTTCCTCATATTACTTTAATTACTATATTAAATAGTACTTAATACTTATGGATTACTATATTCTCGAATTAACTCATTATAGAATAAATGTACACCATATAGCCTATATCTTAGTTACCCCTTATATAATACTCATCTGAAATACACACCCAATTAATTTTACATTATTCTTTGTGTATATACAGAATTATAAATTCCCTGTTTAACCAATCCCAACTGAAAATAGAAAGATCTATCGTGGACACTCGTAAGTCACGATACTCCCAAATGAGTTTTGTAACCTATTATCCTGAATATTATTCCTAGGGGGTAGAGGAGAAACGGATATAAAGTAAATAATTAGACCTGGGAAGATGAAATGGCCTAGGCTATAAATATGATACCGGGTCGGCGTTTGACTTACTTGTAAACATGTATGTGTAGGTTATCTGTGGTAGTCCCAGTAATATCTATGAAGTACTTCTAGTATTAAAGGAACTTAGCTGTGATGCAAAGAGTGTAGGTTAGGTGATGGACATGTCGGTAGGTGTAGTTCAGTGAAGTTCTGTTGTTATGTGGCAGCAACTGGTGGTTTGTTGTGAACGGGACGAAGTCTCTCTGTGAAGTGTACTGAGATACCCTTTTATCGTAACAATATAAATATATTTAAGGGTTCTATATTGTCTCCCGTGATTAAATAATAAGGGAAAATAAACTAAGATATAATTGGTGCAACCATAGTAATATTTATCCACAAAGATAAATAAAGTAATGTGTATAAACAAAAAGGAACCAGCTGTCGTGAACCCGGGAAATTCAAGCTACGGTATATATACCACCTAGGATTCACGACATACTCCGCCGCCAGTTATATACAAAGTATTTACAATTGTCCCGTCCCGATCATGGATCGCCACAACTGGGCAGAACCCAAAGCAGCCCGACGTGACGGCCTCTGAGGGGTATCACCTCGGTCCGCTCCAGTAGCAGGAAGGATATTATCAGAGTTCGGCTTGCTGTCGCCATCCACTACCTCTAAATCTATCTCTAGTGGGTATAGCTTAACCACCGGTCTGGTGGTCAAACCGGCTCCTGTTTTTACCTGAACTACCCTACATTCGTGGTCAGGACCACGAAGAAGTTTCATTATCCGACCTATACGCCAAAAAAGTCGGGGGCCGTCATCATGTACTAGAACGACGTCCCCAACTTGCGGCGATGCTATCCCTTTTTTTACCATTAAGTGACGATGTTGCTCCCTGAGTGATATTAGATAATCAGTGCTCCACCTTTTCCACAGGTCATGAGAGAGCTTCGTAACATATTGGAAGCGTTGGTTGACGGAATCATTGTTACGCCAAGTCGTGTCCTTGAGATCTTCCTCCGTGACTTCCCACCTTGGAAAGCTTCTGATCCGCTTCCCATGAACCAGTTGTGAAGGAGTGATGGGTAGAGGGTCTTCAAGATCACTGTAGCTGTAACCAAGTGGGCGATCATTGACTGTGGCCTCGAGCTCCAGTAATACCGAATTCAGTTCCTCTGTGGTAACCAATGCTTGACCCAGTACCTTCTTCAAGCCAGCCTTTAGGATGCCAATGACCCGTTCCCATATGGCACCGAACCATAGCGCCCTGGCCGGTATAAACCGCCACTCGCACTTGAATTCCGCTAGAGTACCTTTTAACCTTGCATCATCCATCAACTCCCGTAATGTACTGGCTCCGCTAACAAATGTGGTGGCACTATCACTCATCATAATCTCAGGGTAACCCCTCCTGCTACTAAACCTACGGAACGCATGCAAAAATGATTCGCAGGAGAGGTTAGACACCGTTTCTACATGGACCGCTCTAGTAACTGCACAGGTGAATAAGACTATATATAGTTTACTTACAGTACCCCCCTTCTCTTTTACTGGCAAGGCACCTGTGTAGTCAACCCCCGTTACCTGGAAAGGACTCACTTCCTGAACTTAAACTCCAGCAATGGAGGGGCCTGTACAGCACGGTATGATGTACCTTGCAATCTCTTGCAGATGATACATCCCCTTAAGGCTTTCTTTACTACCTGTCTAATCTTGGGGATCCACCATCTTTGCCTTATGTAATTTACAACAAAACTAACACCACTATGGTTACACACTTTGTGGCAGTAATTACTAAGGAGAGTGGCTATACAATGTTTATTAGGGATAAGGATAGGGTGCTTGGCGCTATCATGTAAAGCTGAAAAGTGTAGCCTACCTCTACAGCGTAACATGCCTCCCTCCATATAGAGGCCTAACTGCTGCACTATATTGCTTGGTGTGCCCTGTCCTTTCGACAAATAGTGGTGTTCCTCAGAGTAAGCTTCTCTCTGAGCTACCTTAATCATGGCTGACTCTGCTGCTCTTAATTCCGGCACCGTCAAGTATGCCGGTTTTGCCTGATAATTCCCTTGTGTCTTCTCCTTAAGAGTCTTAATAAACCTAAGGACCCATGCCATTACATGCCATGACTTCATATATGAGCCATACCGGTCCCAATTCAATATGGCAGTAGGCGCAAGCGGTACCGGCAATGACAGGGTTCCTTCTTGACTCATGTTACAACCCACAGTGGTGTCCCCTTCTATTGAGCCCCCTATTGGGCCATGATCAGGCCATAGCATTTGGTGAGGTAGCCATATGGGCCCTCCCCACCAAATCGAAGAAGCAATTAAGGACACATATGAAATCCCTCTGGTAACTAGATCACTGGGGTTGTCCTCTGTGGACACATTACGAAAATGAGCGCCGGGGACTAATGACTTTATCTCATCAACTCTATTTTGAACATATATAGGCAAAATCTTTTTACTAGACAACCAGCATAGGGTTATCTGGCTGTCCGACCAGAGGTATACATTCTCTATAATCAGCTCGTCCGCGTAGGCCTCACATATATAACATGCGAGACGAGCTGCGAGAAGAACAGCAGTCAACTCCATCTTAGGTATGGTGAGGGACTTAATAGGCGCCACCTTAGCTTTGGCCATTACTAACCTACTCACCTCATCACCAACCGCATAGGCCGCTACACCATATGCTACTGAGCTAGCGTCACTAAATAGGTGCAGCGTAACCCTCCTAGAATTAGTGACCTGACAGGGAAACATGATACCTGTACTATCTATCATATCATTATAAATACCCTGCCAGTTAGCTCTCATGTCATCTGGAATGGGGACATCCCACCCACACTCTAATCTCCACAAGTCCTGTACGAACCTCCGCGCCCGGATGGTTACCGGTAGCAACACTCCTAGAGGATCGAACACACTCGTGGTTAGACTTAGAGCCTCGCATTTCGTAACCAATGCAGGGCTACTTCCGCAGTAATTAACCTGTAACATATCCTTATTAGTTAGCCACCCAACGCCAAGTACCCTAACCCCGTCTTGTTTGGCGGAAGCTATACCCTTCAGGTGCAACAGTTCCCGCAAATTCTCATTATTTGTGACCCATTCGCGTAAAGACAGGTTAGCGCTGGAAAATATTCTACGGGCATTCCAACATTGTTGTTGCAAATCACCCACATTATCACCAGTCCCCTGCAAGTTATCAATATACAGCCCCCTTTTGAGTTTATTAACTACTCTACTGTTCCCCTGTATCATAGACAGGTGTTTTTGAATGGTAGCATTAAGGAGGAACTGGGAACAGGTGGCCCCGAACAGAACTGCACGGAACCGGTAGACAATGTAAGGACTTGCAACATCCAAGGGATCAACGGGCCACAGAAACCTAGTAGCATCCCTATCCTTCTCACTCAATCCCACCATGAGAAATGCTTTCTCAATATCACTCACCCAGGCAAATTGATGGCATCTAAAGCGCAGAAGCACCTGGGTGAGTTCAGCCACTAGCGATGGACCTGTATGGAGACAGTCATTCAGACTGAACGCCTTCTCGTCCATCCTAGCCGAACAGTCAAACACTATCCGTACAGGCGTAGTAACACTATCCTTGGTAATACCATGGTGAGCTAAGTAGTGAATGGGATGACCAGCCTGATCCCTGTTTTCTACCCTTTCAATAAACCCCCTTTCTATCTGATTATCAAGAACCTTTGTATACTGTTGACAGTAGTTGGGATCTTTTATAAACTTACACTGCAAGCCTCACATTTTGCCCAGGGCTAACTTAAAGTTATCAGGTAATTTATCTATGTTATCTCTCCACGGCAGTTCCACTATATACTGTCCCTGTGCTTCGGAATACTGTACCGTGTCAGAAAATCTATTTAAGACTTTCTCCCCACCCTTACCAGTCTCATTAGGACTTATACCAATATGGTACAAGTCCCATAGAGCTGTCAGATCCTTTAATTCTGGGGAATTCCTGCCAATATCTTCCTGTATCTCCACTAAAGGGTATACTGCTAACTTAAGTACAGTGACTAACTCTACATGGGTCTCTTCTATATCTGACTGATAAATGCCACTCAGTGCGTAACCGTAAATTGTGGGTAACATAACTATACTTCCTTCCCTGACATAGCCTGAATGTACAAAGTGGTAATAAAAGTCCGCCCCAATCAGTAACCCTATCATATCTCCATCAGTGATACCTGGATCTGCTAATTTGTAACCCCAAGCCTTGATAGCATTTACCTCCATCCCTAATCCCCTCCCTGGCTTGTATACTGGTAATTCCTCCACCACAACGGCTCTCTCAAATGATGCACCCTTCTTCTGCCAGGAATAAGGACAACATCATCAAACAGCAAATACAGGTGGGGCAGGGAGGGGTCACAGGGGTAGACATAGCCACAGACAGTCCCCACCCTAGCAGCACAGCTGATCACCACACCGCCAGACGTACGATGAACAATAAAAAGAATCTATGTACAGTGTGCGATATTAGATTCAACAAAAGGAGTCCAACATCACAATGTAGTATTTGTAATGAAACAGCACACGATCGATGTACTTATGTTAACATAAGCAAATAAATGGAATGCGATAAATGCAGGGAATTAGCAATTACCCACTCCACCAACTCTACATTACCCACAGCATTACCATTAATACCACAGATATCGGCGACCCAAGTAGCACAACATGCAACAAGAACAACAATAAAAACAGGTAGCACTCGCAAATACATCAACAGGGAAGCAGTATCAACGGACAATGAAAACAACAACAACAACAACAACAGCAAACAACCACAGCCCGACCGCGAGTATCCCCTACCCTCTCCCGCACAAACAGTTGATCGACGCGGACCAAACCACACCTCCAGTCGTATGATAAACAGTAAGAAAAAACTATGTATAGTCTGTAATATTGGTTTCAACAATAGGAGTTCACTTTTACAATGCAACAGTTGTAATGAAATTGTTCATAACCGATGTACTTACGTTAACAGTAGAAACGAAGTTGAATGTGTTAAATGTAGGAACTCAGCTGTGCAACATCGCGAAACAATTTGTTTTATTTGTGAATCACTCATAACACGACGTCAGAAGATCCAAAACTGTGTAAAGTGTAAACATGTAGCTCACATGAAGTGCATCTCTAAGAAGACCAACAGTGAAGAACGGGAATTCCTTTGCAATAAGTGTGCCTTGCATTCATTACCGAATATTAATGTAAATGATCCAAATATTAACAACTCAGAATCCAGCCAGGACACATTCAATATCAAAGATGAATACAGAGTGTTCACCAACAAAGGGCTCCATCTTATCCACATTAACGCCAGATCAATGTACCATAAATTGTCAGAAATAAACTTGTTAGCTAATAAGGCCAAAGCTTCAATAATTGCAATCACAGAAACCTGGCTGGATTCAAGTATAAACGATGGTGAAATAAACATTCAAGGTTTCAACATGGTTAGGAATGATCGCAATAGGCATGGGGGAGGTGTATGTCTGTATGTAAAAAACAACCTCACACACACAACTAGGACCGACCTCCATGTAGAAAATCACGAAGCTCTGTGGATCGACCTACACCTGCCGAGGACAAGACCCATCACAATTGGGGTATGCTATAGGCCACCAGCCGACACACAATTCTTGACCAAATTTGAACGAACTTTGTCATCGCTAGACCCTCGGAATGAATCCATCATACTAGGGGATTTTAACCTGTGTTACAAACAACGAAATGATAGGCTTGTACGAGAAAATAGGCATATACTGACAATGCACAATCACAAACAACTCATCACAACCCCCACACGTATCTCTGAGAACACTGCCACAATATTAGACCACATAAACTGTAACAGAGAGGACAAAATATCCCAATCAGGGGTTATACAGACTGGGATAAGTGATCACTTCGTCACATATTGCACTCGGAAAACCACAAAAATTACCCTAGAGAATCACAAGGTTATCAAAACAAGGTCACTCAGAAATTACAATAAGGAAACATTTCTGGACATTTTATGGAATACAGACTGGTCTCCAGTGTTTGGAAGTACAAACGTTAATGATGCAAGGGTTGGCTTCAGAACCATCATCACAAACATCCTAGACGAAATAGCTCCTCTGAAAGACATACGAATTAAAGCAAGGTCAGACCCATGGATCAACAATGACATACTACACCATCTGGAACACAGAGACAATCTGTTAAACAGGCTAGCGAAACATAGACAGGATCAAGGTCTGAAACATGAGTTCAACAGGGCCAGGAATAAACTAAGTAGGAAAATGAAATCAGCGAAAAATAATTATTTTCACAATAAGGCAGAGGAATATCAGAATAACCCAAAGAAACTATGGAGGCACCTAAAAACAACAGGCTACAGCAACAAGACAAGGGATTCGTCTAACACTAATATTGCTCTCACCATTAATGATCAGGTTTGCCACGATAAACGACAAATTTCAACCTACTTCAACTCCTTCTTCACTTCCATAGAAAACACACTTGCACAGAACCTACCTCAACCACTCAATAAATACACGACAACAACGGCCACCTTTCGTAATTTCTACAGAGATAAAGACATACACCCGAACACATTTAGATTGCAAAATGTTACACCAAAATACACTTTTGACGAGCTGTCTAACCTAAATGTACATAAGAGCACAGGACCAGACAAAGTTCCTGCCAAATTTCTACGAGATGGAGCCATTGGTATAGCAGGCCCCCTAACCCACATCATCAACTTGTCAATTAACACCAACACAGTACCTGCTGAACTGAAGGAAGCTATTGTAACCCCTCTATTCAAGAAAGGAAATAAACTAGAAGTTGGCAACTACAGACCAGTTAGCATATTATGTATTGTATCTAAAATCCTTGAAAGAGCGGTATGCACCCAAATTGAACACTACCTCAAACAAAATGATCTATTCTATAAGTTTCAATCAGGTTTCAGATGCATGTACTCGACAGACTCCTGTCTCATCCACTTAACGGATCACATTCATAAAGAAATGTCTAAAGGTAACTACACCGGTATGGTTCTTCTTGATCTACAAAAAGCGTTTGACACAGTAGACCATGATATCCTATGTAACAAACTACAAGCAATGGGCATAGGGTCTGTGAACTGGTTTAAATCTTATCTTAGTGGTATAACCCAAAGAGTCAAAATTGATGATAATATATCTGATCCTATGCCAATTAACTGTGGGGTCCCGCAGGGAAGCATCCTTGGTCCCTTACTCTTTCTCTGTTATGTGAACGACATGGAACTGAGCGTCTCATGTAAATAATTACTGTATCCAGACGACAGCGTGCTTCTGGTTTCAGGAAAAGACCCAATAAGTATTGCCGCTTCACTTTCCAAAGAACTAGCATCATGTAGTGGATGGCTAGTGGACAATAGACTATCTCTTCACCTGGGCAAGACGGAAGCCATCTTATGTGTGTGACGCATGTCCACGTGTGAGCATGCTGTGCAGACCGCCTAGTCATGCCCCACTCTCGCTAGGATCGTCAGGGCAGGAACTTTGGCTGTAGTCTATGTAGAGTTTCCTAACTTAGTTCATGTGAGCCGTTGTACTATAAGTATTATGAATATGTAGTTTGTTTTCATCTGAGTCAACGAGTTCTATTTTATATTATTAGTTATAAGTATTGTGTGTAAAACTTATTTGTAATGATGGGAAGAGAAACAGCCACAGTTGGGGGTCAGTGGGTGCGCCAGGCGGGAGGTGGGCCTAACTCACTCGCATTCCTCCCTCCCTCAGTGCTAGGGGAGCCTTTGTGTATCCCAGTCCCCAGAGGAGAGAGAGAAATTACGTAATGGTTGTCAGGGGGCGGTCCTTAGTAGTTCACGTTGGGCTCACTAGAGGGCCCTAGAGGGCACTAGAGGGAAGTCTAGCCATTTTTTCATCAGAACTCATTAGGCAGAGCGACTTCTCATTTCCCTTGCTAACTATATATATTCTTCTGACTGATGGGAACTTTCTCTACTACCTTACATTCTTATCTCCTCTTTTCCCTCCCCTGTTTAACTTCCATGGTCCCGTTGGTGCAGAGCTAGTCAGCCAACGTATTATCGCTTGAGTTCTCACGAGATACTTGCCTATTAGATAGCCTATTTTGGAAGGGTTGACTTAGAATAGGATTGATTTATGTTTGTTGCACTTGTATATGCATTTCCCTGTGTGTTATTATTATTCCTGTTTTCTGCTAGTCTAGGTAATGCTAGACTGGGGTAAGGCTTTTCTGTGTTACGAGTTGTTGTTTGATTCAGTGGTTAAGCGATAAACCTGCATACTTGTTTCGGTTCAGTGAAGCCTAGGTTGTCTTCGCGGCTGACTGTGTTGAGTTTATAATTTACAGTGCGTGAGGGCAACAGCCTAACCACCCTGTATTTTATTAACAGTTTGTTTTTACTTTGTCAAGGAGCCGGGAGAAAACCAGATACAAGGGATCTGGATTTCTCAAAGACTAGTGCACTTGTTAGTTTTAACGTAATACTTTAAACAGTCGTGAGGACTTCGCTAGGCTACAAGCCGTTTTTGCTCAGTCACTGCTACCTTTTGCCCACAGTACCCCAGCTAGACTATACTCGATTAGTAGATACAGAATAGTATTGAAGCTTTCCTTATGTATGATATTGTTTATACACTATTGATTTCATGTGTTGCAAGCTTGGCTACTTTAGTGATTAGTGGCCCACGAGCACAATCCGAGTAGCCCATTGCCGTTGCATTTGCGGAGTACTTCTTTTTAATGTTTGCCATTTACTATTGCATATTCTTTTAATTATTCTTAGGCCAATTTAAACCTTTAATAGTATTTAATTGCCAGTGTTTTTGCTTATTGAATTACTATTCAAAATCCGATACGTACTTCTTACGAGCATCCGAGAAGCATCTAACTTTTTTCAGAAGATTCCTTGCTCGATGCTTAAGGACTATTAATTAACGTAACGTAATAGTGCCGATCCGAAGTAGAGGGTGGAGGACTTCTTAAGTTCATAGTCAAGGGTGGATTACTTCGGCTTCGGCCAACACTATTCTTTGGTGTTGTTGATTTTTACTTCATTGTTTGATTGTTGACCAGACTAGATAATTCCTGTCTCTTTATTAGTCTGTTGTTGAACACTAGTACCGAGTTCTTGTATACCCCATTATAGCAGATTGAACTCTGGAGGGTATTGGTGTTTTTTGTTCGGCTGGCAGTACTCAGGGGTTGGGATCGTGTGTTTCCGTTGTGGCAGCGAGCCATATTCGAGTCCTGATTGAGAGCCCTTGTGTACCCGAGTGCCAGTTCGTAACATGTGGAACAAAACGCAAACTGAAAGACATTGTGGGCTTCTCGGTCAACTGTAATTATATTCCTATAACAACAGTGTCACAAGTTAAATATCTCGGACTGAAACTGGACGCGAGTTTGTCAGGTGAAACAATTTTGGAATCTATCCTAAGTAAGTGTAGAGCACGTATAAAATACCTGTATAGACAGGTGGGATGCTTGCCCGCGGCGACCAAAAAGACCCTCTGCCAAGCGCTTGTTCAATGTCATTTTGACTATTCCGTGTCATCCTGGTACTCTGCATCATCTAAATCAGCACAGCACAAACTTCAGGTCACTTAAAATAAAATGGTTAGGTTCATGCTGAACCTAGGACCCAGATCACATGTTGGCCAGGAACAACTTCAGTCACTAGGTATGCTCAATGTCTCTGACAGGGCCAAACAAATCAGGCTAACTAATGCCTTCAAAATGTTATATGACAGAGCTCCAGAGTATCTAAAAATGATTTTGTTAAAGCAAATGAGAGGAGTGGACATAATACAAGAAACAGGATGTTTAATTTTAAGGTCCCGAGAATCCAAGGACAGGGTAAGCAAACATTCTTCTTCACTGCCATCAAAGACTGAAACGACCTACCCCAGTAAGTCCGTGAAAAGAGAACACTGTATTCCTTCAGACGTAGCCTGAAGGAACACCTGAACTGGACAGCTGCGAGAAGGGAGCACCAAGCTTATGTCTACTACTAAATACGACATAAGAGATAGACAAACCAAACTGAAATTATTACTGATTACGGATTACTGATTTTTACTATAGGATGTAAGGTATCTTAAAATAACCCCCTAGAAATACATTCTCTAATGTATCTATTTCTGTATCCTCCCCATTTCCCCAGCTAACCTAATCCCACAAGGACCCCAATGGAAATACGCCTAACGGCCTTATTGGGCTATCCTTAGTTGGAATTATGCAAGGCTGGTACATGTCATATTTATAACATACTATGTGGTACCAACTCTGTAAATTGCTAACTGAATAAATATTATTATTATTATTATTATTATTATTATTATTATTATGATAGGTTAACTCTACTATTTCATACTCAGTACTACCAAGTGAGCCAGTAAATTCCTGGAGCTTTAGCTGTTCCTTACTGACCCTAACGTAATCAAGCTGCGATAAAGCAGACCGCAAGATGAAGGTACGCTGCGAACATTGGTCCAACAAAGCTCTTATTCTACTGGTATGACCGTTTCTGTCAGTCAAGGGAATCTGAATGGTAGGCAACAACACTGCATTATGGCCCGAAGCCACAGCCATGGTCACTGTTGGTTCAGGGGCTGCTGGTTGTCCAGTTTGTTCAATGCGTGGCGTCGGACACAAATCATTAAAATGTTTCTGTTGGCAGAATCGGCACGGCCTAATTTTAGGGTTAGTACACCCCTGGCTGCCATGTTCTGACGACAGGCACCCGACGCACAATTTCAACTGCCTTGCTCTAATGGCCTTGGCGGGACTGTTCTTGTATTTTGCACACTTTGCCCAAAAATTTCCTGTCTTTAAACACAACTTACATCCATACTTCTGCTTGGTATTGGGTTTCTGATACACTGCATATGCTGCTGTGGCGGTCGCCCCAAACTGTTCTAGTGGATTATGTCTACTTTCTAGATTGCACACTACAGTCTTAAACACACGAACATATTCATCCACATCCAGCCAGTTGTCTTTTAATTCACGCTTAATCACTTCAGAGAGTGCACTAGGGAGTTTATTATGCAACAATACTGCACACATTTCACTTACTGTTACATCCATAGAGCGTAATGATTCTAACGCACACTCAAATGACGCGGAAAAATCATTCAGAGCACTGACCTCCTGGCTAGGATGTGGGAGATTACACAGTTTCGCTATGTGAGCTGCTTTGATGCGATCCTTTTGACCATAACTGTTTTTCAATATAGTGACCGCTGGTTCGTAACTTGCAGCGACCAAACTAAATCCACTAACAATTTGTAGAGCCTCACCACTAAGTTGTCCCTTTAGATACGTAAATTTCTGAATGTCAGTTAAGTCTGTTTGGGAGTGAACACTACAATCAAAGAGCTCCCAGAAACCCACCCACTGTGTTGGATCCCCATCAAAAACTGGCAACTTCAGGGAGGGTAGCTTAATACCCTTCTGTTTCCTACTTGCTGCACTATCATGAGATCTACCAGTAGTTGTTGTATGTAGAGCACTATCTAACTCAGCTAACTGACTGTTTACTTGATTAACATACTGCATATCTTTCACCATCTCATCCTCTAACTGATCATCTGAATATAAGCTATACAACTCCATGTTATACGACTCGATATCAGCTAGGGCCTTTTCTACAGTGATTTTCACACCCCTTCCATCATGCAGTGTAGCAGCATGTTCAATAAATTCACACAGATTAGAGGTAAGCTTAGTAATGCCTCCTTTCTTGGCGGCCCTGAACCGCCGCAATGACTTTATTTTCTCATCCATTCTTAAAAGTTTACGGTAACTAAAGCTTAAGGAACAACAATACGAATCGTCACTGTAGGCTAATCTATTCTAATCTATTCTAAGCCTAGGCTAACCTACTTACATTGATGACGACAGCAACCAAGCAAATTGAAGCATGAAGACCGCGTGCCCCCTGTGAGTTTACAAATGATCAAAGAAAAGAAAAATGACCCTATGTCATATTACTCTACTTTACAATATTTACTTTACTAGGCTATATTAAATTTTAACAAATTACAAAGAAAAAGAAAGAAGGATCAAGACTCCTCTCAAGGAGGAACAGCCGCAGCCGTTGTCCTAGTCTTTAGATCTAGCCTATTGCGTCAACTGCTCCCCCTCGGCCTTGTCCTTCTCCTCAAAGAAGGCATGCGCTCTGTTCAGTAGCCTATCTAATACCTTCCGGCTCCCTGGCGCATCTAACCCAGGCTGAGGTCTGCCTGACAGTGTCCACCCTTGCCCCTGGTCTATAGAACTGCTTAAAAAAAAAAAAGCAGGGCACTGCACTGGACGGTCCAGCGGAAAATCCCGGACATATGCGCCCCGCAACATTTGTCCACTGGATTGCCCAGCTCTACCCAAAGGCAGACAAGTCAGGCCTAATTCCCCCCCCCAATCACTATCAATATATAACAGATGGCCCAGTATCCTGGTCACGGCACCATTTATATCCTGAATATTATTCCTAGGGGGAAGAGGAGAAACGGATATAAAGTAAATAATTAGACCTGTGAAGATAAAATGGCCTAGGCTATAAATATGATACCGGGTCGGCGTTTGACTTACTTGTAAACATGTATGTGTAGGCTATCTGTGGTAGTCCCAGTAATATCTATGAAGTACTTCTAGTATTAAAGGAACTTAGCTGTGATGCAAAGAGAGTAGGTTAGGTGATGGACATGTCGGTAGGTGTAGTTCAGTGAAGTTCTGTTGTTATGTGGCAGCAACTGGTGGTTTGCTGTGAACGGGACGAAGTCTCTCTGTGAAGTGTACTGAGATACCCTTTTATCGTAACAATATAAATATATTTAAGGGTTCTATATTGTCTCCCGTGATTAAATAATAAGGGAAAATAAACTAAGATATAATTGGTGCAACCACAGTAATATTTATCCACAAAGATAAATAAAGTAATGTGTATAAACAAAAAGGAACCAGCTGTCGTGAACCCGGGAAATTCAAACTACGGTATATATACCAGCTAGGATTCACGACACCTATGTCAGTTGTGAGTGAGTTAAAATTTACGAAGCTTACAGTAAGGGTGCCCTGGGAGAGGCTAGTCGCTTGCTATGCCTCTTTCCTCCTTTCCCTCGGGCGAGCCCTTGTGTGGCACCCTCAGTTATGTTGCCGTTCGGCTAGTAGTATAATTATTTAGTTTATTTAGCCTTTGTGCGATTGTTTTTGTTATCCTAAGTTTACACAATATTGTCTTATGTTTTACCTGACTACTTTTGTGTTGCTAATGAGAGTACAGGCGCCTGAGATAATTAAGTATTCTAGTGACGCCTGGAGCCCTTCCTTGCCACGCACCCCCTGCCTCGACTCTCGCGGGTGCGGGAGAGCGTCACTTCAGTCCTGTCTCTCGCTATGACAACCTCCATGTGTGGTGTTGGTTTGCTGGCTTCCTATTGTTTCCCTAAATACTGCAATTACTTATTTTGGTTCCTTGTTGGATGGTAGCAGGGAGGGGCTGGAGTCACCTGGAGAATAACAATTTTGTTTGCGTATTAATATTCTGCATACTAGACTTAGGAAATACTCTTAGGAAATACTCTGCATTCTTTCGCTGGCAATCTTAGATATAAGCATCTACACTGTTTTCTCCCATTTCTTTTCCTTTGTTCTACTGCATTCTTATTTATTATATTATGTACATCTTGTGTATTATTGAGGTTGACATCTACAGTGGTTTATTCGGTGGCTCTTATAAGCCACCCCACAACCTACTGAAATGTCAACCTAGTTGCATTTATGTGCAGTCTAGAATAACCTTAGAAGTTATTTTGCATACTACACGCACTATTGACCAAACTCGGAGACAGTAAATATGTGTGTGTCTCCCTGGAGTACTGCTTTAATAGAGCAAAGAGGAAGATAACCACTTTTCCTGGAGAACATGCGTGTCTTGGTGTTTGAGTCAGTTATTAAAAGCGTGTCTGTTGCAGGGTAGTGCAGTACGGTGGGCAGTGGTGGGTGCAGATCTACAGCATAGGTTGTCTTTTAGCTATGGGGGTATAATATATATGTATATATATATATATATTAGGGTGGCCCTTATGCTATAGGCAAAATTTCAAAATTGCTCTTTTTACCGCTCTCAGGGTTCTCATGGAGTCAGTTTGGTCCAAAAATGATTCAGTAAAATTTTAGCGAAGATTGTTTAATATTTACTGGTAGTCCACAGCGTTTGAAGGCCACTCTTTGGGTGGCCTCTACGTATGGAAGTATACTTTGGCTCTGGTCATCCAGTTCCCCCCCACTCTAAAACAGTAAACTTAGTGGGTATTAGCTGCTCAAGGACAGGGGTATCACGGGCACCACTCCGTTCATTGTTGCCTGGTTTGTGCGAGGGTTTTCTTCCAGGTGTCCGGGTATAGCTTCCGGTGCTCGCTCACAACTTGGAGGAGAAACTGCAGCTGTTCTTCATCCTTCGTGAGGAGCCGGTTGTATGTTTTGACGAGAGAGTCCCCTCGTTCAGCATGATCATTCACAACCTCCAAACCATTAACGAGACGGTAGGCCTCCTGATAATCACGCAATTTGGCCACTCCTCAGGATCATAGTGGAGAAAATCCGTTAGAAGTCGCACCTCGAAGAAACCCCGACTTCTTGGTGACACGAAGTCTTCGAGGTTGGCATCTTTAAAGAATCCGAGATCGTGCTGAGCTCGCTTGGGAGGCTCTTCCTCATCGTCCATTTCTCCCGACATTGCCTTGACCATATCCTTCTTCGTTCGAAAGGATACGGCATCATCAAAAAGGGCCAGGACTGTAGTTTCTTCTCCAAGGTACCAGAGGTGCCTTTTAAGGGGAGCGTCCGGCCTTTACTCTAGAACGTGTCAGTGGATTTTGTCTGTATTTCATAAGATTTTGTACCCGTATAGGGGACCTAACAACTAAGAAATTTCCAAAATTTTAATTCTCTAGGACAATTATTTTTTGAGTTAGGTGTGTAAATTTATGACTTTTTGTAAAATCAGAATCTCATTTAAATGTTGTTGCTTGATTGTTTTAATGCATTGGGGGTACTAACAATAGGTGTAGTTTCAATTGTACGTTGATAATTGTTTCCATTTTGTATCTAATTGTAGAATTAGGGCATTTACAATTAGGTACAAATTAGGTGACAAATGTCTCGGGGTGCTGTGTCGAAATGGGAAATAAATAAAAACAAATGGCGACGTGGAGTTGTAGAGAATTTCATGCCCTTTCCAATGACACCAGAAACATTGTTGTAGCATGTTTGGTTACGTCAGAATTGCGCCGACAAGTGAACTTTCTTACGTGAGGTACTAAGGCACGAGAGTTGTTGCAAGCCAGCCGGCCAGCCGCACCCTACCTCTCTCGCGGCTTGGACCACACTGCTCTTTCTCCTCCACCACCACCACACCCTTCGTTGTTACCCAGGTTGAGTACCAGATACTGTTAGGCAAAATATCTAAGAACGTCATATTTTCACCAAAAATTCATGGTTTTAGTTTTTTTTTTTGCAGATCCGAAACCCATAATGCATTTTCTACGCGTCTGCGCGACCCGCGACCCGCGAAAACTTTAAACTAGCCCAGAAATAACATGCTTCCAGACGGAATATTGCCTCAGGATTTTAACTGAAGATAGAGGGATGGGTGATGATGCCATATATCGGGTTGCGCAATATTGCCGTTTTGAGCACTATTACGAGTATGAACCGGACGCTCCCCTTAATCTTCTCTGATGTAGCCTTGCTGATCTCTTAGGGAAGTCGACGAGAGCCTTGATGAGGTGCAAGTCCCTCCTAGGAGCTTGGACTGAAGAAGGAGTGGTGATCCATGCCTCGATGTAGAGAAGAGCTCCGAAGATGCAGAGATCCCTCAAAGCCTTCTCCTCACGGTTTGTCAGTCGGAATTGGTTCTTGAACATCCAAACCTTGAAAGCGTAAATTATCTTGCTCATCCATCGTGCATGGTGCATGGGACCAGGAGCTCGGAATCGAACTCCACGAGGAGGTATATGCCCGAGGAACAAGATCAGGAGCTCCAACAGCTCCCTGTAGTCGTCTTGAGAGTGGTGGATTGTCAGTTGCTCCATCGCAAAGGCGACTGCTTCATCTCGATGAGTTGGAGTTATCGCCGCGTTCACCGCATCATCCGTAGTCCCAGGTTGAAATGCTTCCTTGTCGATTAAATCCCACTGGCTTTGAAACCTCTTGAATAGGAGCGCTTCGGGCCCAGAAGTCCCTCCCCCCATCACAGCTCCGAAAGCAGCAGCCAAGATGACTTCCATGATATGGTGGCGGCAGGCCAAGTAAAGAAGATCCCTTCCGATCTTCTGTTTCAGAAGGACGCATGCGCCGGTCCGATGTCCCGTGTTTGCAGCGGCCGTGTCAAAAGACATGGCGACCACTTTCTCGGTCACTCCCCACTCCTCCAAAGCATGGAAAACAGCTTGAGCTTGCGCTTCACCGGTCCCCGAAGGGAGTTTAGAGACGCCGAGGAGCTGGCTGACTCCTACTCCGGATACCAAGATAGGCAGACGATCCACATGCTCCTTGGTTGTCAGGGCTTGAAGGAGTTTTCCATCCCAATGGACAGTCAAGGGGACATCCGCTTGGAAGTCCTTTTTGAGGTTTTCCGCGAAACGTCTCCTGGCTTGACGTCGAGACCGGGCAATGATTGTGCGGTTGATGGCCAGGTCCGTAGTGTCATGGCTGAGGCTTTTTGCAGCTTCTGTCAGCACGATGGTGGCTTTTCGGTCGGAAAGCTGAGTACAATCCAGTGCAGCTGTGAGAGATGGTGAAACTATGTTTTTTGTAGCTCTTCGTGGCTGCTTGGGTGGAGAGCAGGATTTTGCCTCCTGAGCACTGCTGCTGTCCTCTCCCTCAGCACTGCTGCTGTCCTCTCCTTCAGCACTGTTGCTTGAAGAAGCAAAGACGGCCGCTGAGGTGGATGCCTTCATTTCTTCACGGGCCTTCTCCCGACGCCTTTCCTCAGCCTCTTTCTTCTCCGCATCTCGCCGTTCTTTGGAGGCCAGGGAATTGTCCGCGGACCCCACGAAGGCTCTACGGCCCTTCTCTCGCTGATCAAGGAAAAAATCCTTGTCCTCTTGAAGGACAATGAGTGACAGGGCGTCCGCGTGAGCGATATCAAAGAGGTCGTCCATTGAGTCCCGGAAAGCTTCCTCCTTCTTCACCTGCCCTGGTGCCCTTCGGTCCCTCAAGCGTTTTAGGTCTTTCCAGGTTTGGAATAGACCTTCCAGCTCTTTGATGATGTGTTGCTCCCCCCTAACGGGGATACTGGCCTTTCCGACCCATATGGGGGTCATGGCCACGGTCGGGCTTTCCCACAGAGCTCTCAAAGAGTGTAAATTGTGTTGTTGGCATAAGTGGTTGTGTGAAATGCAGTCTTCTATGATGTGTTTAATGGTATGGGGTGCTGTGTTACAGCCTGGGCAGGTGTCGACGACGGATTCATCCAGTCTCTTCTGATAGCTCAGAAGAGCTGGATGGTGTCCGCATCTCAGCCTGGCAAGGTGGACTCTGTCCTCGTGAGGAAGGGAGGATTCAGAAGGATGGATTTCGGGAGGTCGTGCTTGCAGCTGCGTGTTGTCTATGAGTGAGTGGATGGAACGGCGAGTGATATGAGTATGGATGTGCTTCCGGAAGTTGGTTTGGGGTGGGCAGGGAGGGAGAGAAGACAGTATTTGTGTGTGATAGCGTGTGCTGGGTGTTGTTTTGATATTTCTTGGTGTCTGTGGGTGTGTGGCCATGTAGTGTAGTGGGTGGTGTTGATTCGTGGAGGCTGCTGCCAGGAATTGAGTGCCTCTCATGTCTAGATGATCTTTGACTTTGAGGACTTTGGTTTCTTGATGTAGGTGATCTGTGGGTGTAGTAGCTGTGCATCCTGTGATGATTTTCAGGGCTTTATTTTGAATAGTCTGTAAGGTCTTATGATGTGTTTCAGCTAGGTTAGAAGCCCAGGCCGGGCTTGCGTATTCCATAACTGATCTTATGTATTGTTTGTAGACTGTGGTGGTGGTTTATTTTTTGTGTCCAAATTTCGTGTGAGCAAGTTATCTGAGGGCGTTAAATCTGGGTGTCAGTTTCTTTTTCGTGTTTGTGGTGTGCTGTTTGAATGTCATTTGGGTGTCGTATGTTACTCCTAGGATTTTGGGTGTGTGTATGTGTGTTAGGGGTGTGTTGTTTATGTTGAGTCCCGGAACGTAATCGTGATCTCCTGTCCAGCTTGTGAGGAGGGTTGCAGTGGATTTAGCTGGAGCTAAATTGAGTCTGTTTGTAGTGCACCATTCATATAATGTGTCGAGATAGTCTTGAAGGAGTCTTGTTGCTGTGTCTGGGTTTTGGTGCGTGCCAGGTAAGTTCCGCCAACCAGCACAAACACAGCCAAACAGACTTTGCTGGACTACCAATAAATATGCTCCAATCGTCACAAAATTTGATCACAATATGTCTCATTAGGAATGGAACAAAGCCAGGTGGTGAGAGGTTAGGATTTCTTACTTTCGAAAATAAGGGCTACCCTAAAATTATATATATATATATATATATATATATGACTAAGAGGGTGTATGAGAGCGAGGTGGAGGGACAGAGGGGGAGAGGTAGACCGAATATGAGGTGGAAGGATGGAGTGAGGAAGTACATGAACGAAGGTGGTGCTGGTTGGGGGGAGGGGCGTCGACTGACTGGGGACAGAGGTGCATGGGGGCGGTTCGTTCGTGGCCACCCCTTCGGGGATCACGGCGTCAGGCAATAGATAGATAGATAGATAGATATATATATATATATATATATATATATATATATATATATATATATATATAAAAAAAAAAAAAAAAAAAAATATATATATATATATATATATATATATATATATATATATATATATATATATATATATATATATATATATATATACCCTACTATAATTAATGGTATATATAAGCGAACCTATCCCCTGTAAGATAGGGGAGATTGTATTGAGGTGGGGAGATTGTAGGCACCAATCGATCAGGGCTAGACCCAGGTGAGGTTATAGGCATGTGATAAAGAGTCGCTGGAACTCCTGTTTCATTTGCTTGGCCTCTCTTACTGATTTTCTTTGTGCCTCATTTACACTGAGAGCAATCCAGCTAGCTCTCACAAACACCTCCTCCTCCTATCCACTTCACTACACTAAACATGCACACCACACTTCATTCCTCCACACCAAAATTAAAAAAACACAAAATGATGAATTTTAGCCCAGCCTCGGAGTCCCCAGGGGGGGGGACCATAAATGCCCCCTCACCCGACCGACCATCCCCTGACGACCCCACACAATTACCTGGACCTCTGCCTGTTACTCTTTCTATTAATTTCTGCAACATTCGCGGACTTTCCTCTAACTTTCACTCTGTTGAGCACCATCTCTCCTCCTACAAACCTGATCTTCTCTTCCTCACCGAAACCCAGGTGTCTGTAGCAACATCCAGCAACCCCTTCTCTGTATCCTCCTACTTTCTCTATCCTAGTTTCAAAGCCAAAGGCGGATGTTGTGCATATGTGCACAACAAACTCACTTGCTCTCGTGTTCCCGATTTCGACTCCTCTGAATTCTCAACTTTATGGCTCAAACTTTCCTGTCATTCTCTTACTAAATATTTCTGTGCTGTCTATCTTTCCCCTAACTCTACCAACTTTCCTAAATTCTTTGATTATCTAAACTCTACAGTGGAACACATTCTATCCATTTCTCCTTTCTCAGAAATCTTCATCTTAGGAGATTTCAACGTTCACCACCGCCAATGGCTCTCCTCTCACACTACTGATCCACCTGGTGAACAAGCCTACGTCTTTTCTATCCTAAATGACCTAGAGCAGTTAGTTCAGCAACCCACCCGTATCCCGGATCGCATCGGAGATCGGCCCAACATTCTTGACCTGTTTCTAACTTCTAACCCTTCTTCTTATACTGTCGATCTTTTCTCTATTTTGGGCTCCTCCGACCATAAACTTATCTCTGTCACCTGTCCTATCTCTCCAGTACAGCCACCCGATCCTCCTAGCCGGCGGCGCTTGTGGCACTTTGGCGCTGCCGACTGGGAGGCTCTTCGGCAGTACTTCTTTGATTTCCCATGGAATGATTTCTGCTTCCATGGCCGAGGACCCTCGGAGAGTGCTGAACGCATTACCGAGGTAATCCTATCGGGCATGAAAGCATACATTCCATTCTCTTTCTCTCAGACTAATGCTAAAAAATCTTGGTTTACTCACGCCTGTTCTACTGCTGTCCGCAATAAGGAGGAAGCATTCAAACGGTACCGACGCCTTAAAACTCAAGACTCTCATTCTTCATATGTTTCTGCCCGGAATCAAGCCAAATCTGTTCTTCGACTTGCCAAACACTCTTTCATCAATAATAAATGCACTGAACTATCCAACTCTAGCTCTTCCCAAGCTTTCTGGCATCTAGCCAAAAACCTCTCCAACAATTTCTCTTCCTCGTCTTTCCCTCCCCTTTCCCACTCTGATGGCACAACCATCACTTCTTCCTCTGACAAAGCTAAACTCTTCGCTCAAACTTTTGCTAGAAACTCCACCTTGGATGATTCCGGTGCTATTCCTCCCTCTCCGCCCTCCTCTCTCTTACTTATGCCTAATATCCTAATCTCTTCTGAAGATGTACTTTCTACCCTCTCTGGGCTTAACACTAATAAGGCGTACGGTCCGGACGGTTTTCCTCCTGTTGTTCTCAAAAACTGTGCTTCCGTGCTGACTCCCTGCCTAGGCAAACTCTTTCGTCTCTGTCTATCCTCTAACATCTTCCCTTCATGCAGGAAGTTTGCTCACATTCAACCTGTCCCAAAGAAGGGTGACCGCTCTCAACCCTCCAACTATCGTCCAATTGCTCTTATCTCTTGTCTTTCTAAAGTTTTTGAAACTATTCTTGCTTCCAAATTTCTTAAGCATTTCTCTTCTCATAATCTGCTCTCATATCGCCAGTATGGCTTCCTTAAGGGTCGCTCTACTGGTGATCTTCTTTCATATCTTACTAACTCTTGGTCATCCTCCTTTCGGGACTTCGGTGAGACTTTTTCTATTGCACTAGACATATCGAAAGCCTTCGATAGAGTCTGGCATAAATCGTTAATTTCTAAACTACCCTCCTTCGGTTTCTATCCCTCCATCTGTGCCTTTGTCTCTAATTTCCTTTCCGGCCGTTCCATAGCTGCGGTTGTGGACGGCCATTGTTCACTTCCTCACCTTATAAACTCCGGTGTTCCTCAGGGCTCTGTCCTATCTCCTATTCTCTTTCTAATTTTTATAAATGATCTCCTTAACTGTACCTTAATTCCCATCCATTCATACGCAGACGACTCAACCTTACACTACTCCATTAGTTTTTCAGAACGCCCCAGCCAGCAATCCCTCAACGACAAACGTAATGAAGCCATAGAACTCTTAAATTCTGATCTAAATACTATTTCCAATTGGGGCAGAGCAAACCTTGTTAACTTTAATGCTTCCAAAACCCAATTTCTCCATCTATCTACCCGTCAGGATCTCCCAGCGGACTATCCCTTGTTCTTCAACAATACAAAAATCAACCCTTCATCTTCTCTCAATATTCTTGGTGTCTCTTTTTCTTCTGCTCTCATTTGGAAGGACCATATTACCAGTCTTGCTAAGGCAGCCTCCCAGAAGCTGGGTGTGCTCAACCGCCTTAGGGGGTTCTTTTCCCCTGCACAGCTTCTTGCTCTGTACAGGGGCATAGTGTGCCCTTGTATTGAGTATTGTTCACATGTGTGGGGAGGTTCCTCTCACACCGCTCTCCTAGACAAAGTTGAAAGGAAGGCCTTTCGTATCATTAACTCCCGTCCACTCACCAACTCTCTGCAATCTCTCTCTCTCCGCCGCAATGTTGCATCTCTCTCGCTATTCTATCGCTACTATAATAATCAGTGTTCCTCAGAGCTATCCCAGTGCATACCACCTCCTTTACGTAGGGCACGTGGTACCCGTCTTGCAACTCAATCCCACCTCTACTCTGTGCAACTCTCCAACCCAAGAGTGAAACGTTACTCTCAAACTTTCTTCTACTCAATATCTGAGCTCTGGAACTCTCTCCCAGAATCAGTCTTTCCCTCTTCCTATGACTTAAATTGCTTCAAACTCTGTGTGTCCAGGCATTTTGGATCGAACGTCCCTTGATTTTGGCCCTGTCACTCTTTCAACTATGGGGGAGGCACTCGCTATAGGCAGTTATGCCTTTTGCCTCCCTCAATCACATAGAAAAAAAAAAAAAAAAAAAAAAAGAGGGACAAATCATGCCAGTTTACTGAAGGACTTACAGGATTGACCACTCAATTTAGGGTCTGTCTGACTCCGAGACCTTTTATGCATTGTTTGGCACTATTTTTCTACAGTGGTGTGCGGCTAATCCATCCACTAACCTGCCTCACCCTAATATAGCAGTACTGATTTGTATAAGGTTTACTCCCCTAGACACCTGCCGACCAAGGCTGACGAGTCCCATTCACCCGTATATCTATATATATATATATATATATATATATATATATATATATATATATATATTTATATATATATATACCGGGTATATATATATATATATTTTTTTTTTTTGTGAGTGAGGGAGGCAAAAGGCATAACTACCTATAGCGAGTGCCTCCCCCATAGTTGAAAGAGTGACAGGGCCAAAATAAAGGGACTTTCGAGCCAAAATGCCTGGACACACAGAGTTTGAAGCAATTTAAGTTGTAGGAAGACTTACATAGACTTACATAAATACACTGGCCACACAGACCTTACGATCTAAACGAGGTGGTCAGGACTTAATTCTAGTAGAGATGGCATATCCGATAGAAAAGGAAAGTTGAAGGAAAGGATAGAAAAGAAGAAGGCTCTCTCCCCACCCTCCGTTCCCTCCGGCAATTGCCGTACATGAAAAAGTTGGAAGTGATTAACCTTGCTGGGCTTCGAAATCCCCAGAAGGAATTTACAGGAAAGATTGGAAAAAAGAAAGGGAAAACAAAAAAGAAATTTAAAAAATTATGCAACCCTTCGCCTTAGCAGCATGTAACTTTTGGGGTTACTTGGAATCATCCAACCCATCAGCCTTAGTAGTATGTACATATTTAGTGATGTTTATTATTCTTATTTTTTATTTGTGTATTATTTTTTTTTTCTTTTTCTAACGCTCTCTTCAGCTGAACAAATAATAACGGTGATAATTACTGCCTACTCCATACCAATTTTTCTGTGGTATGAGACTAGATTTTTCTTAAATGTATCTATAGAGGAGCTGTCTATTACTTTATTTGGAAGTTTGTTCCACTCATCAATTACACTGTGAGTGAAGAAATGTTTTGTTGTATCTAGATTCGCTCTCCGACCTAATCATTTTAAATTGTTTCCTCTTGTAGATGTGTCTTCGGCTTTTTTGAATAACTTATCTAGATTAATGTTACTGAATCCTTTTAGAATTTTAAAACACTCTATCAATTGGCCTCTCATCCCTCGTTTCTTAAGTGAAAATAGATCAAGTTCTCTCAGTCTTTCATCATATGATTTATTTCTCAATGAAGGGATTAGCTTAGTGGCTCGCCTTTGCACAGATTCCAATTTTTTAACATCCTTTATGAGGTGAGGTGACCAAAACTGCACAGCATATTCGAGGTGCGGTCTCACCATACTTTTGTATAAGGGCAAAACTATGTCTTTGCTGTGATAGTGGAAGTTTCATCTGATGAAACCTAGTGCCCTGTTTGCTTTGTTTGCACCCGCTGTGCATTGATTGGAAGATTTTAAGTTTTCGTTTATCAGCACTCCCAAGTCTTTTATTTGTGTTACATTTTTTATCTTTTCTTCATTCATGTAGTATTCATATTTATTGTTTTAGAACCGATTTGCAATATCTGACACTGGTCCCAATACTGAGCCTTGGGGGACTCCACTAGTTACTTGGCTCCATGTTGATTCCACACCGTTGATAACTACTCTTTGCTTTCTTTCACTTAGCCAGTTTTTAATCCAATCATACGTTTTGCCCTGTATTCCTATGTCTCTTATTTTCTGTAATAATTTAACGTGCGGGACCTTGTCGAAGGCTTCTTGAAAGTCTAGATACACTATGTCGAGGCTTTTGGTGAAGTCATTTAGTTTGTATAGGCTGTCATAAAATTCTATTAAATTAGTTAGGCATGATCTCTTTGCTCTGAATCCGTGTTGACTATTGTTAATGAGGTTATTGTTCTCAAGGAATAATACGATTTTATCCCTTATGATTGATTCACACATTTTTCCAATTACGGAAGTTAAGCTAATCGGCCTATAGTTATTTGATAGTGTTTTGTCACCATTTTTAAATATCGGTGTTATATTAGCGTCTTCCAGTCGGTGGGTACATGTCCTTGTTTAAGTGACATATTTAGTATTAAAGTTAGTGCCCCTGCAACTTCTTCTTTGACTAATTCAAGAATTTTAGGGATAAACATGTCCGGCCCAGGTGATTTATTGACATAAAGTGAGTCGATTTTGTTAATTACTTCTGACTGGGTAATAATAAAATCTTGAAGAACATTAGTTACATGTTTGATTATTTTCTTGTGGCACGTTTTGGTTACTGGCAGTACAGAAGAAAAGTGTTGATTAAGAGTAGCAGCTATGTCCCTGCTATCTGATTCTAATTCACCTTGATTATTTAGTATCGGACCGATGCCACTTTTAATTTGTTTGTTGCTATATATATATCTATAAAATTGTTTTGGATTAGATTTGCTAATACATTAGATTTGCTAAGAGGGAAAGACTGATTCTGGGAGAGAGTTCCAGAGCTCAGCTGTTGCATAGAAGAAAGTTTGAGAGTAACGTTTCACTCTTGGGTTGGAGAGGTGCACAGAGAAGGAGTGGGATTGTGTTGCAAGATGGGTACCATGTGCCCTACGTATAGGAGGTGGTATACACTGGGAAAGATCTGAGGAACACTGATAATTATAGTAGCGATAGAATAGCGAGTAAGATGCAACATTGCGGCGGAGAGAGAGAGATTGCAGAGAGTTGGTGAGTGGACGGGAGTTAATGATACAAAAGGCCTTCCTTTCAACTTTGTTTAGGAGAGCGGTGTGAGAGGAACCTCCCCACACATGTGAACAATACTCAATACAAGGACACACTATGCCCCTGTACAGAGCAAGAAGTTGTGCAGGGGTAAAGAACCCCCTAAGGCGGTTGGACACACCCAGCTTCTGGGAGGCTGCCTTAGCAAAACTGGTAATATGGTCCTTCCAAATGAGAGAAGAAGAAAAACAAGACACTAAGAATATTAAGAGAAGATGAAGGATTGATTTTTGTATTGTTGAAGAATAAGGGAAAGTCCACTGGGAGTTCCGGACGGGTAGATAGTTGGATAAGTTGGGTTTTGGAAGCATTAAAGGTAACAAGGTTTTCTCTGCCCCAATTGGAGATAGTATTTAGATCAGAATTTATGTGTTCTATGGCTTCATTACGTTTGTCGTTGAGGGATTGCTGGCTGGGGCGTTCTGAAAAACTAATGGAGTAGTGTAAGGTTGAGTCGTCTGCGTATGAATATATGGGAATTGAGGTACAGTTGAGAAGATCATTTATAAAAGTTAGAAAGAGAATAGGAGATAGGACAGAGCCCTGAGGAACACCGGAGCTTATAGGGTGAGGAAGTGAGGGATGACCATCCACAACCGCAGCTATGGAACGGCCGGAAAGGAAATTAGAGACAAAGGCACAGATAGGGGAATAGAAACCGAAGGAGGGTAGTTTAGAAATTAAAGATGTGTGCCAGGCTCTATCGAAGGCTTTCGATATGTCTAGTGCAATAGAAAAAGTCTCATTGAAGTACCGAAAGGAGAATGACCAAGAGTTCGTAAGATATGAAAGAAGATCACCAGTAGAGCAACCCTTAAGGAAGCCATACTGGCGATCTGAGAGCAGATTATTAGAAGTTAATGCTTAAGAAATTTGCAAGCAATAATATTTTCAAAAACTTTAGAAATACAAGAGATGAGATTAATTGGACGATAGTTGAAGGGTTGAGAGTAGTCATCCTTCTTTGGGACAGGTTGAATGAGAGCAAACATCCAGCATGAGGGGAAGACGTTAGAGGATAAACAGAGACGAAAGAGTTTGCCTAGGCAGGGAGTCAGCACAGAAGCATAGTTTTTGAGAACAACAGGAGGAACACCGTCCGGACTGTACGCCTTCTTAGTATTAAGCCCAGAGAGGGTAGAAAGTACATCTTTAGAAGATATTAGGATATTAGGCATAAGTAAGAGAGAGGAGGGTGGAGAGGGAGGAATAGCACCGGAATCATCCAAGGTGGAATTTCTAGCAAAACTTTGAGCGAAGAGTTTAGCTTTGTCAGGGGAAGAAGTGATGGTTGTGCCATCAGAGTGGGAAAGGGGAGGGAAAGACGAGGAAGATAAATTGTTGGATAGGTTTTTGGCTAGATGCCAGAAAGCTTGGGAAGAGCTAGAGTTGGATAGTTCAGTGCATTTATTATTGATGAAAGAGTGTTTGGCAAGTCGAAGAACAGATTTGGCTTGATTCCGGGCAGAAACATAGGAATAATGAGTCTTGTGTTTTAAGGCGTCGGTACCGTTTGAATGCTTCTTCCTTATTGTGGACAGCAGTAGAACAGGCGTGAGTAAACCAAAATATTTTAGCATTAGTCTGAGAGAAAGAGAATGGAATGTATGCTTCCATGCCCAATAGGATTACCTCGGTAATGCGTTTAGCACTCTTCGAGAGTCCCCGGCCACAGAAGCAGAAATCATTCCATAGGAAATCAAAGTACTGCTTGAGAGCCTCCCAGTTGGTAACGCCAAAGTGCCACAAGTGCCGCCGGCTAGGAGGATCGGGTGGCTGTACTAGAGAGATAGGACAGGTGACAGAGATAAGTTTATGGTCGGAGGAGCCCAAAGGAAAGAAAAGATCGACAGTATAAGAAGAAGGGTTAGAAGTTAGAAACAAGTCAAGAATGTTGGGCCGATCTCCGAGGCGATCCGGGATACGGGGGGGTTGCTGAACTAACTGCTCTAGGTCATTTAGGATAGAAAAGATGTAGGCTTGTTCACCAGCTTGGTCAGTAGTGTGAGAGGAGAGCCATTGGTGGTGGTGAACGTTGAAATCTCCTAAGATGGATAGAATGTGTTCCACTGTAAAGTTTAGATAGTCAAAGAATTTGGGAAAGTTGGTAGAGTTAGGGGAAAGATAGACAATACAGAAATATTTAGTAAGATAATGACAGGAAAGTTTGAGCCATAAAGTTGAGAATTCAGAGGAGTTGAAATCGGGAACACGAGAGCAAGTAAGTTTGTTGGGCACATATGCACAACATCTGCCTTTGGATTTGAGACTAGAATAGAGAAAGTAGGAGGATACATAGAAGGGGCTGCTGGATGTTGCTACAGATACCTGAGTTTCGGTGAGGAAGAGAAGATCAGGTTTGTAGGAGGAGAGATAGTGTTCAACAGAGTGAAAATTAGAGGAATGTCCGCGAATATTGCAGAAATTAATAGAAAGAGAAACAGTCCAGGTAGTTTCGTGGGGTCATCAGGGGAAGGTCAGGTGGGTGTGGGGGCATTTATGGTCCCCCCCTCCCCCCCCCCCTGGGGACTCCGAGGCTGGGCTAAAATTCATAATTTTGATTCCATTTTGGTGTGAAGGAATGAAGTGTGGTGTGCATGTTTAGTGTAGTGAAATGGATAGGAGGAGGAGGTGTTTGTGAGAGCTAGCTGGATTGTTCTCAGTGTAAATGAGGCATACAGAAAATCAGTAAGAGAGGCCAAGCAAATGAAAAAAGAGTTCCAGTGACTCTTTATTACATGCCTATAACCTCACCTGGGTCTAGCCTTGATCAATTGGTGCCTACAATCTCCCCACGATATATATACTGTATAACATACCGGTATATATAAATATATATATATATAAATATATATATATATATATATATATATATATATATATATATTCATATATATATATATATATATATATATATATATATATATATATATATATATACGTGTAGCATACATATAAAATACCTGTAGAGACAGGTGGGATGCTTGCCAGCGGCGACCAAAAAGACCCTATGCCAAATGCTTGTTCAATGTCATTTTGACTATTGTGTGCCATCCTGGTACTCTGCATCATCTCAATCAGCAAAGCACAAACTTTAGGTCACTCAAAGTAAAATGGTTAGGTTCATGCTGAACCTAGGACCCAGATTGCATGTTGGCCAGGAACGACTTCACTTGGTATGCTCAATGTCTCTGACAGGGCCAAACAAATCAGACTCATTAATGCATTCAAGATATTTTATAATAGGGATCCATATTAGTTAAAGAGTAATTTTTTTAAAGCAAATGAAAGGAATGGAAACAATACACGGGATAGGATGTATAATTTTACGGTTCCGAGTATCCAAGGACAGGGTAAACTAACATTCTTCTTCACCGCCATCAATGACTGGAACAACCTACCACAGACAGTCCGTAAAAAGAGAACATTGTATTCCCTCAGACGTAGCTTGAAGGATCACATGAACCGAACAGCTGCGAGAAGGGAGCACCAAGCTTATGTCTACTATTAAATACGACATAAGAGATAGGCAAAACAAACTGATATGATTACTCAAATATTTTGCCCAGTCCAACTATAGAATGTAAGGTATCTTAATATAACCTCCTAGATATACTTTCTCTGAAGTATCTACTAATCTTATTAACCCCCTCCGTCACATATGACGCGACTGCGTCATATGGCGGTTTCGCCCAAAAGTATCATATGACGTGGTCGCTTCATATGAACTAAGTGAAATAGCTTAATAATAAGTGATATGATGCTTTTGCGTCATTTTGAGCTCAGTAAGTTAGGTAAGTTAGATCATAATCTGTCGGTTGATGGCAACCTAAAATTTCTCCGACTTCTAATGGTCCCTCAGAGAGAGAAAGAGTGTTGTGGGGGAAATACCGGGCGCTTGGGCAACCCCTATCTTACGTAAGTTAATATGTCTGGGGGGGTTAATTTACATTTTGTATTCTCCCATTTTTTCCCAGCTAACTTAAGGGGACCGACCGGTTAATTACAAACTTCCGGGTCTTACTTTCAATTTAAATTAAATTTGGCACAGGTGTAGCCTATATGACCATAAACTAGATAAACAAAAATATATATAATTTTTGTTTTGCTTTTTTCTTCCAATTTAGGTAAAACAAAAATGAAAATCATAGCACAGCAGAAAATCATAAACTCCTACAGAAATCCCCATAGCACATGTTTTATGTGATCAAACAACTCACAAAAGGTGTATCTGTAGTTGCTATAAAAAACATTTTATATATTTTGTGTATTTGTTCGATTTAGGTGATTACGGATTCAGGCGATTATATTTATAGAAAATTACAACTTTGACGACATATTGTGAAAACATTTTTTTTACTAGAGTAAATTGGCTTTATAGGCCTTGTAGTGTTTTTAATTACCTTTCTAATGGTATATACACCATTCCTATAGGTCCAATAATAACTGTAGAATAACATCCGACAGTGCGACAATATAGGTTCTGAGATAACAGGTGAAAGTCTAAGGTAATTAGGTAAACATTTTTACTTTTGTTTTTTAGATCTACAATATTTTATGCAGGAACATAGCAAAGTAGAAGATAAAGCATATGGGAGGTTGTAGAGTAGCTTATGTTCTTTCGATTTATATAGGTATGCTCCTCGTACGACCAGTAGTTACTGAGCATGTTAATTTCAAAGTTCGCTATATAACGTTTTTAGAATTACAGAGGTTTGGAAAACATAAAAAAACAGTATTTCCAATGGGTTTTCACTAATAACATTTCACTGGCTTATGAAGGGATGTTGACTCTTGTTGAGTAAACACCTATTGGCATTTTCAGGATTTCGATTTTGTTAAGCCTAAATTAACCGGTCGGTCCCCTTAATCCCACAAGGACCCCAATGGAAATGTGCCTAACGGCCTTATTGGGCTATCCTTAGTTGGAATTATACAAAGCTGGTACTTGCCATAATTGTAACAAATTATATGGTACCAACAACCCCAACATTGTAAAATGCTAACTGAATAAATATTGTTATTGTTATTGTTATTATTATTATTTGTGTGGTAGTTGTATAATCAAGGAGATGGATTAACGTCTTTATTAAACTTTGAGTCATCAATTGATATAGATATTTGTAATTGTTTTTCATTAAAGCGGAGTTGTGGTGTGAGTAACACTTGACATGTTCGCTGATTATACTTGTGAGGTTCTTCACTCCGATGACACAGTGTTGAGGTGGATCTTCAGTAGGCCTCTCTGTGATGAATAATGTTTGTAGAAAACTGCCACCACTAATAGTTTATAGACATATTAGGAGTCTGGAATCAATCAACCCATGCGATCAGCCTTTCCTTTATTTGTTGTATAAGTATGCAGGAACACAGTCAGGAATCAAATCAGGTGTGAAATGATGAAGTGGTGAGAATGGTGAAAGGGGGTGTGTGAGAGCGTGGTGAGTGGACCTCCGCCCTCGACTCGTGTCTGTCGAGTTCTCCTCTGTGATCGCCGTCATGCCTAGGTTCAACCGCACCTCGCCTTCCGAGAATGCATAACCAATGATGAGAGCGTGAATAATCCTGAATGACGAGTGAATAATAATACATGACGAGTGAATAATCGTGCATAACTCCAGTCCAGGGGTCTCCTGGTGTTTAGGTTAGCAAGTCGTTAATATAGGAACGAAATGATTAATCAGCATGGTTACCTTAGCTATTGATATACTAAGGACACCTGTGGTCTTGCCTCTGGACCACAGCTAACAGCTCCTTGTACAGGCATATACAAAAGTCGTACATAAGTATGAATTGAGTTATGAGTTGTCTAAATATGAGTGAAAGGATCGTATAACATACTTGTACAGGTGAATATATATAATTTCGGTGTTGCTACTAAATAGGATATAATTATTCATTATTACACATACAGCATACAATTTTAATGCTCGAACAAATACAACTTATAATGATTACAACAAGTTACTATATATGGTTTATATTAGCACACTCTGATGCAACAATCTTGATTATTTACCCTTTGTTTATAAACAAACTAACCTTTATATGTGTCCAACTCTGCCCCAATGGTAGTCAGAGTATGGGTGATAGTGGCATCCTTAGCTTGCATCTCCTGCAACACTGCTTGGACCTTTTGCAGCTCTGTCAACACGTCACTCCATTCATTGCGCTCTGCATACACTGGATCTAAAATATAATAAAGCCATTCCCATCATAAACAAATCGTTGTAAATCACTATCGTACAATGGGATATTGCGCCAGTTCTTCCTTGAATTTTTTGTATTAGAATATATATCACAGCAAGTACAAATACCGTTTGCTTCACGTTTATTGCCTAAGTTATAGGTATATAGTTGAGGAACTTACATTGTGAATGGCGAGTTGCTGAACAAATAATAACCTCTTGATAACATTAAATAAAACCATGGCGCAAATGCCCCTTGCTTTGGAGTTATTGCGCCACTCCATTAGAAAATGATAATCTATATTATTATATCAGTTTGTGTGTCTGTTTGTCTGTGCGTTCTTCATAGGCGGCCGCAGTTTTGGACCTGGGGAGCTGAAACTTTGCATGTGGGTGTCAATTGACCTGGGTCAGGTCATAGCGGGGGCGAGGCCACGATCGGAGGTCGTTTTGAGGCCAAAATTGAAAAAAACAAAAAATTGCCATTTGTGGCAGAAGGAGGCCTCCGATCGAAAAGGTGTATAGATCGAAAGTTGTTCGCAGCCCCCCATAATGGGGTTACGGATGAGCTTAGATCCAAAATCGGAGGTCATATAGTGCCCGAAATCGAGGTCGCCGTTTAATGAGGCACAGGGAGGTCGAGGTCGGTGATTATGGTAGTAGTAGTATTGTGATGATTGTGGTAGTACTGATTGATGATGGAGATTATGGTAGTAGTAGTGGTGGTAGTAGTGATGGTGATTATGGTGGTACAGTATCTATATTATTAAATTAGTTTGTGTGTCTGTTTGTCTGTCATACCCGAGCAACGCCGGGTATCCCTGCTAGTAACATTAAAAAAGAACATCATAATCAATGAGTTTAGACCTTATGAGTAGTGTAGTGTTGTGGTAGAGTATTATAGTGGTAGTGTAGTGTTATGGTAGTGTGGTGGTAGTGTTCTACAGTAGTACATAATCAAAAATATAATATAATATTATACTAATAGAGGTGAGGTGAAGAGAGGTGAGGGGAGCAGTGGTGAGGTGAGTAGAGGTGAGGTGAGGTGAGGAGAGGTGAGGTGAGGAGTGGTGAGGTGAGGTGAGGAGAGGAGAGGAGAGGAATGGTGAGGTGAGGAGAGGAGAGGAGAGGTGAGGTGTGGAGTGGTGAGGTGAGGAGAGGAGTGGGGAGGTGAGGTAAGGAGAGGAGAGGTGAGGTGAGGTGAGGCGAGGTGAGGTGAGGAGAGGAGAGGTGATGAGATGAGAGGTAAAAATAGGAGAGGTGAGGTAAGGTGAGAATAGGAGAGGAGAAGTGAGGAGAGGTGAGGTAAGGTGAGGTGAGGAGATGGGAGGTGAGGTGACGCTAGGAGAGGTGAGGTGAGGAGAGGTGAGGTAAGGAGAGGAGAGGTGAGGTGAGGTGAGGAGAGGAGTGGTGAGGTGAGGTGAGGTGATGAGATGGGAGGTGAGGTGAGGTGAGGAGAGGTGAGGTGAGGTGAGGATAGGAGAGGAGAAGTGAGGAGAGGTGAGGGAAGGAGAGGAGAGGTGAGGTGAGGATAGGAGAGTAGAAGTGAGAAGAGGTGAGGTAAGGTGAGGGGAGGAGAGGAGAGGTGATGAGATGGGAGGTGAGGTGAGGTTAGTTATTTGAAGTCACCTGAAAACAAAAATGGTGTAATTACCCAAAATCCAAACTGGTGCTTTAGCCCATACCAAACTGGCGCAATTACCCCATTTTTTTTTTTTTTTTTTTTTTTTTAAAGAGACAATGAACGGAGGAAGGAAAAACACCGATAAAAAAAAAAGGTCCATGTGCCTAAAGGCATCCTCCATTCATAAAATGTTTGTAACAACTGGATTTAAACATTTGCAGATTGTAAGTTTGTGGAAAGCAATTCGAGGGAAGTGAATTCCAACGAATAGTATGCACACCTACATAATTGATAACAAAATTACCCCAGAAGGCTCTATACTTGAAGCTCTCTATATTCTAGCCATAAGCCCCAACATAAATAACCAAACACTTGACCTACACATTTTACTGGCAGCCAAACGCCATTACCCAGCCACGGCCCCCGCCCTACACCTTCCTCCCGCGCCCTCCTCGCGTACACAGTCATGAGCGCAGCTAACTACTCCCTTGAATTCCAGCAGCCAATCAGCGTTAACTTCGCCCACCCCCATCCAACCCTAGACCAGATGCAGTGAGCGACTTGCGAGAAGGTTACCTGCAACCAATGGCAGGCAACCAAACACGCAGTAGCCACGCCCACTCCTCACCCCCCTGATCTCCACATGTGTATATACTGTATACCTGTAGCATTGAGTATTGTAATCATTCCTTGATAATGCTAGATGATTAGCGAGTCGGACCACCATGAACTTTGCAAACCCATATTCACCTTCTTACTGAACCCCAAAGAAGATTCATCAGAAATATTGAATCCCTGAATAATAAATTTTGAATGCTTAAACTGCTCCTTATTTTAACCTTGTATGCCTTAAAGAATATATATATATATATATATATCGGTATATATATACAGTATATATATATTATATATATATATATATATATTTTTTTTTTTTTTTTTTTTTTTTCGATGTGGATGAGGGACACAAAAGGCAGAAATGCCTGTAATGAGTGCCTCCCCCAGTTAAAAGAGTGACAGGGCCAAAATCAAGGAACGTTTGAGTCAAAATGCCTGGACACACAGAGTTTGAAGCAATTTAAGTCATAGGATGAGGGGAAGATGGATGAGTGGAGAGAGTTCCATAGCTCAGCTGTTGAATAAAAGAAGGTTTGAGAATATTGTTTTACTCTTGGATTGGAAAGTTGCACAGAGTAGGGATGGGATTGTGTTGCAAGTCGGGTGCTGCGTACTCTATATAGAGGAGGTAGTATACACTGAGAGAGCTCTGTGGAACATTGATTATTGTAATAGTGGTAGAATAGCAAGAGAGATGCAACCCTGCAGCAAAGAGAGAGAGAGATTGCAAAGAGTCAGTGATTGGACATGAGTTAATGAGACAAAAGGCTTTCTTTTCTACTGTGTCGAGAAGTGCTGACGGGCACCGCAAGGGTGGCCAATATTCTCTCTCCCATTATATGACGGTCACTGTCGGTTGAGGGTTAAAGAATCCATACTGGCGATCTGAGAGTAGACAATGAGAATATAAATGCTTAAGAAATTTTTGAAGTAAGAATAGTTAAAAACTTTGGACGATAGTTGGAGGATTGAGAGCAGTCACCCTTCTCTGGGACAGGTTGAATGAGAGCAATCTTCCAGCAAGAAGGGAAGACATTAGAGGAGAGACAGAGACGAAAAAGTTTGCCTAGGCTGGGAGTCAGCACGGAAGCACAGTTTTTTAATACAACACGAGGCACACCGTCCAGACCGTACGCCTTCTTAGTATTAAGCCCAGAGAGGGTAGAAAGTACATCTTTAGAATAGATTAGGATATTAGGCATGAGTAAGTGAAAGGGGTGGTGGAGAGTGAGGAATAGCACCAGAATCATCTAAGGTGGAGTTTCTAGCAAATGTTTGAGTGAAGAGTTCACCTTTGTCAGAGGAAGAAGTGATAGTTGTGCCAACAGAGTGGAAAATGGGAGGGAAAGACGAGAATGAAAAATTGTTGGATAGGTTTTTGGCTAGATCCCAGAAAGCTTGGGAAGAGCTAGAGTAGGGTAGTTCAGTGCATTATTATTGATGAATGAGTGCTTGGCAAGTCGAAGAACAGATTTGGGTTGATTCGGGGCAGAAACATAGGAAGAATGAGATTTTGAGTTTTAAGGTGTCGGTACTGTTTGAATGTTTCCTTGTTGTTGCAGACAGCAGTAGAACAAGCGTGAGTAAACCAAGATGTTTTTGCATTAGACTGAGAGAAAAAAATGCAATGCATGTTTCCATGCCCGATAGGATTACCTCGGTAATGCGTTCAGCACTCTCCGAGGGTCCCCGGCCACGGAAGCAGAAATCATTCCATGGGAAATCAAAGAAGTACTGCTGGAGAGCCTCCCAGTTGGCAGCGACACAGTACTACAAGCGCTGCCGGCTAGGAGGATCAGGTGCCGGACTGGAGAGATGGGACAGGTGACGGAGATAAGTTTATGGTCGGAGGAGCCCAAAAGAGAGAAAAGATCGACGGTATAAGAAGAAGGTTTAGACGGTAGAAACAAGTCAAGAATGTTGGGCCGATCTCCGAGGCGATCCGGGATACGGGTGGATTGCTGAACTAATTGCTCTAGGTCATTTTGGATAGAAAAGACGTAGGCTTGTTCACCAGGTTGGTCAGTAGTGTGAGAGGAGAGCCATTGGCAGTGGTGAACGTTGAAATCTCCTAAGATGGAGATTTCTAAGAAAGGAGAAATGGATAGAATGTGTTCCACTGTAGAGTTTAGATAGTCAAATAATTTGGGAAAGTCGGTAAAGATAGACAGCACATAAATATTTAGAATGAGAATGACAAGAAAGTTTGAGCCATAACGTTGAGAATTCAGAGGAGTAATAATTGGGAACAAGAGAAAAAGTGAGTTTGTTGTGCACGTATGTACAACATCCGCCTTTGGCGTTGACACTAGGATAGAGAAAGGAGGATACAGAAAAGGGGCTGCGGGCAGTTGTTTCAGACACCTGAGTTTCGGTGAGGAAAAGAAGATCAGGTTTGTAGGAGGAGAGATGGTGTTCAACAGATGGAAATTTAAAGGAAAGTCCGCAAATGTTGCAAAAGTTAATAGAAAGAGTAACAGATCGAAGTCCAGGCAATTCTGAGGGGTCGTCAGGGGAAGGTCAGGCGTGTATGGGGGCCTTTATCCCCCCCACCCCCACACCCCTGGTGACTCCATTGTAAAAAATAAATATGGTGTGGAAGAAGGAAGTGTGGTGTGCATGTTTAGTGTAATGAAGTAGATAGGAGGAGGAGGTGTATTTGAGAGCTAGCTGGATTACTCTCTGTGTAAGTGAGGCACAAAGGGAATCAGTAAGACAGGCCAAGCAAATGAAACAGGAGTTTCAGAGACTCCTTATCAAATGCCTACAGCCTCTCCTAGGTATAGCCCTGTTCGATTGGTGCTTACAATCTACCCCCATTCCCCCTATTAGTCGCCTTGTACGACACACACGCAGTAGGATGTGTGGGGCATATTCTTTGTTTCCCCTGGTGGTATATGTAATTATATATATACTGTATATAGGGGAGGTGTGGCGGAGTTGGCTTGCCACTGGACTGGTAATCCAATGGGCCTGGGTTCGAATCCCAATATATCAATGGGAAGATATTATTGGGATGGAATTTGTGCTGTGCCTAGGTATCAGAGCATTACCACAGCACACCAAAATGGCAAATAAATACCCTCATTGTTCCCCGATTAAAATAGCATGGTATGAATATTCCTATATTAAAAAATATGCTACAGGGCGGCATTGCCTAGTGAGTTAATTGCTCACTAGGTGGCGTTCTGAGAGTGAGGGTCCGAGCCTGGAGGATGTCTCATCCGAGACTGTGAAGCACAGAGGCGGAGCAACTTCAGAGATGGAGTTGCTTCGAGCCGTGAAGCTTCGTATGTCTCACTCCCTAGACTGGAGCAAGACCTCACGGGCCTCACCGTGTTCAGCGGTAGAGTGTAAAAGGCCATCAGCCTATGCCCGAGAGGGAGTAGTTGGAGAAAAAAAAATATATACAAACAAATTGATGGTGTAGCCATGGGTTCGCCCCTCGGTCCAACTCTAGCAAATATATTTATCTGTCATCACGAAAACCTTTGGTTAAATAATTGCCCCGTATCCTTCAAATCCTATCTTATATAGGAGATACGGTGATGATACCCTGGTCATCTTTAAACATGAAAATCATGCCCCTTTATTCTTGAATTACCTAAATAGTCACCACAATAATATAAAATTCACTATGGAATCTGAATCCAACAACAAGCTTCCTTTTTTAGATTTCCTCCAGGAAAAATGTCATGATAAATTAAATCTCTCTATCTTTCGCAAACCTACATTTTCTGGTTTAGGAACCAGCTTCTTTAGTTATTGCTCTCCTATTTTCAAAATAAACTCTATTATAACTCTTGTACATAGAGCCTATCACCTGACCTCATCATACAAACTGTTTCACCAGGAAATTTCGTTCTTAAGAAGGTTCTTTTCACCTAATTGATTTAGTTATGTAATTGTCGATAATATTGTGAAAGGCTTTCTTAATAAAAAGTATCAGGCCAAACAACTTGTTCCAACTGTAAGTCAGCAGGAAATTTATCTTAGGTTGCCCTATCTTGGTAAAATATCAACTAAGTTAGAAACGCATCTGAAAACAAAATTAGTAAAGTATTTCCATCAAATAAATTTTAAATATATACATTTGAATAGCTTCAAAATCAAATCAATAATTCAGTTTAAGGATAAACTGCCGAATTCCTTGCGCTCGTCGATCGTATATTGTTACACGTGCCCTGGTTGCCAAGCTAGGTATTTTGGGAGCACAATAAGAGCTTTGAAAGCAAGAATCAACGAGCATAGGGGTCATTCGTACAGGACGGGCCTTCCACTGAACACTCCTCCTCACTCAGCTGTAAGAGATCATTCCTATGTTTGTAAAACTAGTGTAAATGTTCAAGATTTCTAAGTGATAGACACTGGGCCAAATCATTATATTCGTATACTTGAGTCGCTCCATATAATGAAAGAAAAGCCCAATTTAAATAATAATCAATCTGTTGTCCCTCTAAATATATTCTAACTGTTCAGTCACTATTTTTGTTTGTTCTTTTGTGTTTGCTTAGGTTTATGATTTCGTATTTTTGGTTCCCTTGAATTCCTTTTAACTCTTTAGTCTTTAATGTTTAAGCTAATATGTTGTATTTTTACTCCCTATTTTAACTAATTTTGATTTATATATTGTATATATATACAAGGTGGTGGGAGGTGTAGCAGAGTGGTACAAAGGAGTACAAAGGAAATCAAGCAACAACAGATCTAGTGACCCTTCTAGGTTGCTTGTCCTCCAAAACACTGAGGAAGTGTCCAAACAGTGGTTTAGAGTGGGTAAGGGAACATTGAAAAGGGAATTACTGCCCTGGAACTAATGTCCGTGGCAGGATTAGGAAGTTAGTAGGGGACAGATGGGTTAGTAACTGAGGGGGGGATAAAATAAAGTTATTAATTTACAAACGCAGTCAGTCGCGGGTTTGATGCGAGATATTTGTCTAGGCGGAGTTTTAAATGAATCAAACGGTGATGCAGTCTATAACGTTTCGGGTAAGCCCATTCCAACCCTTATTTAGCGGGGTCGGGACTTAAGTCCGATACGAGAAATTGGACTAAATGGCGGGGTCGGACTTAAGGCCGTGGGCGTAGTCCCGCTCTAATTTAGGTGGAAAGCGAAACTTGGTGGTCAGGCGGTGTACTACAAGGGCCCACCCACACATCCCCACTGTGTGACCGTGACTAAGTGACCCTCAAGCAGCCATAATGGAAGGGCAAGATTTGCCCGTGTTCGATTCAGTGGCCGCCATCCCTAGTGCGTCGCGCCACCCTACTAACCACGCCCGGCTTACCACCCAGGAACTAGATATCATGCTGACCTCTTCATAACTTTCTAATAAGTTGTTGGATGAAACCGTCGAAGGTCTGGGTGAGAGTTTTGGTAGTGTGGATGACTCTGAAGACGAAAATAACCCGATCATAGGCTTTCACCCCAAGCATAATTTTGCGTGGGGTGGATGTTGTGGTTGATATTGTACAGACCCTTGAGCAAATTGGAGACGTTCCTGACGAAGAACATACTGGTGTGGGTGTTGGTAGTATAATTTATATTTTATAATGCTTGAAAATGTGATTGCAAGCATTTTATCACCTTACGAGCGGCTGGTGGAGTATATTTCACTGTGCCGCCCAGCGGGTTTTTTTTTTACCCTAAATGGGGTTGTTCCGTGCTCTTTTTCATGCATAAACAAGACCCAGAGCGTAAAACAAGTATGTATCCTGAAAGTGCGTAAATTGAGCTTTCCAATGACACCCGAACCATCCTTTTACGATCACTGGTTGTCTTTCACGATCGTAAAACACGAGTGAAAAACCCTAAAATACGGTAATTTCCTTATATAATTCCATGTGTGGCGAGCGGTCTGAGGTAATATATGCTCCTAATCACCGCTCCGCTCTCTCTCAGAGCACATTACGTCCTCAAAATTGCACTCTACAAGAAAATTCCTTTGCATTTTATAGCGTATTATTTGCAGGCGTTCGGTAAATTTACGGTAATACAAACAACGAAAGATTGAATATTTGTGCTTGGCAATATATGATTGTGGAGAACAGATGTAGACCTTCCGTATATATTATGTTTTCATATATATGATACATGGTAACATTTTATATTATCACGACTCTCTCTCTCCTCTCTCTGTCTCACTCTCTTTGTTTGTACTCTTTTGTACTCTCTTTGTCTGATGTAGGCCAGGGCACGCCCCTAACTAATCTCTTCCCTCCCAGGGGAAATCACACCTAGCAGATGTTTTTGACATCCCCTCTCTCTCTGTCTGTCTCTTCATCTCTGGTCTACCTATACTGCATGTGACATTGAAATTGCTTGAGAGTTTTGATTGCAAGCATTTTATAGCGTATTATTTGCAGGCGTTCGGTAAATTTCTCACGAAACCAGGGTGTATGGTACATTTCTCACGATAATACCAGAAACAACGAAGCTTGGCGAAGATTGTGGTCTACAATATACCTTTTTATAATTGCATGTGACCTTGTAATTGCTTGAAAGTTTGATTGCAAGCATTTTATAGCGTATTATTTGCAGGCGTTCGGTAAATTTCTCACGATACCCAGGTTGTATGGTACATTTCTCACGATAAGACAAGCAACAACGAAGCTTGGCGTAGATTGTGGTCTACAATATACCTTTTATAATTGCATGTGACCTTGTAATTGCTTGAAAGTTTGATTGCAAGCATTTTATAGCGTATTATTTTCAGGCATTCAATAAATTTGATAAATATATCAAAATAAGTCCTGTGGGACTATGAAATAGCTATTATTGGACAAGGAAAATATTTTGTTCATCCCTCCACTGTAACATCAACAACAATGTCAACAACGTATCGCCGTCGGCAATCGTAAGATTCAGAGTCGTAAAGATTCCAGGACGAGCTCAATAGAAAATGAATGAATGAAATGAATGAGTGTGCAGTACTGCCAATACGTATAGCTACTTCCGCTAGATCTAGAGACCTTTACTTCGATCTAGCAGCAATGACTTACACTAGCGGTTTTGTTTTGAAATTTCAGAACAATTTCGAAGTGATATTATATGGATTTTGCCAATTCATATTTCTCGTGGTATTTATCATGTCTTACATCTAACAATATATGCTAGCGGATTTAACTTCAATTGGTAACCCTCCCGCTCGAGTCGGCTCCAAGAAAATCGATAATGGTGGCACTTTAGTAAACAGGTGATAAACCACCCGCATGCCGGATCGGTTTGGTGTATCGGTATTATGGTAAGTTGGCTACCTACTATTGTTTATACGATATAGTAAGTAATGATAAGTAAATTATTATATATTATATATAAAACAAAAACTAAATTCCTGGCACAAGCTAAGCGAACACAGATGAGAGGAGAGAGGAGAATGCAGAAACTGAACTCGGAAGGAAGATGTGAAAAAGATATAATAATACAGAAAATATTACAAGCAAGATAAATGAAATAGAGGGATTAGTTAGAGCAAAATAATAATGAGAAATACATATACGGAATGAGGAAGAGAGAAAGGGGAGGGAGAGAAAGCAAGAGAGAGAGAGAGAAAGAGAGAGGATCGAGAGCGAGAGAGAGAGAGAGCAGAGAGAGAGAGACGAGAGAATACAGAAATAAGGAGAAAGAACACAGAACAAAAATAAGACCGATTAACGAAGGAATAGTAGCAAGCGCGAGTGACTGAGGCCGAAAGTCAGGCCAAAGCGAAAACGCAACCCGAACGGGCACGGGAACATAGACCAAAAAGTACCTCATCTTCCTCACATCTTACCACACTCCAGACTCATTCATAACATCCATTCATGAGATTTATCATGGGGAGACAAAGAGTTGCTCTTTCCACAAAAAGATCGTTTCGGCTTCGCATTTGGAGCCATAGTAGTACCGGAACTAGGGCGAGTGGAAATTGAGCGAATATATTTCGGGATTATGCCCGCCTGAGCCGGTTACAGTGTAAAATACCTTACGACCCGCTAAATAAGGGTGAACAACGCGATTGAAGAAGGAATTCTTAGATTCGTGTGAGTGTAAAGATTTTACCAATAATTTTGCAACCGTTTCCCCGTGTGTAATTAGATTGGTCGATAGTGAAGTACTTACTACAGTTCATATTGTCGATGGCCTTTGATGATTTTGCCACTTGAATTAAGTAACCTCTTAATCTGCGAGGGTGAAAGGAAATAGATTTAATTCTCTAAGACGCTCTTCGTATGGTTTGTTCTTTAGGCTAGGGTATCATTTTGGTAACTCTACGTTGAACTCGTTCTAGCTTGTTTATATCTTTTTGGTAATAAGGGGAACAGGATTGAACGCAGTATTGCAGAAGAGGGCTTGCGGCCCACCCCGCAGGGATCCACTACAGGAATTGTAAAGGCCGTCTGGATCAACTTCTTAGGATTTATGCTCAATATGACCTTCATGCCTATAAAAGCCAATTATTTTGTTTGCCTTCTTAAAAACTTCTGCCCCTTCCGAACCATTGTTTTACTACGGTTTTTATGTTACTCGATATTGTTACTCCCAGAATCAGGGTCTCTGTTTTCATTCTTAAGGTGAGGGACATTTACATCGAATAGTTTGCTTTCTCATTTAGGTATAACGATATGTCCGTTACTTTACATTTATCCGAATTGAAACCTCATTTGCCAAATTGGGTCCCACACAACATGACAATGTATCTGAGAATTGTGTTGTATAATAGTCAAATTGGGCTTTTGAGAGCTACGCTATTTGCAATGTTTTGTATGAGTCAGCAAATTTTGAGATGGTACAGGCTGAGACATTAATCTATGTCAGGGATGTAAATTAGAAAGATAATCTGGTAATTAGTACGGATCCCGGGGGTACCCCGCTACGTACATTGGTCCCATTAGATGGCATTACCGGTTATGACTACTTCTTTGCTTTCTGTCGCTGAGCCAATTTTTCTATCCATTTCAAAACACGGTCTTGTATTCCATGAGCTTCTTTTAGTTTTATTAACGGAAAAGTTTGGGGGGGAACTTTGTCAAAAGGGACTTTTGAAAATCAAGGTATTATAATATCTACAGCTATTACTCTTCATCGTTAGAGGTTGAGGATATCGGAGGAAGAAGTCTAAGAGGTTTGTTACAAACAAGAGAACGTTTTTGACGAAAGCCGTGTGTGATGTATCTTTAAGTATGTTGGGGTCCTGTATACGGGATTTAAGGAGTCTGTTACGTATGGCACGTGTTTCTAGAATTTTACATACAAATGAGGTTAAGCTAATTGGCACGAGAGTTTACTGGTATAGGGATTTGCTGCCTTTTTTGAATATCGGGGGTCTTGCCACTGGACTTTTAAATCCAATGG
>CM064534.1:10608962-10755930 GCA_032716605.1 Paralithodes platypus
TAAGTCAGCAGGAAATTTATCTTAGGTTGCCCTATCTTGGTAAAATATCAACTAAGTTAGAAACGCATCTGAAAACAAAATTAGTAAAGTATTTCCATCAAATAAATTTTAAATATATACATTTGAATAGCTTCAAAATCAAATCAATAATTTCAGTTTTAGGATAAACTGCCGAATTCCTTGCGCTCGTCGATCGTATATTGTTACACGTGCCCTGGTTGCCAAGCTAGGTATTTTGGGAGCACAATAAGAGCTTTGAAAGCAAGAATCAACGAGCATAGGGGTCATTCGTACAGGACGGGCCTTCCACTGAACACTCCTCCTCACTCAGCTGTAAGAGATCATTCCTATGTTTGTAAAACTAGTGTAAATGTTCAAGATTTCTAAGTGTAGACCTGGGCCAAATCATCATATTCGTATACTTGAGTCGCTCCATATAATGAAAGAAAAGCCCAATTTAAATAATAATCAATCTGTTGTCCCTCTAAATATATTCTAACTGTTCAGTCACTATTTTTGTTTGTTCTTTTGTGTTTGCTTAGGTTTATGATTTCGTATTTTTGGTTCCCTTGAATTCCTTTTAACTCTTTAGTCTTTAATGTTTAAGCTAATATGTTGTATTTTTACTCCCTATTTTAACTAATTTTGATTTATATATTGTATATATATACAAGGTGGTGGGAGGTGTAGCAGAGTGGTACAAAGGAGTACAAAGGAAATCAAGCAACAACAGATCTAGTGACCCTTCTAGGTTGCTTGTCCTCCAAAACACTGAGGATCAAGTGTCCAAACAGTGGTTTAGAGTGGGTAAGGGAACATTGAAAAGGGAATTACTGCCCTGGAACTAATGTCCGTGGCAGGATTAGGAAGTTAGTAGGGGACAGATGGGTTAGTAACTGAGGGGGGGATAAAATAAAGTTATTAATTTACAAACGCAGTCAGTCGCGGGTTTGATGCGAGATATTTGTCTAGGCGGAGTTTAAATGAATCAACGGTGATGCAGTCTATAACGTTTCGGGTAAGCCCATTCCACAAGTTAACCCTTATTTAGCGGGGTCGGACTTAAGTCCGATACGAGAAAATTGGACTAAATGGCGGGGTCGGACTTAAGTCCGTGGGCGTATTCCCGCCCTAATTTAGGTGGAAAGCGAAACTTGGTGGTCAGGCGGTGTACTACAAGGGCCCACCCACACATCCCCACTGTGTGACCGTGACTAAGTGACCCTCAAGCAGCCATAATGGAAGGTCAAGATTTGCCCGTGTTCGATTCAGTGGCCGCCATCCCTAGTGCGTCGCGCCACCCTACTAACCACGCCCGTCTTACCCCCAGGAAATAGATATCATGCTGACCTCTTCATAACTTTCTAATAAGTTGTTGGATGAAACCGTCGAAGGTCTGGGTGAGAGTTTTGGTAGTGTGGATGACTCTGAAGACGAAAATAACCCGATCATAGGCTTTCACCCCAAGCATAATTTGCGGGGGTGGATGTTGTGGTTGATATTATACAGATCCTTGAGCAAAATAGAGACGTTCGTGACAAAAAATATACTAGTGTGTTTGTTAGTAAGTATAATTTATATTTTATAATTGCTTGAAAATGTGATTGCAAGCATTTTATCACCTTACGAGCGGCTGGTGGAGTATATTTCACTGTGCCGCCCAGCGGGTTTTTTTTTTTTTACCCTAAATGGGGTTGTTCCGTGCTCTTTTTCATGCATAAACAAGACCCAGAGCGTAATACAAGTATGTATCCTGAAAGTGCGTAAATTGAGCTTTCCAATGACACCCGAACCATCCTTTTACGATCACTGGTTGTCTTTCCACGATCGTAAAACACGAGTGAAAAAACCCTAAAATACGGTAATTTCCTTATATAATTCCATGTGTGGCGAGCGGTCTGAGGTAATATGCTCCTAATCACCGCTCCGCTCTCTCTCAGAGCACATTACGTCCTCAAAATTGCACTCTACAAGAAACTTCCTTTGCATTTTATAGCGTATTATTTCCACTCGTTTGGTAAATTTACGGTAATACACACAACGAAAGATTGAATATTTGTGCTTGGCAATATATGCTTGTGGAGAAACAGATGTAGACCTTCCGTATATATTATGTTTTCATATATATGATACATGTGTAACATTTTTATATTATCACGACTCTCTCTCTCTCTCTCTCTGTCTCACTCTCTTTGTTTGTACTCTTTTGTACTCTCTTTGTCTGATGTAGGCCAGGGCCCGCCCCTAACTACTCTCTTCCCTCCCAGGGGAAATCACACCTAGCAGATGTTTTTGACATCCCCTCTCTCTCTGTCTGTCTCTTCATCTCTGGGTCTACCTATACTGCATGTGACATTGAAATTGCTTGAGAGTTTGATTGCAAGCATTTTATAGCGTATTAGTTGCAGGCGTTCAGTAAATTCCCCACGATAACCAGGGTGTATGGTACATTTCTCACGATAATACAAGAAACAACGAAGCTTGGCGAAGATTGTGGTCTACAATATACCTTTTTATAATTGCATGTGACCTTGTAATTGCTTGAAAGTTTGATTGCAAGCATTTTATAGCGTATTATTTGCAGGCGTTCGGTAAATTTCTCACGATAACCAGGGTGTATGGTACATTTCTCACGATAATACAAGCAACAACGAAGCTTGGCGTAGATTGTGGTCTACAATATACCTTTTTATAATTGCATGTGACCTTGTAATTGCTTGAAAGTTTGATTGCAAGCATTTTTTTGCGTATTATTTTCAGGCATTCAATAAATTTGATAAATATATCAAAATAAGTCCTGTGGGACTATGAAATAGCTATTATTGGACAAGGAAAATATTTTGTTCATCCCTCCACTGGAACATCAACAACAATGTCAACAACGTATCGCCGTCGGCAATCGTAAGATTCAGAGTCGTAAAGATTCCAGGACGAGCTCAATAGAAAATGAATGAATGAAATGAATGAGTGTGCAGTACTGCCAATACGTATAGCTACTTCCGCTATATCTAGAGACCTTTACTTCGATCTAGCAGCAATGACTTACACTAGCGGTTTTGTTTTGAAATTTCAGAACAATTTCGAAGTGATATTATATGGATTTTGCCAATTCATATTTCTAGTGGTATTTATCATGTCTTACATCTAACAATAATATGCTAGCGGATTTAACTTCAATTGGTAACCCTCCCGCTCGAGTCGGCTCCAAGAAAATCGATAATGGTGGCACTTTAGTAAACAGGTGATAACAAACCCGCATGCGGATCGGTATGGTGTATCGGTAATATGGTAAGTTGGCTACCTACTATTGTTTATACGATATAGTAAGTAATGATAAGTAAATTATTATATATTATATATAAAACAAAAACTAAATTCCTGCAAAGCAAGCGAAACAGAGAGAGAGAGAGAATGCAGAAACTGAACTGAAGAAAGAGTGAAAAAGATATAATAATACAGAAATATTACAAGCAAATAAATGAAATAGAGGGATTAGTTAGAGAAAATAATAATGAGAAATACATATACGGATGAGGAAGAGAGAAAGGGAGAGAGAAAGAAAGAAAGAGAGAGAGAGAGCGAGAGAGAGAGAGAGAGAGAGAGAGAGAGAGAGAATACAGAAATAAGGAGAAATAAGAGAAAAATAAGACCGATTACCGAAGGAATAGTAGACGCGCGAGAGGCCGAAGTCAGGCCCAAAGCGAACGCAACCGAACGGGCCCGGGAAATAGACCAAAAAGTACCTCCTCTTCCTCACCTCTTCCCACCCTCCAGACTCATTCATAACATCCATTCATAGACTTATATGGGGAGACAAAGAGTTGCTCTTTCCAAAAATGATCGTTTCGTTCGCATTGGAGCCATAGTAACGGCACTAGGGCGAGTGAAATTGAGCGAATATTTCGGGATTATGCCCGCTGAGCGGTACAGTGTAAAATACCTTACCACCCGCTAAATAAGGGTTAACAACTCGATTGAAGAAGAAATTCTTAGATTCGTGTGAGTTAAAAGATTTACCAATAATTTTGCAACCGTTTCCCCGTGTGTAATTAGATTGGTCGATAGTGAAGTACTTGTTCATATTGTCGATGCCTTTGATGATTTTGAACACTTGAATTAAGTCACCTCTTAATCTGCGCTGGGTTAAAGGAAATAGATTTAATTCTCTAAGACGCTCTTCGTATGGTTTGTTCTTTAGGTATCATTTTGGTAACTCTACGTTGAACTCGTTCTAGCTTGTTTATATCTTTTTGGTAATAAGGGCACCAGGATTGAACGCAGTATTCCAGAAGAGGGCGGACTAAGGAATTGTAAAGGGTTAGGATAACTTCTTTGGATTTATGCTCAAATGACCTGCCTATAAAGCCAATTATTTTGTTTGCCTTCTTAACAACTTCTGAACATTGTTTACTCGGTTTTAGGTTACTCGATATTGTTTACTCCCAGATCGGTTTCTCTGTTTACATTCTTAAGCTGAGTGCCATTCATCGAATAGTTTGCTTTCTCATTTAGGTATCCGATATGTAGTACTTTACATTTATCCGCATTGAAACTCATTTGCCAAATTTGGGCCCAACATGACAATTTATCTAGATTGTGTTGTATATCGTCAACTTGTTCTTTTGAGAGTACGCTATTTGCAATTTTTGTATCGTCAGCAAATTTTGAGATTGTACAGGTGAGACCCTCATCTATGTCATTGATGTAAATTAGAAAGATAATTGGTCCTAGTACCGATCCCTGGGGTACCCCGCTACTTACATTGGTCCATTTAGATGCCTTACCGTTTATGACTACTCTTTGCTTTCTGTCGCTGAGCCAATTTTCTATCCATTTCAACACACGGTCTTGTATTCCATGCGCTTTTAGTTTTATCAGTAAACGTTTGTGGGGAACTTTGTCAAAGGCCTTTTGAAAATCAAGGTATATAATATCTACAGCTTTACTCTCATCGTAGAGGTTGAGGATATCGTGGAAGAAGTCTAAGAGGTTTGTTAAACAGGAACGTTTTTTACGAAAGCCGTGTTGAGTATCTTTAAGTATGTTGTTTTCCTCTAAGTGATTTACGAGTCTGTCTCGTATGACCGTTTCTAGCATTTTACATACAACTGAGGTTAAGCTAATTGGACGATAGTTACTGGGTAGGGATTTGCTGCCTTTTTTGAATATCGGTGGTCTTGCCACTGGACTTTTAATCCAATGGACCCGGGTTCAAATCCCAATATGTCAATGGGAAGATATTATTGGGATGGAATTTGTGCTGTACCTAGTTTCAGTGCATTACCACAGCACACCGAAATGCCAAAACAAAATACCCTCATTGTTCTCTGATTAAATAGCACTGTATGAATATTCCCATATTCAAAATATGCTACAGCGGGGCAATGCCTAGTGAGTTAATTGCTCAATAGGTGGCGTTCTGAGAGTGAGTGTCCGAGCCTGGGGAGTGAGACTGTGAAGCGCAGAGGCGAAGCAGCTTCAGAGATGGAGTTGGGTTCGAGCCGTGAATAGGTGCTTCGCATGTTTCACTCCCTAGACTGGAACAATACCTCACGGGCCTCACCGTATTCAGCGGTAGAGTGTAAAGGCTATCAGCCTATGCCCGAGAGGGAGTAGTTGGAATATAGAAAACAAAAAACACAAATTCTAAGAGATTGTCTCTCATCTTTTAGATTCCACTGAAGATGGCATAATGTGAATGCCGAAACGTTTGAATACATATGTTGCTGTTTACTTTCAGTCTCGTTACTCTATTCTTATATATATATATATATAGTGTCACTCCCAACTGAGTTTTGTAACCTGTCAGTTGTGAGTGAGTTATAATTTACATAGCCTTTGTTATATTGGGGGGAGAGCCATGTTTTCTCTTCCTCGCTATCTCCCTTGCATCAGGGTGGTGATGTAAAGTTTTCTGTCATATTAATTTGTGACAATACACAATTTTGAATTTGAATATGAATTCACACAGGTGCTTCTTAAGCTGTAAATATTTGTCTAATTATAGCCAGGATAAACAATCAAAATGTTCCCAAACCGTCAGAGGGTAAATTTATGAAGGTAAACACGATACCAATACTTATGAAATTAATAATGATGTGTGTGTGCGTGTGCAGTGCAAACGATTGCATCAATAGTTATAAATGGTATACATGTGTGACATAGGATATTTACCGGAATAAGAATTCAACATGTGATTACACAATAATACAATTGTAAACGAACAGTTTTAACCTGTAAACGACGAAGCTATGGCAGTTCAAAGTACCTGCTGTACTAAGGTATTTGCTTCAATTTTGACGAAAATCGTCATGTTTACCATATAAATCATTATAACCTATCCATATGAGCCTATTTTACTTTAAATATGAACAATGAAGAGAAATAATAGAAGTGGTAACAGCAATTGGCTGGTGAAAAACTTATATTTTTTCTCCTCAGTCGTAGCCTTAGCCGGACCGGCAAGAGACATATATCTGTACTCTCCACTGTCTTGTATGCTACTGAGACAGCTAGGGTATGTAGCCTTAGCCGGACCAGCAAGAGACATACAATATATTTGTACTCTCCACTGTCTTGTATGCTACTGAGACAGCTAGGGGATGTAGCCTCAGCCGGACCGGCAAGAGACATATATCTGTACTTTCCACTGCCTTGTATGCTACTGAGACAGCTAGGGGATGTCTTAGACTGGCTAGAGAGTTGGAGAAAGACTTCCTCATCCTCCCCCCTCTCTCCCAGCCATCCTCGCACGAAAATACTCACTAAATATCAGGAATAATGGGGAAACAAAAATTATAATTGAGGAGGGGACACATGTGGAGAAATGATAGGATGTACGGAGGGGAAATGTCTCCCCTAATCACATATTGCTTTGTTTTCAGTGTAAGTGGGATGTTTTGAAAGTCATTTCTTAGGCCCTGGCTCTATAGAGGACGCACGCCGTCCACCACCAAAATCTCTATAGAGGGTGCTTGCCGTTTTGGGGTTAAGGTATGAGAGAATGTGTGTATGTGTGTGTGTTTGTGCACATACACACAACTGCTAAGGGTGTAATTCTATTCGATCAGATGGTAGTAATATTTGAATGTGAAAATACCTCTTTTAAGACTGATTGTCAAAATATGTGTGCGTGGGTGTGGAGGTTTCCTCCTGTCTGACGTTGGAGGTTGGGTGTAAGTGGGGGGCCTGGTAGTTTGTTCCCTTCATGGGAGTGAAGGGAGAGGAAGGGGTGACGGACAGGCACCACCCCGGGGTGTCCCTCCTGTCTGGGGTAGGAATAGTAAGGGGGAACGGGCAGGCGCCACCCCGTTCCAACCTTCTGGGGTAGTAGAAGTAGGGGGTAACCCCTAGCCAGGGACTTTCACTTCTGATTGTACATGTTCTTTTTTTTTTCTTTTTCTTTTTCTAGGTAGTAGGGGTAGGCAGCCCCGCCCAGGGAAGTACTACCGCCACGGTTTCGGGAGACTCAGGGAATAGCCTGAATTCCATTTTCTCTCCCAGGCCTTGGTAGCTGGATACACATTTTTCTGCCTCATACATCAGGGGTATCAGGAAAACCCTCTTTATATAACATACACATCCAACTTCACGACATTGCCCTACATCGCTATCCTCTATCCATAAAACACTACTCTTCCCACTACATATCATACATGTAACACCATACACCTTACCCAATAAATATGGCAGTACAATTGTTAAGAGCAAACCTGGTGGTCCCTCGGATATCCACCCCCGGCAGGGTTGGGTCATTGACACAGGGCCCTCCCGGTCGTCATCATGTGACTGTGTCAAGAGCATTGCAACGTCCCAAAGCTGCTCGTCGGTGCAGCTTTTTCTTTAGCAATATAAGGGGACTTCACTCTAACATCAATTCTGTACACCAATTTCTTCAAGCAGAATCCCCTACTCTCCTTTTTTTGACAGAGACTCAAGTAACATCCACATCTGACACGTCTAGATTTAATTTTCCAGGTTATCAACTGCTCCAAAATTTCAGACCTAAAGGAGGTGTATGTTTCTTCGCAAAATCTGAAATTGCCCTGGAAGAGGTTACTAGTTTCAATTGTCCCTATTTTGATTATTCTATATACAAATTAATTTCTGCTGGTAAATTTAAATACATATTTTGCATCTACCGTTCCCCAAATACTCCTCCAGAGCAAAGTCTTTTTGATTTTCTGTCCTCACAACTCAGTGTCCTCAACTTAAATGCTTCTTCTGAAATCACTGTGTTGGGTGATTTTAATGTCCATAATGTTGAATGGCTCACTCATTCAGCCAGGACTGATGATGCGGGTCTTGAATGTAAGCTATTTGCAGACTCATTTAATCTCACTCAACTAGTCAACCAACCCACCCGTGTACCAGATAATCCTAATCATAATTCCCACCTACTGGACTTATTTTTAACAACCAATTCAGAAAATTATAATGTTACAGTGAGGTCCCCGCTTGGATCTTCTGATCACTGTCTGATACAGGCCACCTGTCTATCACCTACCACACCTTCCCACTCTGAACCTGTTTTGGTGACTAAATGGCATTACGATAGGGCAGACTGGGAGGGTCTTCAAGGTTTCTTTATTGATATTCCCTGTACCTCTTTCTTTTCTAATGATGCACACTCCACCTTGAGCCACATACAAGATTTTGTAAACATTGGAATGGAAACTTTTATTCCTCATCAAAAGTAAATTAAAAGATCTAATTCACCTAAATGGTTTGACCATAATTGTGCTAGAGTAACTGAACAAAAAGCAATAGCCTACAATGCATACACAAGATCAAAAACTCATGAAGCCTTTAATTACTTTAGAAACATCAGAAATCATGCCAAAACTGTATTAAACCTAACTAAATCAAACTTTCTCCACAAGCAGGCAAATAAACTTCTAAATAATCCAAATGATAACAAAATATTTTGGTCTACTCTTAACTCATTTAAATCCAACTTCATAACTGCTTCATCCATTCCACCATTAAAATCTCCGACTGGCAATCTTGTAAGTGACCCACGAGGTAAAGCTAACCTTCTTGCGGATATTTTCTCCACCAACTCAACCTTAGATGAAATAAATCAAGATGTCCCTGTACTTAATTTTAATTCTCCTGAAATTCCCTCACTTAAGATCCACACCAGACATGTCAAAACTATTTTGCAGAATCTCTCAGTAGATAATGCTCCTGGTCCAGATGAAATTCCTCCAATAGTACTTAAGAATTGCTCCTTGGTGCTCGCTCCTGTATTGACAAATTTTTTCCGTCTATGTACTCATACCTCATGCTTCCCAGTACCCTGGAAAGAAGCAAACATCCATCCAGTTCCTAAAAAAGGTGCCTCTTCAGATCCATCAAACTACATACCAATAGCTATAACTTCCACTCTTGGTAAAGTCTTTGAAATTATATTAAATAATCACATAATTAACCCTTTACGAGCGGCCTATGAGTTTATTTATATGTACCGCCCAGCGGGGTGTTTTTAGCCAAAATAGGGCTGTTTACGTGATCATTTTCATGCCTAAATAAGACCCAGAACGTAAAACAAGTATCTATCCCTGAAAGGGCATAAACAGAGCTTTCGAATGACACCATAACGATCCTTTTATGATGGCTAGTTTTCTTGCAATAACCGTGCAACGCGAGTGCAAAAAGCATGTAATTCGGTACTTTCCCCATACAATTCAGTATGTAGCGAGTGAGAGAGGGAGGAGGGAGCTGAGATTCGTGTCAGTAGGTTCGCCGCGGTGGTCTGGAGCAGTCATACGCTCGCTAGTCTCCTGCCACCACTTGTCTCTCTCTCTCAGCAACATTACGTGCTGAAATTGCCACTCGACCTATGTCGAGCGCCGCCACATAGTCCAGCTTTATTAAATACGACTTAAGTTGCGCCCCGACTTTTAGGGGTTAAGCACCTTGAGAATAATAAATTAATCAGTGATAGGCAATATGGTTTTAGACGATGTCGATCAACTGCAGACATTCTTTGCCTTCTTACGCATCAAATCAACCAAGCTACAGACCAACATGGTGAAACACATACAATAGCACTGGATATATCAAAGGCATTTCATAGAGTCTGGCATCAATCCTTATTGTCGAAGATGTCTCACTACGGCCTTGCATCATTAGTTCCACTAATTTCTTCTTATCTTCATAACAGAAAAATATGTGTAATGGTAGATGGCCTTTATTCTCAATTTCACTCAATAAATGCTGGTGTTCCCCAGGAATCAGTTTTGGCCCCAACTCTGTTCCTCATTCATATCAATGATCTCATATCTACCACTCATAATCCAATACATTCCTACGCAGATGACTCAACACTCCACAGTTCCTTCACATTTACCAATTCTTTCACCCAACCCGATCTTATAAATTCAAAATAAGCACTGCAATTTCTCTGAACCAGGACCTTTCTAGAATTGAAGAATGGGGACAAAAGAATCTAGTTTCCTTTAATGCACAGAAAACCAAGTACATTCAATTTTCTAACCGACAGAATCTCACTGACTCCCATATATTGTTTAATGATGTAAATATTCCCACTTCCCCTAGTATTGACATTCTCGGTGTAACATTAACTACTAACTTGAGCTGGACACATTATGTTAGAAGCATTGCTAAGAATGCCTCTAAAAAACTGGGACTCCTGTACAGAGTTCGAGAATTCTTCACTGACGAGCAGTTGGCCGTAATATATAAAAGTCATGTGCGTTCTCAGATGGATTACTGTTCACCTCTGTGGAGTGGAAGTGGAGTGGTTGCATTGAGGCAGTTGGACAAAATTCAAAATAAAGCTATTAGATTAATCAATAACCCTGCAATCACACAGGACTTTCCTACATTATCCATACGAAGAAATGTTGCATCCCTTGCATTATTCTACAGATATTTTCACAGCAATTGTTCCGAGGAACTTGCTTTAATTGTGCCGCCTCTCCACATCTTTCCCCGTAGAACTAGGGCAGCTGAGAGCGTCCATGAATTTAAACTTTCTCCTCCACAATGCAGAACTTCTGCTTATCAAAATTCATTTATCCCTAGAACTACTACTCTTTGGAATTCACTTCCTTCGAATTGCTTTCCACAAATTTACAATCTACAAATGTTTATATCCAGTTGTTACAAACATTTTATGAATGGAGGATGCCTTTAGGCACATGGACCTTTTTGTTTTATCTGTGTTTTTCCTTCCTCCGTTCATTGTCTCTTTAAAAAAAAAAAAAAAAAAAAAAGTGAGTGAGGGACACAAAAGGCAGAACTGCCTGTAGCGAGTGCCTCCCCCATAGTTGAAAGAGTGACAGGGCCAAAATCAAAGGACGTTCGAAACAAAATGGCTGGACACACAGAGTTTGAAGCAATTTAAGTCATAGGAGGAGGGAAAGACTGATTCTGGGGGAGAGTTCCAGAGCTCAGCTGTTGAATGGAAGAAAGACAGAGTAACATTTCACTCTTGGGTTAGAGAGTTGCACAAAGTAGGGGAGTGATTGTGTTGCAAGACGGGTACCACATACCCTATGTAGAGGTGGTATACACTGATTATTGTAGTGGCGACAGAATAGCGAGAGAGATGCAACATTGCGGCAAGAAGAGAGATTTTGAAGAGAGTTGATAAGTGGGCGGGAATTAATTATATGAATGGCCTTCCTTTCTACTTTGTCTAGGAGTGAGGTGTGAGAGGATCCTCCCCACACATGTAAACAATACTCAATACAAGGACACACTGTGCCCCTGTACAGAGTAAGAAGCTGTGCAGGGGTAGAGAACACCTTGAGGCAGTTGAGCACATACAGCTTCTGGGAGGCTGCTTTAGCTAGACTGATAATATGGTCTTTCCAAGTGAAAGCAGAACAAAAGAGACACCAAGAATATTGAGAGAAGATGAATGATTGATTTTTGTATTGTTGAAGCATAAGGGATAGTCCTCTGGGAGTTCCGAACGGGTAGATAGATGGAGACATTGGGTTTTGGAAGCATTTAAGGCAACAAGGTTTTCTCTGCCCCAATTGGAAATGGCAATTAGATCAGAAGATAAGAGTTGCATTGCTTCATTACGTTTGTTTTTGAGGGATTGCTAGCTGGGGCTTTCAGGAAAACTAATTGAGCAGTGTAAGGTAGAGTCGTCTGCATATGAATGGATGGGACTGGAGGTACAGAAAATTAGAAAGATAATAGGAGATAGGACAGAGCCCTGAGGAACACCGGAGTTGATAGGATGAGCGAAGTGAGCGATGTACCTTATAGTCCTACATGCTGCAGAAATCTAGGTTCTAGCATTATATATAATGTATGAACCAGTGATATTGTTATGTCGGGCTATAATGTTTACAGCTCGTGATATAGTCCCTACTAAAATCCAGATCTGACTAATAGACCCTAATAAAGCCCAACAGGGTCACACCTAACACGTTCTTAATATCACCAAATAGGTATTCAACTAGGTAATACAAAACTCAGTAACAACACACATGTTATTCACAAATAGGTTAATTCTAGATAACGTCTAGCTTGAGGTCTAGACAATCTTAGCATGATCATTTCTATTTCCAGCTCACGAATATAGATTCGTAATCCGGGATGAAGTATTACCTTGATAATTATTAGAAATATCAGGCAATGAATGGAATACATATAAATCTTAGATAATCAATGAGATTCAATCAGGAAAGAACTGTGGTTATAAATAAGGTAATAAATAGCAACTAAATTAATACACGTGACTTATAGTGTCAACCCTTAATAATAATAATGATGCGAGTCGAGTGCCTTCTGTGAATAATCAACAATAAAGATACTAGAACGCAATCTCAATTCAAGAGATACTGGGTGAGTTGAGAGGGTAAATAAGCACACAGGTAAGGTGGGTGAGTCACACGGTAGTGGGTGTGCGCGTTATCCAGGTAGACGCGTATACTAAGGTGACCTTCTCATTAACAAGGGGGGTCAGGTCATGTAGTTGGACTGAGGTGTTGGAAAATAAGATTTAAGTTTGTGCAACTATGAATTTAGTTTCATTAATATTAGAATGAGATTGGTTGCAGAATATTAATTAATTATTTGTACAAATTCTTATAGTCGTAACTCGAATTATGTAATTTATGATGGGAATCTTATATTCACTTCAAACGTTCGTATGTAATAATAACGAAACGAGTCGAGGAATTCAGATGTAATGTATAGCATACAATTATGAATGAACTATAGAATAATATCTACTAATTGTATTTTAGAACAAATTATAATTAACCAAACGAACTTAGTCAACGAATTCTCTGGAAATGCTTATGAATTAATAGCTTAAAGTGATAATTAACACAATATTTATAATGAAAGAAAATTAACGCACACAACGAAGCTGTGCTAAGGAAATACTTAAACCAGTATAACCAAGATGTCTGAACGAGTTAACTGAGTCTTAATAAGTATACACCGCAATACGAGGTATATGGTAGATGATGGATAATTAAGTAACAGAAGCTATGCAATGCTAGAATTTCTAGACATGAAGAATCAGAATTACTTACATCAGTAATCAAATGAACGTCAATACCAATTCATAAAATAATTACAAAGGCGATTAAATAATCGAACGTAGGTTGGGGAGGCTCGGTAAAGAAATAAGTTTATGAAATAATAATACTTATACTCAAGTAGACTGAGATAAATTAGTTATGAAAATGGGCGTAGGTTCTAGGTAAAAATTATGTATTAGGAAGGGGAATTAAATCACTAAGTACACTTCGACCTCAACTTACAACATACATAACAGAATACATATATTAGGAATATCTGTGAGGGCGTGGCGAGGTGAATTAATAAACACAATTATATAACGTATGCGTAGGACGTTCTAGAGGAGATAAATTAATCAGAAGAGCTAGGTCTTGGACACAGATCTAGCAACGAATTTATATAAGGTTCAGAAGGATTAACACAGTACGCTATCAAGGATCTTAGGCACAGATCTCAGAATAAAGTATCACAACACGATTCACATATTTTACCTATACCTCGACAACAATAAACACAACGGTAAGATACACAGGGACACTTAGGGTAATGTTGGAGGGCAGAGAGAGAGAGTACGAATCTGGCCGACATAGATCGTAGGTCCATGGAGCAGCACTTCAGGGGTGTAGGGCATCACTCGAGCAGGACTTCAGGGGTTCCAGACTTCAGGAGTGAAGGGCATCATTCGAGCAGGGCTTCAGGGGGTACTTCAGGCAAGTACACTCTCCGGGCAGGGCAGGGGCAGGTTGGTACAAAGCCACTACTGTGATTAGCTACTCTACTCCTTGATCAGGTTTAGGGTAGTACCGCAGTTGAGGTTTGCATACTTCTCTACAATTTCTTAGAGGTAATATGCGGCTTGTTTCTTGACTCTCGTTTACAGGGGCTCAAAGTAATAGGGATATGGGAAATTTGTTGTGATGAAGTTGTGAGGTAAATTACTTAGTCTAGGCATCGAGGTTTAATATTTACATGATGGCTTACCTCATAGGTATTATAATTAACACTTACATAGGGTTTAGCTAGCTTATTAATTTAGAAATCTTTTTAACTATACAGGGATCATTATTCGAGCTCTGAGGCGAACTTGTTTATTTCTCGCTTAGTAGTCATATTTGTAGGGAGATTCTGGCATCTTCGTAGCTGTCGTGTTTGGTGCTCTTGTTTACATCCATTTATGCCTGTAGGACAGGGGGCATTGATGTGCAACTTGCATAAACATCCTCTCATCATACTGCAGGTCTGGACAGAGAGAAAATGCTGCCCTGTGGTTGGCTGGCGGCATGATTTGAAAGCAGGGAGTGGATTGGCTGTGAGAATTTCCCATGCTTGTGGTTGGTGGCTGATGTCGTAGAGTACGGGGAACCAGGGGTAGCTCCTATATTTGATGAGGAGGATTTCCCATGCTTGTGGTGGTTAGAGCACGGGGAAACATGGGTGGCTCTTGTATTCTTCTTTTCTTCTCCTTGTGTTCTCTGGTTCTCTTAAGGTCCTTTAGTTGCAGACTGGCTATTCTGCAACTGTTCTCTGCAGGGCTTGTCTTCAGACCCGTCATTTCAGATATTGTTATATTTCTTCTGAGATTGATTATATCAAAACGTGTTTTATAACATTATATGATTTAGACTGCTATAAACATTATATGTCCAGGATTATTGACCCAAACATCTCTTAGATTTGCCTTCCTGTCACTCTTTTGGCTTTAGCAGAGACACACGTTACAGGCAGCCTGCCTTTTGTCTCCTTCATATACATAGAACAATATAATTTAAATAGTGAAATATGAGAAAAAGCAGGAGATGCGGAAGACAACAGCGAGGAGAAGCAGAATAAAAGAAAACAGATAGACTCACAATAACAGGAAGCTACCATGGAGAAAAAAGGAATGAGAGAAAGAGAGATAATGGAGAACTAAAGAGGGCAGGAATCGACACCAGAACCTTAGCACATCAGGTAAATGCTGTCCAGGAAGTCATCTCGCCACCCAGAAAGAGACGCCATAAGCATCAAAAGTCCCAGAAATAACACAAATCATCCAAGAGACACCGCGACACCCGTCAAATTCAAACGCTAGTGGCCGGACCATTCTCACCCTGAGTACGGCTATTCAGGTTGTGCCCGTGCTGCGAGGGTCGACCTGAGCTCTTAAAAAGTGACACCTCAAAACCATGTACCTCTTCCTATCAGATACCTCGCCTGGGACTTCGCCGCTAAATGTATGACGTGCCAGGCGAGAGCAACAGAGAGCAGACAGGGTGCGATCGGAGCAGCTGCCGACCTCATTGCTTAAAAGAAGTCTAGGGCTGAGGCAAGGAGAGTCATTCAATCTGCAAAGCGTAGTGCCTGGCATTCGTATGTGTCCACGGTGAATCAGTTCACGCCGCTTAACACCTTACGAGCGGCCTATGCGGTTATTTATGTGTACCGCCCAGCGGGGTGTTTTTAGCCAAAATAGGGCTGTTTACGTGATAATTTTCATGCCTAAATAAGACCCAGAACGTAAAACAAGTATCTATCCCTGAAAGGGCATAAACAGAGCTTTCGAATGACACCATAACGATCCTTGTATGATGGATAGTTTTCTTGCAATAACCATGCAACGCGAGTGCAAAAAGCAGATAATTCGGTACTTTCGGTACATAATTGAGTATGTAGCGAGTGAGAGAGGGAGGAGGGAGCTGAGATTTATGTCAGTAGGTTCGCCGCGGTGGTCTGGAGCAGTCATACGCTCGCTAGTCTCCTGCCACCACTTGTCTCTCTCTCTCAGCCACATTACGTGCTGAAATTGCCACTCGAGTTATGTCGAGCGCCGCCACATAGTCCAGCTTTATTTAACTCGACTTAAGTGGTGAGCCGCTTTTTAAGGGTTAAAGAGGTCTGGTCCACTATAAATGTACTTAACAATAAGTATACTCGTTCACCCATCACCACTCTCAGGGTGGAGGATAATGTCATTGACGATCCCATGTACGTTGCCAACACGCGCGCCAGGCATTTTGCGGATGTTAGCAGTTCGGCCAACTACGATCCCAGTTTTTTAGACCATATGCAGCAGGCCGAACTCCATAAAGTACAAATGAGTATTGAGTAATGCCCTCAATACCTTTTTTGCATCAGTTTTTACCTTAGTGATGTCCCAACAGCATTGCTGGTTCAGATAGATAATAATGACGTTCTAAGCATTATCAGCATTACAGAGAGAGAAGTATTGAAATGTGTAGATAAACTCAGGGTAAACAAATTGCTTAAACATGATAGGATCTCTCCTATGAGTTCTCCAAAACAATGACATTGCTCTTCAATACATCCTTACAGTCTCGGAGTATGCCTGTTCAGTGGAAGCTTGCCAACATAACACTGATATTTAAAATAGGTAGCAAATCCTTAACTAACTTCAATTGCATGTATAATGCTAGAAACACTCATAAGAGACAGGCTCGTAAATCCCTTAGAGGAAAACAACATACCTAATGATACTCTACACGGCTTTCGTCACAAACGCTCCTGCTTAACAAACCTCTCAGATTTCTTCCACATTATCCACAACCTATATGATGAGATTAAAGCTGTAGATATTATGTACCTTGATTTTCAAAAGGTCTTTGACAAAGTTCCCCACAAACGTTTATTGATAAAACTTCAAGTGCATGGAATACAAGACATTGTTGAAATGGATAGAAAATTGGCTCAGTGACTGAAAGCAAAGAATAGTGATGCACTGTAAGTTGCAGAATACTCTAGGGATTGATACTAGGGTCAATTGTCTTCCTAGTTTACTTCAACTCTCAGTTGTACAATCTCGAAGTTTCCTGATGATAACAAAATTGCAAATTGTGTACTCTCAAATGAAGAAGTTGAAGATATGCAACATAATCTAGATAAGTTGGCATGTTGGGCTCAAATTTGGCAAATGTGTTTAAAAAGGGATAAATGTATAGTACTCCATATCAGAAACCAAAATGAGAAAGCAAACTATTCAATGAATGGCATCCAGCTTAAGAGTGTAGACAGAGAAACGGATTAGGAAGTAACAGTATCAAGTAACCTAAAACCCAGTCACCAATGTACAGAAGTTGTTAAGAAGGCAAACAAAATAATTTGCTGAATAGGCAGATTGTTTGAGTATAAATCCAAAGATGTAATCCTAGCTCTTTACAATTCCTTAGTTCTCCCTCTTCTGGAATATTGCATTCAAACCTGGTGCCCTTAGTGCCAAAAGAAAATTGACAAGCAAGAACAATGTCAACATAGATTACCAAAATTATACCTAGAGTAACAAACACACCATACGAGGAGCGTCATAGAGAATTAAATATGTTTCCTTTAACCCAGCGCAGATTAAGTGGTGACTTAATTCAAGTGTTCAAAATCATCAAAGATATTGACAATATGAACTGTAGTAAGTACTTCACTATTTACCAATCAAATTACACACAGAGAATCTGTTGCAATATTATTAATAAATGTTTTACCTCAAACAAGTCTAAGAATTTCTTTTTCAATCAAGTTGTCAACTTGTGGAATGGGCTTCGCTGAAGCGTTATAGACTGTAACACAGTTGATTCTATTAAACTTCACTAGACAAACATCTTGCCTCAAACCTGTGACTGACTGCGTTTGTAAATGAATAACATTATTCATATCCCATCAGATTAATCAACGATTATTGCATTTATATATGAGGCCCACAGTGCAATAAAGGACGAATATGCCAAAAACAAAAAGTGTCAGAAAATAACTTCAAAGTTTGAGAACCAAGTTTGATTAACCAAGAATTTGTTGTTATTAGGTCTACATAGTTGTAATTTACACCAGTTATAGGAATTAGTGAATTGTATGTTCGGTTATGGTTGTTTTACGATTTTAATAAATAATTATGGTAGATATTCATGGTAATCTAAATTATTTGGAAATTATGATACCAACAAAAAATGTAAGAAGACCGATTTACAATATAAAGAGTTGAATTTGATGTTAAATTATAAGGATACACGTGTAGTTTGTATGAAGTTTATGAAAGGAATAAAAGTGATTGTTTATCATAAGCTATTTCTGCGCACAACATATTTAATTATTGTTTTGCATTTTTCCTTATTCTAGGGAGTTATTTCAATTATTTCATAGGAATTTTATGTTTTATACATCGTTTTTCTATAAGGTATTCATTCTAACAGCTATTTTTGTTATAAATGATGTATTGGGAATCGAAACGTTTGCTTTACCAAGCTCTCTGAAGTGAGTAACCATCACCATGCCTCGCCCCTGTACAAACTGCGCCAGTAGGTTTGGTGCTGCCATGTTCTCCGTTGCTGACCTTCAAATCTGGCGATTCTGCCAGCTCCATGAATATTTGTCAGCAAAACTGGAGGAAGCTCACAAGATCAACACCCTGACCATGAAGGTTGAATCTCTCCAGGAATTCATAGCTCTCAATGTAGGAGTGTCAACAACCGCCGAAATCAGCACTTCGACACCAACTTCCAACAGCCCGACACCTGCGTCACCGACCCCAGTGGAACCACCAGATGCGGAAGAATCGAATACCAACTCGGCTCAGGAGGAATCAACTAGCAACTTGGCCTTCCCTCAGGACAACTTCCGTGTCGTGAAGAACAACATTCGACCTACTCCGAGGAAGATCATCCTCATCACCGAGTGCCACAACAGTTTCAAAATTTTAGAGGACTCAGGCGACGAAGAGGAAATGGAAGAAATTTGGCTGGTTGGAGACTCAATGCTTTGTGGCCAACTCATGGAGTTCTGCGCCAGGGCACCTGGGACCAGAAAGCACTTCTGTATCCCGGGAGGTGGTGTGGACGACGTTGTTGCTGCAATCAACGAAGTGTCCAGACTAGCCCCGCCAACCACAGCGTAAGTCATCCACATTGGATCCAATGACATGCAGAAAACCCGATCAGAGGACCTTATGCTCAAGTACCAGAAGCTAATAAAGTCTTATAAGGAAAAGTCTTACAGGATCTTAATATCATGAATTGTCCCAAGGATCGGAGTAGAGAGCCGGTTCTTCAATATAGCCACCAGCATTAATCGTCGGCTTGTTAACCTGTGCAAGGAGGAGGACATCAGATTTGTCAATACCTGGGATGGCTTCTACCACGAAGATCATCTGTTTTCGAAGGACGGAGTACATCTGAACCAGGTGGGATCATCAAGGATTATTGCGTATATATTACTAAGACATAACTCTTTTTTTTGTCCCAGATATATGAAAGATCACATATAACTGTATTATGTTACTAACCCATCTGTCCCCTACTAACATCCTAATCCTGCCACGGACATTAGCTCCAGGGCAGTAGTTCCCATTCCAATTTTCTCTTACCTACTCTAAACCACTGTTTGGACACTTGATCCTCAGTGTTTTGGAGGACAAGCAGCCTAGAGGGGTCACTAGATCCGTTGTTGCTTGATTTCCTTTGTACTCCTTTGTACAGACTGATCCAGCTGGCTCTCACAAACACCTCCTTCTGCTATCTAGTTCACTACACTAAACAAGCACACAACACTTCTTTCTGTCACAAAAACAAAATATATTCTTCTCTACCAGCTGAGTCTGGCTAGGTAGTTTGTTCGTCTCCACTTCGGTTTACTCGGTCTGGTTTTCGTTTTTTCGTCCACACCTGCTTTCAACTTTGGGGAGGCACTTGTCACAGGCAGTTTTGCCTGTTGTCTCCCTTATCCACAGAGAATAAAAAACAAATATACATATATATATATATATATATATATATATATATATATATATATACAATATTATATATATATATATATATATATATATATATATAGATATATATATATATATATATATATATATATATATATATATATACCGGTATATATATATATATATATATATATTATATATATGTATATATATATATATATATATATATATATATATATATATATATAATATATACAGTATATATAGTATATATATATATATCATATATATATATATATATATGTATATATAATAGATGTAATTCTCTAAGACGCTCCTCGTATGGTTTGTTCTTTAGGCTATGTATCATTTTGGTAACTCTACGTTGAACTCGTTCTAGCTTGTCTCTATCTTTTTGTTAATAAAGGAACAGGATTGAACGCAGTATTCCAGAAGAGGGCGGACTAAGGAATTGTAAAGAGTTAGGATAACTTCTTTGGATTTATGCTCAAATGACCTGCCTATAAAGCCAATTATTTTGTTTGCTTTCTTAACAACTTCTGAGCATTGTTGACTCGGTTTTAGGTTACTTGATATCGTTACTCCCAAATCAGTGTTTCTGTCTACACTCTTAAGCTGAGTGCCATTCATCGATTTCTTTTTTTTCTCATTTCGGTTTCCGAAATGTAGTACTTTACATTTATCCGCATTGAAACTCATTTGCCAAATTTGGGCCCAACATGACAACTTATATGATTGTGTTGCATAACATCAACTTTTTCTTTTAAGAGTACGCTATTTGCAATTTTTGTATCGTCAGCAAACTTTGAGATTGTACAGGTGAGACCCTCATCTATGTCATTGATGTAAATTAGAAAGAAAATTGGTCCTAGTACCGATCCCTGGGGTACCCTGCTACTTACATTGGTCCATTTAGATGCCTTACCGTTTATGACTACTCTTTGCTTTCTGTCGCTGAGCCAATTTTCTATCCATTTCAACACACGGTCTTGTATTCCATGCGCTTTTAGTTTAAGCAGTAAACGTTTGTGTGGAACTTTGTCAGAGGCCTTTTGAAAATCAAGCTATATAAATATCTACCGCTTTACTCTTATCATAGAGGTGGAGGATATCGTGGAAGAAGTCTAAGAGGTTTGTTAAGCAGGAACGTTTGTTACGAAAGTCGTGTTGAGTATCTTTAGGTATGTTATTTTCCTCTAAGTGATTTATGAGTCTGTCTCCTATGAGTGTTTCTAGCATTTTACATACAACTGAGGTTAAGCTAATTGGACGATAGTTACTAGGTAAGGATTTGCTGCCTTTTTTCATATCGGTGTTACGTTGGCGAGATTCCACTGATCAGGCGTAGATCCAGACTGCAAGGATTTATCGAATAGCAATGAGAGTGGTTTGGAGAGCTCATCCTTAGCTTCCTTTAGAACTCTGGGCGAGATTGTATGAGGTTGAAGCGAGGCACGTGAGGCACAAACAGAAACAGTAAGGGAAGCCAGACAAATGAAACAGGAGTTCCATCAACTCCTTATTAAATGCCTATACATCCCTTGGGTATTGCCTTGTTCTATGGGTGCCTGCAATCTCCCAATTTATTAACTGTTTTCTGTTATAGAGATTGCCACCTGTAAGTGGCACCGATAAGCGTGTCTCCCATCAGTAGTTTGTTTAGGGTTTATTCCCCTAGATGGGTTGCCTGCCAAGGTTATAGAGTCCCATCAACCCGGAAACACCCCTTTCAGATACCAGGGGGGCTGATATATATATATATATATATATATATATATATATATATTTTCTTTAATACATACGAGGTTGAAAGAAATGGCAATTTATGCGTTGGAAATTTTATTATTCAAGGTTTCCAGGTCTCTGATGAGTTTTCGCTGGGTGGAAGGAAGTAGATGAATGAGGTTAGCAAAATTCATGGTGGTACAGGGTTACATTAATGTACATGATGATACAGGATATACGAAGCGTTTCACTGGACAACCAGCATTATCAAGTAAGGACAGAATGATATAAAAGGTAAACAGGAAGGGTATATATAGAGGGTGGAGGGTCAGAGGAGGCATAAATCACGGGCAAATGTCTGCTATTGGTGGAGGGGTATTCTAGGAGTGTTAGAGAGAGATCCGCGTCACGCAGGCGCACTGGATGCGGGAAGGTGGTGGTCGGTTGGCGAGGTCGAAGCTGATTTGCTGCGTGTCGAGGGGCGTGGCCTAAGTTGCGTAGTACGTGTGGCGCCGGCAGAAGACGAAGCTGAAGGAGGTAGCACGGGGGGCTGCGTCAAGGGCACCGGGGGGCGAGGGGGGGATTAGGCCCTGTAGGATAGTGCCTTTTGGCAGACGGAAGGATCTGAAGGTCCAGAGTTTGGTTGTTGATGTTAGGATGTAAGGCTTGGATATATAACGCTTCGAGTATTGGTAATCTCCTTGAGTCACTTTCTTTATCGAGTATGGAGGTGTGTTTCTCTAACTCGTTGCGTGTGAGGTATATATATATATATATACGGTATATATGTGCGTTGTGATCTCCCTGGAAAGTTACTGATGGGCATTATACTAACAAAAAAAAGTAATAAGTAAAAAAAAGTAATACTAATAATAATGATAATAATAATAATATATAATAATAATAATAATAATAATAATAATAATAATAATATCAATAAAACTTTACCGAATCTCCTAATTACCGACCGGTAAGGATAATGTTAGGCATAACGTGGAGAGATAAGAAGATAGCCTCTTGGATAAGAGAACAAATAAAAGTAGAAGATATTCTTCGTACCATAAAGAAGAGGAAATGGTCCTGGGCAGGTCATACATTTAAAAGAGATGATAACAGATGGACAACTAGAGCAACAGAATGGGAACCTAGGGATGGAGCTAGACAAAGAACTAGATGGAGGGATGAGATCCGAAAGTTTGCGGGGGTAGGATGGAACAGACTAACATCTGACTGGTTGAAGAGGAAACGTTTGGGAGAGGCCTTTGTCATGCAGTGGACTAACTTAGGCTGATGATGATGATGATGATTATGAATGCAGTCCTCGTGTCTCTTGAAACTCTTACAATGTTATATTCTAGACGTTGTAACAGAAAACAAACAATGTGACAACTAGGTTTACAAGGCCTTCGATCAAGTTGATCACTATGTTTTAGCAAAAAAGTGTTGTAGCCGTAATATACCGCTAGACCATATTATTATTGTACTACATTACCTAAGAATTAAACAAACAATTATTTTAAATTGACAGACATCATGCAGCAAGTAGTTACATTGAGAAGTTAGTGAAACAGGAGGGAGTTCTCTTGCCTTTTTTGTTCAATCATTATATAGATGAAATATTTAAAGAAGTAGTTGAAACTAAATCTGGCTGTACAATGGGAGATCGATCAATCTATCTATTGCCAAACGCCGTGATTCCCGAAGGGGTCGCCATGAACGAAACGCTCCTATGCCCCTCTGTCCCCAGTCAATCGATACCCCTCCTCCCATCCAGCACCGCTTTCATGCATATATTTCTTAATTCCATCCTTCCACTTCTCTTTCAGTCTACCTCTACCTCTCCGTCCTTCTACCTCGCTCTCATACACTCTCTTAGTCATTCTCTCGCTTCCCATATATTCCACATGGCCAAACCATCTCAAGGAGTACCTTTTCACACTTTCCAGCACATTTACATCCACACCACACCGTTCTCGTACTTCTTCATTCGTCTGTCTATCTCTTATTTTAACTCTGCACGCACTATGCAAGTAACTCATTTCCACCCCTCTCACTCTTGATATTTGTCTCTCCATACTTTGCTCCAATAAGTCAATGTTGGGATTACCATCCAAGGACATCTTTACTTCCATGCTGATCATCCTATTTCTTGTTATTACTTTCAGCGTTCCTAAAACCCTCTTCCCCTGTTTCACTCTCTCCCGCACTTCTTCATCCATACTCCCATCTTTACTAAACACACTGCCCAAATACTTAAATGAGCTGACATTCTCTATAACCTGACCGTTCAACCTCACCTCGCACTCTGTGGCTGCACCCCTTTCAAATACCATAACCTTACTCTTACCCACATTTACCTTCACGTTTGTTCACACACTGTTCCAAACATATTTACCAGACGTTGCAACTCCCATTCTTTATCGCTTATCGGAACTGTATCGTCAGCAAACAGCAGTATAGGCAACTTCCACTTGTTTCCTTCCCTTATCAGCGATGCTCTTCCTTGTATTTCTTTCGTGACTCTATCCATGGGAGATGTAAAATGTAATATCCTCGGCTATGCTGATGATCTAGTAACCTAGTTCTTCTGGCTGGGTTAGTTACATATATGGCCATTATTTACAGCAAACTTTATACAGTACAATCATCGATGACCACCAACTTACAATACAGTATACAGAGATACATATAAATGTATGATTTTTAGCACACAAATGTCTGAGCCCTTTCAAAGCATCGAGCTGAATGGTGACAGTGAAGCATTTCGAATATCTTGGTCATATATTGCTTCATACCTTTAGAGATACGGGGGACATCACTATTAGACTAAATAACTGATATTTAGCTTTAAACAATTATAGTTTTTACAAATTTAAAAACCCTTGTCTAGCGGGGGGTCTGTGTCCGTTTTGGGCCTTTTCAGGCCATTCTGACTGCTATATCAACCATCAGCATGAAAGGAACTGTATTGTGCCGAAAACTAGGCGGAAATCGCTACACAATGACACCACATACAGCTACGTAGCACTCGTGGAGCCCTGACAGTGTTACCTCAAAGATGGAAGTTTAGCGGATTTTGCAACATTGTCCGGGAGGCCACAGATGTCGGACGTATGGTTCATTACTGTTCCACCCATTTTCACTCGATTTTCACCCATTTTTCACCCGTTTTTTGCCAGTTTCTTTAACTCGACTTATGTTGCGCGCCGCTAGTTAAGGGTAAACTACTAATTTTATTATATTTTATTATTTTTATAGATGGCTTATGATTTACCATATTTCATATTTTAAGTAAATTGTAATTTTAATAATTGTCACAAATACTAGTGTTTTGCTTAATTTCAAAATGCATCCTTCGTTCTATTCAATAGCTTATATTATGATTTATTACCTATTTTGATTGTGTACTAATTTTCACCTTAGCTTATAAACGGCACTTGCAACTAATTTGTTACGTTTAACTAAATAGGCCTACCTCATATTTGATATTTTTGCATCTAAAACAAAAGAGCAGTGTATATCAGAGGGACCTATGTAAACAAGGTCATCTTATCCTTAGCTCCCCCTTCCACTACCACCACTACCTGGGCCTCACCAACACTACTACCCAAACTACTACGACCACGACCCGTTATACCATGTCTACACCCACCAACACTCAGAGGTGGGCAGGTGCGCGCCATTTGGCGCTCTGCGCTCTGCAATCCGGTGCGCATTACCAATATAGAGGAGCGTGGAGCGAGGAGCGGCAAAATTATGAAATCGGAGTGCAGGCGGGGAGCGCAGCTAGAAATTCGCGCTCCTTTCTGGCGCTCCGGAGGCGATTTTTCCTGTCAACAACAGGTACAAGAACGTCAGTATCGTGTACAGTCATCGTACCGTTCGTACAGTGTTACTCACGGTGTTAGTGAACTGTGATACAGTGATACTATGATAGTGACAGACTGACAGTGTTACAGTTGTTAACTTGTTATATTTTTTTGGGGGCTTTTGGTAACGCAAAGTAAACCTTACGGGCAAGTTACGGCTTACCAAGGGGCCTAAGGGTAAGTCTGGCAGTGGTATAGCCCGAGCCTGTCTGACTGTCTGATAGTCAAAAGACACTATAGACTTCAGAGACTTTATCCTTTTATGGAATCGATACTATCGGAATGTTACTTGAATGTATGGGTGGAAGGGTGGTTTGGGGGATGGTTGGGGGATGGTAGAAGCGTAATTGACTCGTGTTACAAATATGAAGCCGATTGGTGAGGTAGTTTCGCCACCACAGATTTTATTTGTTTTCCTTTTCTTCGTACGGATACGCTGGAAGTGGGCTGTGGGAGGCAGTTGGGGGTGTGGTGGAGGGAAGGCATAAGGGTAAGGCACTTGTTACACAAATATGGAACCGATTGGTGCAATAGTTTCGCCGCCACAGATTTTATTTAGTTTTCCTTGTGAGGCGACCGATAGTCAGCGAGTGGGTGGGAGGAGGGGTTTGGGGTAGTGGTGGTGCCGTGGTGGGTATGCAGAAGGGTAAGGTACATGTGGTAAAAAACGAAAAATATAAAAGCCATAGGTGCACTCGTTTCGCTGCTACGATTTTTTTTCGGCGAGTCAGTATATAATTTTATACGGACCTGGCACTGGGCGTGACAACTGACATCTGACAAGACCCTACTCCCGGCCGTATATATATAATTATTATAAATTATATACCGTCGGACCTGGCAGTTTCGGTCCTAGTTTCTCAGTTTGGACAGTTTCTGTAATTCTTTATGTCATATCATAGATATCAATGGACAGTCACAATGTCACAAACTCACAATGATATCAATCATATCATATCATTGACATTTGCAATGATATCAATCATATCATATCATTGACATTTGATTCATTGATATGACATAAAGAATAACAGAAACTGAGAAAGTGAGAAACTTAAACAGTTAAACTTCAGCAAGACACCATGACTTGAGGTTTTTTGAATGTTTTGAATTCTTGGAATTTAGTGAAGTGAAAGACAAAGGACAAAGTGAAGGACAAAGTATAAATAATTAAATAACTTCTAGAAGCTGTTTTGTTTGTTTGGTTTTTTATATACCTATTTTTGGGAGCGCGGAGCGTAGGAGCGCGGAGCGGGAAGCGCATCGGGTCTGCTGACAAAAGGAGTGCGTGAGCGCTGCCGCATTACCTTATATCTGATGAGCGCGGAGCGCTGCCGCATTACCGGTCCCACCGGAGCGCGCCCACCTCTGCCAACACTACTACCCAGACTACTACAACCACTACCTCCACCAACACTACTACAACCACTACCCCCACCAACACTAGGACTACTACAACCACGACTCCTCATACCACCACTATCCCCACCAACTCTACTACCCATACTACTACAACCACGACCCCTCATACCACCACTATCCCCACCAACACTACTACCCATACTACCATATCCACGACCCCCCCCTCCTATACCCACCAACACTACTACCCAGACTACCACAACCATGACCCCCCACCCTATACCCCAAACTATCCCCACCAACACTACTACCCAGACTACCACAACCACGACCCCCCCCATACCACCAATATCCCCACCAACACTACTACCCAGACTACCACAACCACGACCCCCGCCCATACTACCACTATCGCCACCAACACTACTAACCAGACTACCACATCCACGACAACCCCCTCCCCCCATACCACCACTATCGCCGCTAACACTACTAGCCAGACTACCATAACCACGACCCCCCCCATACCACCACTATCCCCACCAACACTACTACCCAGACTACCACAACCACGACCCCTCCCCCCCAATCCCCACCAACACTACTACCTAGGCTACCACAACAACGACCTCCCCCATACCACCACTATCCCCACCAACACTACTACCCAGACTACCACAACCACGACCCCCCCCCATACCACCACTATCCCCACCAACACTACTACCCAGACTACCACAACCACGACCCCTCCCCCCCAATCCCCACCAACACTACTACCCAGACTACCACAACAACGACCCCCCCCATACCACCACTATCCCCACCACCACTACTACCCAGACTACCATAACCACGTCCCCCCCCCCCCCCTAAAGCGCCACTATCCCCACCAACACTACTACCCAGACTACCACAACCACGACCTCCCCATACCACCACTATCCCCACCAACACTACTACCAAGACTACCACAACCCCCCCCCCCCCCCATACCTGGAGAGGTGTGGTGGAGTGGTCTTGCCACTGGCCTGGTAATCCAAAGGTCCCGGGTTCAAATCCCGATGTATCAATGGGAAGATATTATTGGAATGAAATTTGTGCTGTACCTAGTATCAGTGCATTACCACAAGCCCACCGAAACGTCAATAAAATACCCTCATTGTTCCCTGATTAAATAGCACTGTATCAATATTCCCATATTCAAAATATGCTATAGGGGTGCAATGCCTGGTGAGTTATCTGCTCAACAGGTGGCGTTGTGTGTGTGTAAGTGTGAGAGTCCGAGTGTAGGGGGTGAGACAGTGAAGCACGGGAACGAGGTGGCTTCAGAGATGGGGTCGTTTCGGGCCATGAGTGAGCACCGTGCCTCATGTGAAGGCAAGATGGCAGGTGCTCGTTGTACTCTACGTGCTTCACATGTCTCACTCCCTAGACTGGAACAAGACCTCACGGGCTTCACTGTTCATTGTAAAGCAGTGAATGTTAAGGCTCTCAGCCTAAGTAAGGAAGAGAGGAAGTAAGTTGGAATATAGAAAAAAAAAAAAAAAAAAAAAAACACAACTATCCCCACCAACACTACTACCCAGACTACCACATCCACGACCCCCCCATACCACCACTATCCCCACCAACACTACTACCCAGACTACCACAACCACGACCCCCCCCATACCACCACTATCCCCACCAACACTACTACCCTGACTACCGAAACCACGACCCCCCCCATACCACCACTATTCCCACCAACACTATTACCCAGACTACCACAACCACGAATCCCCACCATACCACCACTATCCCCACCAACACTACTACCCAGACTACCACAACCACGACCCCCCATACCACCACTATCCTCACCAACACTACTACCCAGACTACCACAACCACGACCCCACCCCATACAACCACTATCCCCACCAACACTACTACCCAGACTACCACAACCACGACTCCCCATACCACCACTATCCCCACCAACACTACTACCCAGACTACCACAACCACGACACTCCCCCCCCTTACCATACTATCCCCACCAACACTACTAACCAGACTACCACAACCACGACCCCACCCCATACAACCACTATCCCCACCAACACTACTACCCAAACTACCACAACCACGACCCCCCTCACCTATACCACCACTATCCCCACCAACACTACCACCCAAATTACCACAACCACGACCCCCCCCCCACCCTATACCACCACTATCCCCACCAACACTACTACCCAAACTACCACAACCACGACCCCCCTCACCTATACCACCACTATCCCCACCAACACTACTACCCAGATTACCACAACCACGACCCCCCCCCCCACCCTATACCACCACTATCCCCACCAACACTACTACCCAGATTACCACAACCACGACCCCCCCCCACCCTATACCACCACTATCCCCACCAACACTACTACCCAGATTACCACAACCTCGTCCCCCCCTCCACCCTATACCACCACTATCCCCACCAACACTACTACGCAGACTACCACAACCACGACCACCCCAATACCCCCACTATCCCCACCAACACTACTACACAGACTACCACAACCACGACCCCCCCGCCCCCCCTTTTGGGGTGGAGTGAACTTCTTGCTGTAATAAGATACAGGATGCTCAATACCTTGGTCATCCTCCTGCAACACAACTGCCCCTGCTCCTGTATCACTGGCATCCACAGCCATTTTAAAGAATTTGTGAAAGTTAGGGGTGGAAAGCACTGACTGACTCAACAGGATAGCTTTGAGTTTGTTGAAAGAGGATTCACATGCTTCATTCCACTCAAATGTAACTCCCTTTTTCAGAAGATCTGTGAGTGGTGACATAAGGAGTGAGAAATTTAGAAAAAAAATAGGAATTTAGAAATTTATGGTAGTATCCTACCATACCAAGAAATCTTTGCAATTCTGTCCTAGTCTTAGGTCTGGGAAGATCACTTATCACCTGTACTTTTGCCCCTGGTGGCACAACTAGTCCATTACCAATCACATAACCAAGATACTGAACTTTAGCTTGACCAAATTCACACTTTTATAAATTGGCAACAAGATTAGCCTGAACCAAACGATCAAGAAAGTTACTGACATGGCATAGATGATCTTTCCAGGTGTCACTAAAGACCAGTACATCATCAATATACACAACACATCCTTCCAAACCCTCGGTTACAATGTTCATGAGTTTTTGAAATGTCGCAGGTGCATTTTTTATACCATATGGCATCACAGAACATGCAAAAGTCTTAACAAGAGTTACAAAGCATGAGATATCACTAGCACGCTGAGTCATAGGTACTCTGCCAATATCCCTTTAACAAGTCAAACTTACTGATGTACTGTGCCTTTCCAATCCTATCTAAACAATCTTCCATGCGAGGTATTGGGTGGTGTCTGTTTTGGTGATTTGGTTAACACGTCGATAGTCAATACACAGTCGTTGGGATCCACCTGGTTTTGGAACTAAGGTGACAGGAGAACTCCACTCACTTTTGGCAGGGCTCAATCATCTTGTGGGTGAGTAGGTAGTCAATCTCCTTCTGGATCAGGGAAACCTTCAAGGGATTCACACGGTAGGCTGGCAACTTAATTGGCATCGCATCTCCAACATCAACATCGTGCATCAGAATAGTTGTTCTTCCTGGAGTATCTCGGAACACTTGATGGTACTTCTGGAGTAGAGCCGTGAATTCCTGCCTCTCCTCAGGGGTTAGATGAGATAACTTAGTCTCCAGATCACTCATGATAGCAACATTCTGCCCCAGGCTATCGCTCCAGTTCATACTGCATGGGAGTGCCTCACTTTCGGGGTCTTGAGGAACAGCTACAATGCAGACTGGTTTATCAGGGTCTCTCCTGTGGTACAATTTTAGCATGTTGATGTGACAAAGTTGTTTGCTCTTCCTACGATCTGGCGTGGACTATAACATAGTTCACATCACTGGCTTTCCTTTTACACCGTGTACGGTCCACTAAACTTGGCTTGAAAAGGTTGCCTGTGTATCGGCAGCAGAACTAGGACCTGCTCACCTGGCTGAAGCTGGGGTACTCTTGAGTTCTTGTCATACCATGTTTTCATCTTCTCCTGAGCAGTTCCCAAATTATCTCGATCTAGCTGCAACGCTGTTGATAACCGCTCCTTAAAGTTGCCACATATTCCAACAGGTTGACGTCATCCAATTCCGACAGCCAAAACTCCTTCAACAACTTCATAGGACCTCTAACTTCATGCCCGAAGAGTAGTTCAAAAGGTGAAAAGCCTAGTGATTCATTTGGAGACTCTCTTGAAGCAAACAGCACAAAAGGAAGACCTTTATCCCAATCTTTCTGGTGTTCCAAGCAGTACTTCCTCAGCATAGATTTGAGTGTCTGATGATATCTCTCCAGAGCTCCCTGCGTTTGAGGATGATATGCAGAAGACGTGATTTGTGAGATGCCCAACTCTTTCAAAGACTGCTTAAAAACATTGGACATAAAATTGCTCCCTTGATCTGACTGTACTTCCTTAGGCAATCAAAATCTGTTGAAGAACCCAAGCATCTCTTTCACTACATTCTTCGCCGAAATATTTCTGAGAGGGATTGCTTAAGGATAACGAGTAGCCATGTCAATGAGTGTCAGCAAATAGGAAAACCCTGAAGATGTCTTGGGAAGAGGTCCTATAATATCAACCAACACCCGAGTAAATGGCGTCTCAAAGGGAGGAATGGGAACGAGTGGTGCAACTTTTTCTTTTTTATTACACTTCCCCACTACTTGACAGGTGTGACAAGATTTGCAATACCAGGAAACATCCTTGAAAATACCTGGCCCGTAAAAATGCTTCAGAATATGGGCTGCAGTCTTCCTCACTCCCATGTGTCCTGCCAAACTGTATTCATGAGCCACCCTAATGATATCCTGCCTACAAACTCGAGGGATGACAATTTGATGCACAGCCTCCCATTCACATTCTGCTCATGACGTTGGAGGTCTCCACTTTCTCATTAATACTCCTGACTTAAAATAGTAACAAGTAGAAGCACTGACCGATTCTTCCTCACTACAAGCAGAACTAGCTAAACCTTCCAACTCTGGGTCAGCCTGCTGCAACTCTACCATTTCACGAGGTGATAAATTATCCGCACTGCGGGGAACTGCTTCATCCTCTGAGTGGTTTAAATTAGCAAGGAAAGTATCAGCCAAGAGAACCTCATCCTCTTCATCACCCTCTATATCACTAGTAACTTTAGAATTTGCCCTATTGACAGCACATGCAGGAAACACATCAGAGGAGCCATCCTCGACTCCAGCCACCGGCTCACTAGACAACCGAGGAGCTGGACAAACCCGACCCCCAGCAATGTCGTTGCCAAGGAGAAAAGTCACACCAGACATAGGAAGTGTCTCAACCAATCCTACCATAACTGGACCTTGAACAAAATCAGACTCAAGATTCACTCTGCACAAAGGGACAGACATATAATTACTCCCTAAACCCTGCAACATTACAGTTTCACCAGAGGATTCGAGGAATTATTATAGCCTAAAACACTAGTCACTAGTAGGGATTGGCAAGCACCTGTGTCTCGTAAAATTGTAACAGATTTCCTGTCACTGCCATTAAGTAAACTGACAAAACCATCACAGGAAATTTGCATAGGAACTCTTGAGAGTGTCACCCACATCACTGCTCAAAAGATCAGGAGCTTTATCAGTAGAGCTTACGTTACCCTTCAGAGCACTCAAAGCAGGTACACCAAAATTACTGCTCAAAAGAGGAGCTTTATCAATAGAGCTTACGTTACTCTCCAAAGCACTCAAAGCAGGTGAAACAGTCATTTATAAGACATTGGGAACTCTCAAGAGTGGACACCAGACCAACTGACTGAACATTTGCAGGTTTATTAATAGCATCACACTGTTTCTTAAAACATTTCTCAGCAATAAGACCTAGCCTACCACAATAATAGCATTTCCTCTTTGCAAATTTAGAAGTGGAACTAGTGTTACCCTGCCGAGAAACATTATTCATACTCTCCTTCTTTATACCTGTACTCTGAGAAGAGGATACATATTTACTCTCATATCACTTTATGAGATTAACTGTATAATGTTTGTGAGTGAGAACATACTCATCATCTAAAATTGCAGCATCAGAAACAGTGTCTACCTTTTTCTCATCAATATATAAACTGACATCCTTCCTGACACATCTTTTGAAGTCCTCCAATAAGATAATCTGCTTAAATTTATCAAAATCAGAATTTACGTTCTTAGAGTTTAACCATTGATCCAACAAATCTTCTTTAATTTTGGCATACTCAACATGAGATTGCTTATCCTGCTTGTAAGTGGTCCTAAATTTAGCTCTGTAGGCTTCAGGAACGAGCTCATAGGCTTTAAGAATCAGGCTCTTAACTACATCATAATCATCAGATTGCTCCTGAGACAAAGATACATAAGTGACGAGCTTTACCAGCGAGTACACTCTGAAGGAGTATTGGCCAATTCTGTTTGGGCCATTTGAAACCGTTAGCTGCCTTCTCAAACAATTGAAAGTAATTAGTTACATCAGATTCATTAAAGACGGACAAGTCTGACATTTCTGGCCACATCAAAATTATCAGGATTAGATGACCAATGCACCCCGTGTTTCATATGGTACTCATGGTCTAACTTAGCAATTTCAATTTGTGCCTGTGCTTGTTGAGCACGAGACTGTGCTTCAGCTTCCTGAACATGAACCTGTGCTTCAGCTTGTGCCTATTGAGCTTGTGCCTGTTGAGCCTGTGCCTGTGCTTGAGCTTGTGCCTGTTGAGCCTGAGCCTCCTGAATATGAGCTTGAATCTTTGCAAGTTCAATTTGTTTATCCATGTCAACTGGAGGATTTATATTAAACAGTTTCTGATTAATCATGTCAACAATTTGATTTTTATGAGCACTTGAAGGAGGAGCAAGCTGCAGGTACTGTGCAAGAACTTTGAGTTAGTTTTTATTCCTACTTTCTACCTCAACAACTGTCCTAACACTCTACACAATCTTTAGCTTCCTCAAAGGTAGAAATAGTTGAAGAAGACATCATAAACATTTAAATAGTACAATCAAAGCAAATAATTAAATACATTGTTAAACAAGTCCCAAAGATTCTGGATCAAGGTCGCCAATGTTATGTTTCTGGGGGAGGTGAAATGACACAAACAATAGGCTAAATATAAGATTAAGGACTGATGACATAACCCTCACCAAAAAATACAGGTTCCAGGAAAACTATAATAACAATTCTTACTTTAATTAAATTAAGAATTATAATGTAACAACAAAAATCAGTCTCTTCAGGACAAGTGATAAAAATATATAATGCAACAAGATTTGGCTTAACAAAAACAAATAATCTTCAGAAAATATGCAGGTGAATAATAAATAACTATATACCTCTACTGAAACAATGCAAGGTAAAAATAGTTATATCACAAGAATTAATATTTTCTCAAGATTACTGGAAATAGTTAACCCTTAGGCGCACCTAAAGTATCCAATTAAGTTTTTTTCCCACTCCCTATAAGTATATCTCGGCTCACTCAGAGCCAGCTTCGCGCCCGGCGATAATTTGTTTCTTTGACGTTTTTATCCACCAAAAAATCCTTGTATTTCGATAAATGAGGTACCATCGGCTTTGTTATTGATTGCACTTGAAGATAAGAAAATAAAAACATAGAATAAATACAAAACAAACACATTGGGGCACTCAGTAACAAGAATGGTAAACACAAAATTGAAATACCTTATTTCCAACTCGCGCTAGCTCAAAATGTTGTAGGCAACATTTTTTATTTGCATACATATATGGAAACGGAATTTTATGAGCATTCCACCGGTAACTTCAGAATTACGATAAACCAAATAGTTACCGAGATACACAAATAAAAGTGAAAGTATCGAAAACAGACTGAGCTGTACTCTGCCCGCTTCCCAGCCGCCGTGAGTAAACCCATGTAAACTGAGGGGGTTATCAAGAGTTTCAATTGAACTTGACTTGATACTGAGTGTCTATACCAAAAATGATGCGCGTCAGACGAAAACTTAATTTTTGGCGAATATTTTTAAGTTTAATGACTCTGAACTCATCGTGCACTTAGGGAAATACTAAAGACGGACATGGAGTCATGGTGCACTGTTTAATAACTTAAGGAAATTCCCAAAATATTCACAAAAGCAGGACAAGTAATTAATACAACTATTTAAACTTGTGAAAATACTTCTTCCAAAAAATACAATAATAATACAAGCAACACAATAAAGGGTAACTAAATTAATCTGATCAAATTCACAAACTTGGAAACTAATCCCAAATTAATTAACGATTTACACTGGCAATATTTATAAATGCAATCAAAAGGAAATAACAAAATAATATGAATTTACAGAAAACTCAATGATAATTAATTATTAACCGATCACTAGATTCAATAATAATAATATCTAAGCTATGATATAATATATAGGTGACACTCTTATATACGCAACACTCGGGGACAAAGGTATGATTGCAGGTTGCAAAATCTTGAAGGTAGCCAGGAGAGATATAACACTTCACTAAGTACAATGGTTGCTATGTACAGAGAGAGAGCAGGGGTGACGAGTCAAGTCGATCTGGTTCCTAGAGACAAGGAACTGCGAGCTTATATAGGCCTCCCACAAAACGAGAAAATTATGTACGCCTCACGAGGCACCGAGACACAACCCAGCGACCGCCCGAGATATGATCATGTGGACTGAAAGACGCAATCACTAATCACACTACGTAATCAAATGACACTCTCCACAATGCGCACATTAACCCTATCACTATGGTACTTATTGCATAGCTCACATTACATAACAATATATATATATATATATATACAGTATATACCCAGAATATTGGTTCAGGAGTAAATTATCGAGAGGCCTTCCCTAGTGGTTAAGGCCCCATTAATTGCTCTTTCCATTCACATATTCATAGCCTACGTGAGTTGCAGTTGGGATGTGTGTACATGCTTAGATTGATATGCAGGATTCAAAGTTGCATAATAAATCGCAGGCAGTGTCCACCATTCTTTAACTGCCTGCGTGGTGTAATGCATAAGGTGTTGATATTCGGTGTGAGCGTCCTGGGTTCGAATCCACGGACTGCCACATGTGTTTGTAATATTTCATTAATCGATTTTAGGAGTAGAGTTGGTTGTTGGATAGAACATAATAATTGATATTGGTTCAGGAGTAATTTATCGAGAGACCTTCCCTAGTGGTTAAGGCCCCATTAATTGCTCTTTCCATTAACATATGCATAGCCTTCGTGAGTTGCAGTTGGGATGTGTGTACATGCTTAGATTAATATGCAGGATTCGAAGTTGCATAATAAATCGTAGGCAGTGTCCACCATTCTTTAACTGCCTGCGTGGTGTAATGCATAAGGTGTTGATATTCGGTGTGAGCGTCATGGGTTCGAATCCACGGACTGCCACATGTGTTTGTAATATTTCATTAATCGATTTTAGGAGTAGAGTTGGTTGTTGGATAGAACATAATAATTGATATTGGTTCAGGAGTAATTTATCGAGAGGCCTTCCCTAGTGGTTAAGGCCCCATTAATTGCTCTTTCCATTCACATATGCATAGCCTTCGTGAGTTGCAGTTGGGATGTGTGTACATGCTTAGATTAATATGCAGGATTCGAAGTTGCATAATAAATCGTAGGCAGTGTCCACCATTCTTTAACTGCCTTCGTGGTGTAATATATAAGGTGTTGATATTCGGTGTGAGCGTCCTGGGTTCGAATCCACGGACTGCCACATGTGTTTGTAATATTTCATTAATCGATTTGATTTTAGGAGTAGAGTTGGTTGTTGGATAGAACATAATAATTGATATTGGTTCAGGAGTAATTTATCGAGAGGCCTTCCCTAGTGGTTAAGGCCCCATTAATTGCTCTTTCCATTCACATATGCATAGCCTACGTGAGTTGCAGTTGGGATGTGTGTACATGCTTAGATTGATATGCAGGATTCGAAGTTACATAATAAATCGTAGGCAGTGTCCAACATTCTTTAACTGCCTTCGTGGTGTAATGCATAAGCTGTTGATATTCGGTGTGAGCGTCCTGGGTTCGAATCCACGGACTGCCACATGTGTTTGTAATATTTCATTAATCGATTTTAGGAGTAGAGTTGGATAGAACATAATAATTGATATTGGTTCAGGAGTAATTTATCGAGAGGCCTTCCCTAGTGGTTAAGGCCCCATTAATTGCTCTTTCCATTCACATATGCATAGCCTACATGAGTTGCAGTTGGGATTTGTGTACATGCTTAGATTGATATGCAGGATTTGAAGTTGCATAATAAATCGTAGGCAGTGTCCACCATTCTTTAACTGCCTTCGTGGTGTAAAGCATAAGGTGTTGATATTCGGTGTGAGCGTCCTGGGTTCGAATCCACGGACTGCCACATGTGTTTGTAATATTTCATTAATCGATTTTAGGAGTAGAGTTGGTTGTTGGATAGAACATAATAATATATATATTTATATAAATATATATATATATATATATATATATTGTTATGTTTATGGGTGGGGTGAAATGACACAAACAATACTCAAAATATGAAATGGAAAACTGATATCAAAACCCTCCAAAATATCCAGGTTCAAGGAAAACTAGATTAAAAATTCTTAGTTTAATTAAGTATTATAAAGTAACAATAAAATCGGTCTCTTCAGGACGAGAAAATAAGAATATATAATACACTTAGATTATCAGAAAATATGCAAGGACAAAATTAGTAACTATATACCTTTACTGAAGCAATGCAAAGTAAAAATAATTATATCACAAAATTATATATTTTCACAAGATTACTGGAAATGGTTAAAATCTGTTTAATAACTTAAGGAAATGCACACAATATTAATACAAACAATACAAATAATGAATACAACTATTTGAAAGTGAAATAAGCACTTAAATATTACTTGAGAAAATATTTTAATCTAATCAAATTCACAAACTTGAAAACTAATCAAAAATTAATTAATGCTTTACACTTTCAATATTAATAAATGCAATCAAAAGGAAATAACAAAATAATATGAGTTTACAGAAAACTCAATGATAATTAATTATTAAATTATCACTAGATAATTCACAATGTCAATATATAATATGGGACACACTTATACAGTATACTCAACACTCAAATCACCGGAATCAGCTTGTAGGATGCTTAATATCGTTTAATAGTAGCCAGGAGAGATATGTCACTTCACTAGGTATAAAGCACTATTTACAGGCAGGAGAGAGATGTGATGCTAACATCTGGTCAGTTGAATCTGGAGTTAAGACTGCAAGTACCCAGGGGGTTTATATATCATACCGGAAATACTAGAATTATCTACTGCTCTCTTGAGTGTAATGACTCATGACTGGGAGAGACAGGCTAGAGCCTGACAGGTCTAGATACTTGCCAGAAGTAAGCACATAAGGGGGAAACTAAAATAGTATACTAATCTGCCTTAAATAATCAATATTAATACTGGATTACATAACAATATATATATATATATATATATATATTTGTATATGTATATTAGCTAAGGTTCATTGAGATGGTTTGAAGCACTATAACTGATAGACGTCCTTCCTAATTTGAATAAGATCGCATAATAGTTAGTAAAATATAATAATGCGACCGAATTATTTCATTCGGTACCAGTACCGTATATTAAATAATTTAAATATGATATGATAGGGGCTTACGGTCTATTCGCCCACAAGTCTTTTCGCCCACACTAGGAATTTGTTCGCCCAAACAGTGAAGTTCGTTCGCCCACACCTTGATGTCTTTTCGCCCATACTTTGAAGTTTGTTAGCCTCCCACACTCTAAAATGGCTTATAGAGGAAGCAAGTTTTTTGTATTATGTTGACAAAATGTTGTCCATTCATAATAAAATAATGCTATGAATAATTTGTGTTATCTCATTTCCGGACTTAACTTAGTTTAAATGTCTTCAGATTAATTGGTTAACTGTTCATCATATTCATATTACTAATTCTGTGTAATGTTGAGGCTAAGCATTTTGTTTTAATCCACATTGTCTGACCCATTTAGTATTATATAAGACTTCCATATGAGAGAGAGAGAGAGTATATATAGCTCATATTCAAGGAGCAAATCATAAACAAATATAACAATACTAGTGAAGCATTGTACAACTAGGAATGTCCTGTGTTTTAGTGTGTGAGGAGACTAATGACGTGACCGACTAGAAGGATTAGAGTAGGAGGAGAAGGTATAATAATTATATAGGATTAACTCGGTCACCTTTTCCCGGCCACTTTTCTGGGCAACTATATTCTGGAATATCTAATGTTAATTTTGGAAGCTTCTAAATATATGTTATTATTAGAATGCAGATCATGGTCATTATATCATGCAAACTCAGTATAGTTGTCAATTATATATATATAATATCGCCTCATAGTGCTGCCACAAACATAACTGTCGATCGAAAATTTCCGGAAATAGCCTGTACCTGTGCACTGAGCCCTGTATACATTTTATGTCAACTACTCTAACCTCAAAAGTCCTACATAATTATTATTAATAGTAATTTATTGAAATACTAAAACAAACATTGCTTATTCTCTTTTTTGGATTTTAATGTTCAATAATTTTTCAATTTATGCATTTTAGTTATCACGCTCCTGTTCGTTATGTGTTGACCAGTTGACAAGCATAGTTTGTGAAATGTTTCACTCTTCTATCAGTATTACAACAATCAGTGTTCTTCAGAGCACTCTTAGTGCATATCCCCTCTCCTGCGGCGAGTGTGAGGCACTCACCTTTCAAAACAGTCCCACTCCTATTCTGCCCAGATCTCCAATTCAAGAAATAGCAGATTTTCTCGGTCTTCTACTCAACAAACTCTCTCCCTTAATTAATCTTTCCTTCATACTATGACTTAGACTGCTTTATATGCCGTGTGTTCAGGTATTATGACCCAAACGACCATTGAATTTGGATCTCTGTCACTCTTTTGGCTTTGGGGGAGACACTCGTTACAGGCAGCCTGCCGTTTGTCTCCTCCATACACACATACACAAAAAATACTTATTGAAACTTTTTGCTGTCTTCCAAGTTGTATTGATCTGTAGTATGAAAAAAACAAATTGTGATAGGTTGTCCTGTCATATAATTATTTCATATGAATTGTTGTATATAATTAATTTCGTGTTTCTAATATCGGTATATGTATTGTAGATGTATGGTTTTCAACTCATGTTGTTATTTTCAGTCAACTTCAAATCGCTTAATAGTAGATAAGTTTGAAGTTCGAATTAGATGCACTTTATAATTATGAATGTGTACATTACAGTTGTAACTTACAAGGAAATAAGGTAATCTAGTAAATGTCTTTGATTATGAACAGGCTCTTAAAGTTGTTTATTGTAGTTAATATTAATACAAAAAAAGGAGGTTAAGAGATTAACGTGGACATACTGGTACGTAATACATTGAAAACCAATAGTCAAAATTATGTGAAATGCAATGTTTTATTTCATTTTTTATTTTTGTATTATGTTAGCATCATACACATTGATCTGGGTGTCCATTATACCTTGATACCTTCACCTGACCTATTCGACGAGTGGATTAATTTAGCCAAGTGAGATGAATTTTAATATCTACTTAGTTCTACTGATGACTGAATTATACAGTATTTGATTGATTGTAATTCCCCTGAAACAGTCCAAAAAAGAATACACAAAAATTATATAGATATACTTGTCATGAAGGAGCTTATACAGGGTTTTGCTTGCATTCAATTAAATCGGTAAATTTGGAGGAGAATGATGACATACCTAAGGAAATACTAAACTGTGTAAGGAAATTAAGTAGGCTAATGCTAATCATATTATAGAATGCTTTGCTTAATACATATACAAATAGATGTTTGCAATCACAGGTTAAAACACTTGTGCAAATAATTGTTATGTACTCCCATTTAACCAACTATTAATACTTGACTTACTTATGTACAGGGGTACATATTGCATGTTAATCTTATAATCTAATAACCCTATTATAACAGCTTATATTATTAGCATTGTATTTTCTTGTATCAGCTACAACTCATGCAGACGTTTATGCAAACAAACTTAAGAGTACAGTAAATTCTATTGTTTTATTACCCGACACCTCGGCGATAAAGGGTATTACGTTTGCCCAGGCGCTGCACGAGGTGGTTGACACTAATATTTTTCAAACTCTCATTTTAAATGCCACAAATGGCTTAACCTCTCCGCGGTGCACAGTTTTTTTTTTACAGGGTCATACTGTGCGCATGTATGATGATTTTGGGACCCATTGCCAATTTCGATAAAAAGTACATCAGCGTGTAGGGAATGTTTGCGTGCATCGGCCCATATATATTTGACCCCCCAAAAAATGTCTGGGGGGGGGGGGGGAACGGTCCGTAGTTGAAAAATGTGGAGCGAATGGCACCGCGTGGCTAGATTGCCATCGAGCGGCGAGATTTCCCGGCCGAATTTTCACGCGCCCAGGGGATAGAACCAGAGGGAGGAGAGGGTGGGTTACCGCGTATTATCACGTATATCTCCTTTTTTTATCCCTTTTAGGCTATGTAGAGTACGTATATGTGTGTAGGCCACCAATATAACAATAAATATGCCTCATAGTGTCCAAAAATTGCAATATATAAGGGAATTATCAAAGAATTTTTAGGCGGGAATGAAGATGGGTTGGAGGTTTGGCGGCAATTTATGAGATGTGAGTGTGGTTTGCGCTATAATATTACGTATATCTCGTACTTAGAGCACTGTCATGCTATAATACAGACTTGTACGTATGTAGACGTGCCATATATCAATATATATACCGCATATAGACCATGTAGACTGCCATATATCAATATATATACCGCATATAGACCAATTCATGCGATATTTACGCACATTATCAATGAGTTTCTAGCAGACGGAAGCCTAAAAGGGTGGGTGGGGGTGGGAGGGAGGCATGGAGTGAGTCGTGGAGAGAGGGAAGGCAGGGAGATCTCTAGAAAGATACGCAGCTTTGTGATAATTGTGGAGGCGCCCGAGGTGTATGGATGTCTTGGTATTTTGAACCTTATGTCTACCAGGTGTCTAGGGTTCGTTGCCACACAGAGGTCTACAATAACATGAGTCCTGAATGCGTATGTCGTACGCATAAATGGCTTTCTGAATTGCATTTTTATGCAAGCAGACATTGCATTTTAGACACATGTGAAGTACCACAGAAATATGTAGGCCATTGACTGTAAATAAAGTACTATATTATAGACCAGGAACGAGGGTGGTCAGTAAACATCGGCTTAACCTTTTTTGATAGAGAGCTAAATATAGACTGGTGTCGCCTTACACTTGCGAAATGGTAGATTGCCACCAGAAAACTTATATTTATTTATTTCCAAATAATATGCAATCTAAATGTATATTTGAGACCTACTGCTAGTATTTGTATGACAGTCATGACTATGTATAATCCAATATACGCGCGTAAGGGCGTAGGCGAGACATTAGAAAGATGGTTGAGCAATTTTCGACACCCACACAGTTATTATTCACTATTATTTACAATATTATACAATACAAATGTATTTGTGAAGAGTATTTTATGCATTATTGTATTTATACAAATATTGTTCCCAGAGAGAGCTGCTGTGGCTGGAGGGAGCAGCAAGGGTCACCCAGTGACCGCTTGACCATGTGATAATGACTGGAGTCACACTGAGAGGGGCAATTTTGCTGAGTGTTTGGGCAATTTTTGACAGAATAAAGTTATATAATTACTAATTCTTGACAGAGACAAACTTTTATAAACCTTTGCATGATATAATTGATAATCCCATCAATTTGCAAACGTAAATTGATGGGATAATTCATTTTTGTTTTGTATATTGTTATTTCGATTGTAGACACGAAGTTTTGAGTGACATTTGGTATGAGCTCCTGTGGCATGGTTGGTAAGGTCGCGGACTGGGAAACTCAAAGTGTGGGAGGGTAGTGGGATCGAATCCAAGATATGGGGAGGGTTTTATATTGTTTAGATACATTTTGATAAAAATTTGTTTTTACAAGATCATGCCATTGTATTCAAACAATATGAAATATTCATAGAATATATCATATTGTAATAATACAATGACATGACCTTGTATTTTTGTATTTTTTTGTATTGTTTTATTTTATTATCTTAGTAGGTTTGACAGGATTTATTGAAACATGTTTATTTTTGTATAATTCATTTGAGGTAAGAAAATATATACACATTACTTAGGCTATAACAAACATATATATTGATATACTAAAAAAGAAGACATATTACATGTAAATCTTTGAAACTTATAAACTAAATAATGAAACATACAATTATATAATGTAAAAGCTATATCACAGGGACATCTTTGGAACTTATACATTATATAATATATATGTTACATTATGAGGTAGCGTGATCAATTAGGTCAGGTCAGGTAAGGTAGGGCGCGAGTCCAGGGCAGGGCAGGGCAGGGGGCGAGTCCAGGGCAGGGCAGGGCAGGGCAGGGCAGGGGGCGGCACTCAGTAGTTTTTGAATGTGTGGTAGTCCCTGAAGCAGTCACCCAAGCAGAGTGCAACTTTGCACTCCGCGCACATTGTGGTGATCCTTTTGGTGACGTGGGGTTTTCTGACACTGGAGCTGCAGACGTGGCACTGCACCTGCCTGTGACGAGTACCAATCAGCTCGGTGTTGGTTGGGTAGTGTCTTTCGACACCAAGCTGGATGCGGTCAGGAACGTGATCCCCACACCATGCCGTACGTCTGTGAGTGGTGGTGCCATACTTCTCCAGGAATTGATATGCCACGTTGTACACAAACTCCCTGAATTTTAGCTTCTGGTTTGGGGACATCTCTCTCTTCACCAACCACAAGTTGTAGGCGTTGAGCATCGTGATGTCAACTAGGTGGAGGAAGAGCTTGTGATACCACTTCACAGTCTTCCTCAGACACTCAACGCCTGACAGTTGACAGTCAGACTTGTCCACCAGGCGCATGTTCTTAGCGTAGTCCACTACCATGTCGGGCTTATAGATGGTCTTCCTGGTTCTGTAGTGGATTTTACCAGAGTCCATCTGGGCACCTGTGTGGACTGTGGAAAGCAGGTGGACATCTCTTTTGTCCTTCCACTTCAGGGCTACCACTTTCCCGGACTTTTCAAGCTGCTTGTACTTCTGCCCCTTTCGTCGCCTTCTTCGGACATGCCTCTCGCGGTGTTCCTGGACCAGTTCGTCTTCAGAAGGTGTGTCACTGGAGGAGGCATCTGTAAGAGGAATGACATTACCGGTGAACTTAGGCATAAACTTTCTTGTCTTTCTGACAGTCCCACATGACCCCGTTTGGTTGTCATAAAGAAACTGGCAGAGAGCAGGAGAAGTATACCAGTTGTCAGTGTAGATGATGTGGCCTTTGCCCAGGTAAGGTGCCAACATTTTCCTGACGATGGCACCTGACATGCCCATGGGGTCACCGGCAGCGGCTTTCGGTACGTCAATGTCAGTGTCTGTATACACGATCATGTCAAGCACTATTCCAGTTTCACAGTCACACAAAACGAAGAGCTTGATTCCAAACCTATGCCTTTTCAAGGGGATATACTGCTTGAAAACAAGACGTCCTTTGAAGAGCACGAGCGACTCATCAATCACCATATTGAGGAAGGGGTAAAAGTATTTCCTATATCTCTCCAACAACATGGTGAACACATCCCGAACTTTCCATATCCTGTCAATCCTGTTAGGATTGTCGTTGTCTGCAAAGTGCATAAATCTTAGCAGCAACAAAAATCTGTCACGAGTCATGAACTTATTGAAAGTTGGGGTGGCGATGAGAGGGTCGTGCTTCCAGTAGTGTTGCAACACATGCTTCTTGCAAAGAGGCATGAGGAACAACAAGGCAAAAAACGTCATGAATTCTTCCACAGTCGTATCCACCCAGCCTCCTATTCTCGCTTTTGGAGAAATGACGTCCAATCTGCCAAACACCCACCTGTAGTAGGCGTTTGTTTGGGCAACGATGTAAGTCATTACCTCAAAATCGAAAAAAGCGAGGAAGAAGTCGCTTTCGTTTGCGTGTTCGTCACAGGGCCAGTCATCAGTTGTACCTGACGTCCCAGGATTGAACTGGGGCACGTCAGGCACAAAATTGACCCCGTCAGACCTCTCAAACGAAGGCATGCCAGGGATCGGAATGTCGTCTCCGTCTCCGTCTGCTTCTGCGTCTGAAATATCGCTGTCATGTTCGCGATACAACACAGCATCATCATCACCCTCCTCTTCACTAGACAGACGCCCTTCTTCATTCTCGTCACCGACGTCTGACTCAATTTCACTGTCCACTCCCAAATCCCCCCACCCTTGGTCCCGTGCTATGGCGTCGTCGTCGAAACCAGGGCTGCCAATGCCTTGCGAATCACCATCAAACAGCAGGGCGGCGTACTTGGATGGTGTCAGAGTTTTTCTGGTCACTCTAGCACATACGGGCGTCTTATGGACAGGGGCAGAAGGGCCGGCAGGGGCGGCAGTGGTGCGTGGTGCAGTGGGCCTGAAGGCAGGCAAGATGATGGTGGTGCCTGTCACCCCTTTCCCTTTCTCTTTCCCTGTTCCTTGGGCAGGGGCATGCAGGGCCGGCAGGGCCAGCAGTCGCTTTCCCTCTCCCTTTCCCCATCCCTTTTCCTTGAGTAGGGGCAGCAGGGGCGGCAGGGATGGCAGGGGCAGCCGGGCCAGGGGCGGCTGGTGGTGGTGGTGGTGGCAGGGTCACTGTGGCAAGCGTACGGGTTCTCTTCCCTACGCCCGTGCCTTTGATTTTGCCTGGCCCCGCAGGTTCTGCAGCCCTAGGGCGGCCTCCTGCGTCGCTGGTACTGGTGGCAGGGGTGGCAGTGGTGGTGGTAGTGGTTGTTGCAGTGGCCTGGGTCGTGGTGGCAGTGTCCCGAAAGACCAATGACCTCTGTGCCATTGCCCTGCTTGCACATATTTTTCGTGCTTTGGGTGCTGGTGCTTCGTCCTCCGAGCTGTAGAGCATGTCGTACTCATAGCTAGGGTCTTTAGCAGCCACCCTCTGCCTTCCACTGCGGCTGACACCACCAGAAGGAGGGCTGGTTGTGTCATCAGGGAGCGAGCGTGAGTGACGTGTGGGCTCCATGACTAGTGCTTGGTTACTGGCGCGGTGGTGCTTGCACGAGTGCGGGGCGAGCGTGTGGCGGGGTGGTATCGAGAGTTGACATGTAGTACTATACCCACACCAATTTTTAGCCGCCTGCCTATAAACGCGCGGTTTTGGTACGGGTTCAAAAGCCTCGCTCTTAAGAGTCTTCCCGCAGTCCGCCGGGGGAACTCTTAAGAGTCTTCCGGCAGTTCCCGGGTTAATGAAGTTTTATGCGGATACAAAGTTATGTAATATGCTTCTTGTGTACCTTGTAAATTTGAAGAAATTAAATCTCTTCCCGTGGCAGCAGTGCGCACAGGGGACTCTCCTGGTATGGATGATAGAATGCGTAGGATTTATGAGGATTTACAATGTACCAATTTTCCTGAGGCTCAGGGTCCACTTAAGGCATTATTGAGGGAATTTAATGAGTCCGTACATGTAACCCTTAATTGGCGGCGCGCAACTTAAGTCGTGTGAAATAAATATGGACTATGTGGCGGTTCACAACTTATGTCGAGCGCCATTTTCAGCACGTAATGTTGCTGGGAGAGAGAGCTGAGCGGTGTAAGGAGCGTAGCAACTGTATGACCGTCCCCCACCACCGCGGTGGACCAAATTAACTGTATTCTAACTTCCTCCCCCTCTTCTCACTCGCTACACAGGGAATTATGTAGGGAAATTACCTAATTAGAGGGTTTTTGCACTCATGTTGCACGATCGTTGCAAGAGAACCAGTGGTCGTACAAGGATGGTTCGGGTGTCAATGGAAAGCTGTGTTTATGCCCTTTCAGGGATAGATATTTGTTTTACGCTCTGGGTCTTATTTAGGCATGAAAATGATCACGTAAACAACCCTATTTAGGGTAAAAACCCCCTGCTGGGCGCTACGGTCAAATAGACCACCTAGCCCGCTAATTAAGGGTTAAAGGGGGATGTGATCGGGTTTACTGACATTATGGACCATAAAATTGTGTTGAGTGCCAAGAACCAAAAACCAGTTTTCCTTCCTATGTACCGGCTTATCGCACAATCAACGGGAATTGACTGATAAACATGTTTCAGATTTACTTTCTCAAGACGTACTTTAACCTTCTTAGTCACTTTGGCGTTCACCTCTTTTCTTAGTCCCGAAGAAGGCGAAGGGGGAGTTTTGAGTCGTGGTAGATTTTAGAAGACTTAATACCATCATGGAGACCGATCATTTTCATATACCGGCGATACCGGAAATGTTTGCTAGTTTGGGAACACAGAACAGGGTATTCTCCACCCTCGACCTTTCGAGTGGGTTTCATCAAATCGGGTTATCACCGGAATCACGACAATATACAGCATTTAATTCTCACTCCGGTACCTTCGAGTATAAGCGCCTTCCTATGGGCCTTGAAAATTCACCTGCGATTTTTCAGAGATTAATGAATAATGTATTGGCAGGATTGATCGGCCATAATGTTTATGTATATATAGACGATATTATTATTTTTGTCTAGAACGGTAGAGGAACATCTTATCGCACTGAGAAATATACTTTCTAAATTAAATGAGGCAGGCTTAAAAATTTAAATCAGTAAATGTGAATTCTTTAAAAAGAAACTATAATTTTGGGGGCATGAATTAACTCCAGACAGAGTAAATACTACTGCTCAATTAACAAATTCTATCGCTAATTTTCTGACGCCCACTAACTTAAAAAAGTTAAGGCAATTCCTGGGGTTATCAGGATACTATCGGGCTTTTATACATAATTACGCTGCTATTGCGAAGCCCCTATATATTTTACTCAAGAAGGACGCTAAATTTTTGTGGGGAGTTGAACAAGAGGGTTCTCTTACTGAATTAAAGGTGAGCTTAACATCTCGACCGACCCTTGCTTTCCCTGATTTTAAGAAACCTTTCTATATTAATTCTGATGCATCATATACTGGGTTTGGGGCTGTTTTTATGCAGTATGACGATAGGGATCTCTTACGGCCGTTAGGATTCGCTACCCGTTCTTTAAAACCTGCAGAACAGAATTATTGTGTTACCGACTTGGAAGGTGCAGCGCTAATTTGGGCGTTAAATATACTTTGAGAGGTAATATATGGTTATGAAGTAACTGTTTGGACATACCATAAGCCTCTAATTAAATTATTTGATGATAAACTTCCCACGGGAAGACGTGCACGGTGGAAGTTGACTTTAGCATCATACAATCATACTTTATTGTACGTTGAAGGCAAGCTCAACACAGTTGCCGATGCGTTGTCAAGGAATCCTGTTTGTTTGGTGTCTGTGAACGCACTCATGCGCAGTCAAAATATTGCGCAAGACCAACGAAACAATATTTTTTGGGGTAAAGTAATTTTTGCTTTGGAATCGGGTGATTTTAGCGATACTGTTCCTGGTCACCCCAACTTAGCAGGTTTTGATTTTTTAAATTTTGTAATTAATGAGGGCTGTTTGTACAGAAAGCGGTATTTACACGACAGGGTAGTTTTACAGCTCGTCATCCCAGATTCGCAAATTAGTACATTATTACCTATTTTACATGGCCATGATCCAATTGGGCATCCGGGGAAGCTTCGTCCGTTGAAACAAGCTCAGAGAAATTATTATTGGCGGACAATGAAAAAGGATATAGATAGATATATTGACTGTTGTTTTACATGCACCACTATTAAGCCTAAGTTGAGCTCGGAAGCGAAAATCGGGGACTATCCGATTCCAGCGTATCCATTTGATGTGGTTGCTATAGATTTATTGAAACTTCCGTTGACATACGCCGGTAATCAATATATTACTATTTGTCACTTTTCACGGTATGTCGTGTTATCGTTGTTGCAGGATAAAGAGGCGAAATCGGTCACTAATAAATGTTTAGCGGACGTGGTGTGTAAATTTGGTTGTCCTAATACAATTATTATAACTGATAATGGAACAGAATTTTGTAATTCTAGTATGACGAAACTTTGCAATGAATATTCTATATAGATCATGTCACTGTTTGTCCTCATTCACCCCAGTCAAATGGCTTGGCGGAACGCGCTAATCAGTCTCTTATCCATGCTCTTCACGTCTTCTTATTAGATCGTGATACGAGTACTTGGGATTCAGTTCGTCATTTTGCAGAATCGACACTAAATTGTTCGATAAATTCGTCGATCGCGGATTCGCCGTATTTTATTGTTTTTGGTAGAGATGTGAGACTTCCTCACAGTTTGTTGGTTCAATCTAATTATCCTGTTTATAACTGCGATGATTACGTTTTGTATCACTTGAATAAATTTCGGTCTATTTATAAGACTTTACGCAGTTCTCTGTCGAAATCAAAGGAGGACATGATGAATGTAGCGAATAAACGTAAGAGGAATTTTAATATTGTTGTAGGTGATTTTGTTTATTTGAGGGAATTTTACGCTAAATATAAATTACAACCTGTTTTCGAGGGTCCTTACCGCGTAATTTCAGTCGACACGAATAGTACTGTTATAAAACACTTAGAAAATGGCGTTGAGAAAAGGGCACATGTGAATCATTTGAAACGTGTAATACGCAATCTACCTGGCCATGAAAATATTTCTGTTGACCACAAACCGTTGAGTCCAAGGAATGTTAAGGGACGTAAATGGCATAAAAAGACAAATGTTGCTCATAAATATAATTTAAGATCGAGTATTGTTGCTTTTGTTAAAGAGGGAAGTAATGTTGTAGCTCAATGGTGGGTTGACAGTTTTGGTATGAATTTGGATTAATTGTACATGTAAAGTTTTAGTCATCATATTTTTTTTTGGTTCCTCAGTGGGTGTCGTAGGGAGGATTGTGGGGCACATCTTGGTAGTTTGGATACTGGGATGGTTGGCTGGACGGCTACGCACTGTCGCCGCTAGTGCAGACAATCCTGCCAATCTCACTCGGTCGGGGTTGATTATGAAACCTCAAGGTGACTTAGTAATGGTAAACGATGTAGTAGGATCTTTCGTGGATATGTCATACTTAACTAAGATTAAACGTGGATGTGGTAGTGTTTCGGAGAATGTCATCAACACGAGGGATATGTTAGACAAGGTACAGGATTTGACTAAGCACTCTAATACTCAGAATGTGGATTTACTTCATTTAATGTGCTGGAAATTGTCTGTTGTGCAGTCTGAGGTGGATCATGTTTTTCGTAATGCAGAACCTGACTCACTCTCTTGCCGTAAACGGGGTTTGATTAATATTGGTGGTAAACTACTTGGGGGCTTGTTTGGCCTCGTCACTGAGGAAGACCTTCGGTCTGTTGAGAGTAAAATTCAGGATCTTTCTGTATATTTGGAGAAACAGAACAGGATTATGTCTACCAACAACATGAATTTGCAGAGTATTGTGAACTCTGTTAATTATTTGAGTTCGGTTCTTAATGAGGTGCAGATTTCCCTCAATGCATTAGAGAGTAACGTAACGTTCTTTGAAGAGCTTGTTGTGATATCCACTGTATAGACACTTTCCATATTATGTCTAATATTTTGGGGAAGGATTTTGAACGCTATATGCATGCTTTAGTTCACGCGGAGAATGGCCTAGTGACATCTGACTTACTTTCCTTGGCTGACTTATCCGATTTGCTGAAATTGGCAAATAGGGAATTCGAATTGGTACCTTTAGTGGGTCATTCAGAATTAGAGTCTTATTACCTTTTTTTCGAGGTGTATGTGAGTCATGGTAAATTTCTTATTTTGATCCCTTTTGCATCTGACATGATTTTGTCTTGGTCTGAAATTATATCTTTTCCGGTAAAATTTCATAATTCTTTGCTCACTATTAATTTTCCTTCCGAGAATTTGCTGGTTTCAAAAGGGAAGTATACAGATGAATACTATTCTTTACTGAGTTCCTCCACTGTTCATGCGCTTTGTCACACGGCTCTCGGCTTGTTTACCATTTGCCCAGCGTTTGCTGTTCCTTTACTGCCGATGATTTCTAACAAATGCGTTCAAGCAATTATCGGCAGTGCCGATGTCCTGGATGATTGTAATTTCACTCCGGTTCAATTTCACCCATTTTTTCACGTTCACATATTTAATACTAATTTTCTTTATTTTGTGAATGCTTCAGAACTACTTATTACTTGCCCGGACAGAGCACCCTTTCATAAATCATCTATTGGCCAAGTTCATGTAAGGGACTCGTGTCTGTTGCTTTCATCTCATCTTACTCTGTACCCATCATTCACTCACATGCTTTCGTTCACAGAACAGGATATTCTTTTTGCTAGCATTCCGTCTGAAGTTAACATTACAAACAACTTTTCATTTCCTTAGATCATTTTGCGTGAGATTGAAACTTTGGAGCTGATAAACACATCCATGGATACGTTGTCATTTATGCATTTCGTTCGCCCGGAGTACATCTACCCTCTCCCAATGTTCACTGGACTTGTCTTGTTTGTTTTCATTGTCATTTTCCTTATAATTTCCAAGAACATTGAGGGTAGGTTGACAAGGATTGAGCTTATTCAAACTATTAGGACATAAATTGTTTTCATTATATTGAGAGCAGTAGAGGACTGTAAACAGACCTGTGGTATTTTGGTTGGTCCGATTCCGTGTTTAACTTACTTTACATAACTTTTGTTTGTATCTTGGGATTTTCTTTTTCAGATTTGTTTAATATTTTAACTTTAACTATTTCTATTTTTTTGCATATAGCTATTTTGCACAAATTATTTAATATTGTATATTGCATATATCTGATTGGTTTAATTTTCTTTCCTTGTTATTTCATGTTGATCAGATTTCAATTTTGTTCTCTATCTCTTTCTTTTCTTTATTATAATCTTCACCGTAGTGTTTTTCGATATTGAAAAAATAGCTATATTCTACTTCTACAGCTTCGTCACGGTGCTATCAATTTTGAAATCTAGTATTTTAACTCTTGAAACACGAATTATCAAATGTATTATAAGTGGTAGCTTAGGCTATAACCTACAATTTATTGTATTCATATTTCCGAACAATTAATGACTAGATAGAATTTCTATCAAAGACATTGATCGAGTTATGTGGTAATTGGTTGGTCCTATCAAAGGACGCTATAAACTTTCTCTGCATTTATTCTCCTATGTTCGATTTTGCTCTTGTGTCTTTGTTTGTTTAGGATATATATACATTTCTATATATATATATCTCTACTAGTAGGGATACCCGGCGTTGCCCGAGTATGACAGACAAACAGACACACGAACTGATTTAATAATATAGATACTGTACCACCATAATCACCATCACTACTACTACCATAATCACCATCCTCAATCACTACTACCACAATCATCACAATACTACTACTACCATAATCACCGGCCTCGACCTCCCTGTGCCGCATTAAACGGCGACCCCGTTTTCGGCCGCTAAATGACCTCCGATTATGGATCTGACCTCATCCGTACCCCCATTTTGGGGGGCTGCGAACAACTTTCGTTCCATACACCTTTTCGATCGGAGGCCTCCTTCTGCCCCAAACGGCAATTGTTTTCATTTTTTCAATTTCGGGCTCGAAACTACCTCCGATCGTGGCCTCGCCCCCTCTATGCCTTGACCCAGGTCAATTGACACCCACATGCAAAGTTTCAGCTCCCCAGGTCCAAAACTGCGGCCGCCTATTAAGAACGCACAGACAAACAGACACACGAACTGATTTAATAATATAATATATATATATATATATATATATATATATATATATATATATATATATATATATATTACATATACGGTATAATTTTATATATACATATACCTGTATATAAATATACTGGTATATACAGGTATATATATATATATATATATATAGTACGAGTACCCCCTCACTTGTGTAATATCACGGGGTCAAGAGGCCAGTTCGTGTTTATGAAACCAGACCTCTCCACTACTTGGATTAATTTTACTTAATACTTAACCATTCAATATATTAGTGTACTTCTGAGTAAGTCTTAAGATATCATTTCATTAAAACTATTGTGAATTATTCTCAAGTTTCAGTTACCTGATACTAATTAATATACATTGAATTATTAATTAATGTCCGTATGAGACGGAGAAAGATGGCAACATTTTGAGTTATTTAAACAAAGTAGCTCTAAACCCTACCATTATAAAATTATAAAAGAAGCAGAACTTCAAGTTTGGGAAGCTTGAAAAGTTAAATGAGAGGTAGAGTTAATCGATTAACTTAACCGATTAACTTTTAAAATGAACTTAACTTAACTAGTTAATTCCCAAATTCGAGTTAACTTAGCTTAACTTAGTTGATAAAAAACTAAAATTAACTTAACTTAACAAGTTAATTTAATGAGTTAATGGACCCAACTCTGTGTATATACTGTATAATTGTATATATATATATATATATATATATATATATATATATACAGAGAGAGAGAGAGAGAGAGGAACAGGATGACAAGCGTTGCAACAAACAGCATCTTTATTTTCCAGACGTTTCGACACATAACTTATGTCATCATCAGTAATTTAAAAACAAGAAAAAAACCTACATTACACTCGTATATCTATAAATAAGCAAAATTGTGGGAGATTTGTAAACTGAAACTATAAAACTTCAATATTGAAAGTAAATTATAGTGGGAGGATAAACTGGTAATATTTAAAAGGCAATATAGTACAGAATGCCAAAACAAAAATAGCCATAACTTTATATATTAAAAGAGAGTAAAAGGGGGTAATTTTACAATGCTCACAAGTTACTGAACAATGCTTAGAAGAACAGCGGACTGATAATTATTAAGGGAGGGTTTATTTATATAAATGTGGAGAGACTCTAGTATCCTTAGATTTTTGTGTTAACAGAATCAATAATAGTGACGTCACAGGGTTAACAGATACTTTACAATCGTAGCAATGTTCTCTTACACTTGAGTGCAAGATAGGGACACCCGTCCAGCTAGACTGACCCATATGTTCATCGATACTAAATGTTCAATATTGAAGTTTTATAGTCACAGTTTACAAATCTCCCACAATTTTGCTTATTTATAGATATACGAGTGTAATGTAGGTTTTTTTCTTGTTTTTAGATCACTGATGATGACATAAGTTGTGTCTAAACGTCTGGAAAATAAAGAGGCTGTTTGTTGCAACGCTTGTCATCCTTTTCATCTACAATGTTCGGTTCCCCAGGAACAAACCTATCTCTCACATATATATGTATACATATATATATGAGAGATAGGTTTGTATATATATATAAATATATATATTATATATATATAAATATATATATTATATATATTTATATATATGTGAGAGAGAGAGAGAGAGAGAGAGAGAGAGAGAGAGAGAGAGAGAGAGAGAGAGCTAAAGGGTAGATGAATTCACGATTAAGACAATACCATTAAACCTAACAATAAGCACAAATTAAACCAGATATACGAAGAAAGTATAGAGAGAGTAAAACGTAGAATTACAAAAATTATCCATAATATTATAAATCTTCCAAATCTTCCATATGAAGATAGGTTGAAGAGATTAGGCTTACATTCGTTAGAGAGACGCAGAGTTAGAGGGGATATGATTATATATTATATATAGAGGTGTTCAAGTGGTTAGTGGGATTAATAAAGGGGACATGAAAGATGTACTAACGATCAGTTATTGCAAAAGAACTCGAACAAATAAGAACATAACAAAATTGGAGTCTGCAGAAATCCGATTGGCACACACAAGGCAGATCCCTCTCACACCCAACCCCTATTACAAGGCCTAATTATAGGCCCAGCTTACTAATACCATGAGGGCCGACCTCACCAAAACGGTCAGAGGTCAGACAATGGGGGTCTGCAGAGCACCGATTGGCCCACGCCCGGCAGATCCCCCTCACACCCAACCCCTCTCACCATATGCCTATCTATTTTTTTCTTAAAGCTCTCTATCGTTCTTAAGAACATAAGAAAATGGGAGCCTTCAAAAAGCCGATTGGCCCACACAAGGCAGATCCCTCTCACACCCAATCCCTATTACAAGGCCTAATTATAGGCCCAGCTTACTAATACCATGAGGACCGACCTCACCAAAATCGGTCAGAGGTCAGACAATGGGGGTCTGCAGAGCGCCGATTGGCCCACACCCGGCATATTTCCCTCACACTCAACCCATCTCGTCCATATGCCTATCTAATTTTTTACTACGTTTTTTATCCCACTATGGCACTTGGTAGCCTATTCCCCCTGTCTACAACTCTGTTACCAAACCAATATTTGCCTATATCTTTTCTGAAACGAAATTTATCTAATTTGAAACCAATTGTTCTAGTACTTTAGCTATCACTGAGCTTTAGTACATCTTTCATTTCCCCTTTAGTAATCCCACTAACCCACTTGAACACCTCTATCATATCCCCTCTAATTATGCGTCTCTCTAACGAATGTAAGCCTAATTTCTTCAACCTTTCTTCATTTGGAAGATGTATAATATTATGGATATTTCTTTGCATTCTACGTTGTACTCTCTCCAAAGAATCTATGTCCATTTTGTAATAAGGACACCAAAATAGTACAGCATAATCCATATGGGGTCTCACTAATGACAAGTAAAGTTTCAAGATAACATCAGAAGTTCTGTTACTCAAACTCCTAGATATGAACCCGTGAATCCTGTTTGCCTTGTTACGAACGCTTATACTCTGTTTTCTAGGTTTCAACTCATTGCTACCAAACACACCTAGATCTTCCTCACAGTCTGAGTTTTCTAAAACCCATATTAAAAAACTTTCCACAAATAATATAGGTAGCGCCAACGAACTTGACAATAATCTTGACCCCTTAACTTCTTATAACTCAACACATGAAAGCAATCAGGCTGACTTTCTATAATTTTGGAAGAGTCCACCAAAGTAATAGGTGTAGATATTTACAGCCAGCTTGATCAAGACATGTACAAAGAGGGCAGGGATCAAGATTATTGTCAAGTTCGTTCGCGCTACCGATAGTGCTGAACCTTTTCAATTCTAACTTCCAGGCATGGTTGAGTGTTGTATTCATATTGAAGCTAAACAGAGAGAGAGAGAGAATATATATTTATAAATATATATATATATATATATATATATATATATATATATATATATATATATATATATATATATATATTGTCACTCCCAAATGAGTTTGTAGCCTATATAATTTGTGAGTGGGTTATAGTTGCAAGGCCTGTTGTGGGGGGGGACCCTGATCGAGGCTAGTAGCTAGCTAGCCCTCGTGGCTAGCAGGACGGCGCCTGTAGTCTGTGTGGCCGGTTGGCTATTACTATAATTAATTAGTGTATTTAGCCTGTGTGCAATTATTTCGTCTATCATAAGTTTACGCAATGTTGTCTTATGTTTTACTTGATTACTTTGTATTGCTAGTGAGAGCCCAGGCTGCCTAGTTAATTTTTATGTTCTGGCGGTGCCTGGCGCTTCCCTTCCTCCCTCCCTCGTCTTGGCCGTGGGAACCAGAGCGAGTGCTAGAGCTCACTCTAGTCCTGTCTCTCGTTGTGTCAACATCACTTTTGGGTGTCGGTCGAGCATGCTCCTTTTGTTTCCCTTGCATACCGCATATTTCTTTTTGGTTCTTTATTTGATTTGAGCATAGCAGGGGCTGGAGTCATATTGAGCATATTGTTTTGTTTTAATATCTTTAGTTTAATCTTAATTACTGCATTCATTCCTTCATTGGCAATCTAGCATGTAAGCTTCTCCTTTTATTCCTCCAGGTTCTTTTCCATTATTTTGCTGCATTGTTATTCATCATTATATGTGCATATTATTCCTGGTTGATGTCGCTAGTGGATTGGGGATTGGCCTGTTTATCTAGCACTTGTTGAGCCCTTGAGGGCCGAGGTTTTTGGGTGGTGGGGAGGCCAGTATACTGCCATAATAGGCTACCTTGTTTTTCCTTCCACCACACAGTATCCTCCAACTCGGGCCTTATTTAACCCTTTAAGGGTGGCAGCCAATTTCTAACCTACTAGGATATCAACCCTTGGGCCTTGTGTAGTTTTAGCAACAATACATCTGGTGCAGTTAGGGACTAGGGGTGGAGCCTGTTACTAGGTGATGTTGTCCCCATTGTACCCGGGTGTATTAAGCTAACCCCAGATGATGTTTTAAGCAATAAGTAATTAAAATTGTTTATCCCTTACAACACCACTGCCGTGCTGTGCTGAAGAGAGCCAGTCGGTGTATTATTAGGACATAGGCTAGTGATAATAGGCTTGGCACAGTGGTTTATTGTACTGGACTTTCCATGGGTTTTTGCTTTGTATTGTTCTCAATTCCTAAGGGATTGGGCATGATACAGAGTGTTCTGGGAGTCTAGTAGTGGTATAGTTGGGTAATGTTGGTGCAGTATAGAATAACCTTAGAAGTTCTCTTGCATACTACACGCACTATGGAATAGACTCGGGGACAATAGATATTTTTGTGTCCCCTTGTTACTGCTTTAATAAGCAAAGAGGAAGATAAAAAAAAATCCTAGAGAACCTGCGCGTCTTGGTGTTTGAGTCAGATATTAAGAGCGTGTCTGTTGCAGGGTTGTACGGTGCTGTGGGCTAGGCTATGTAAGCATCTGGTTGCCCCGGCTCCCCTCGTAACAATATATATATATATATATATATATATATATATATATATATATATATATATATATATATATATACCGATATATATATACTGTATATATATATATTATAATATATATATATATATTATATATATATATATATATATATATATATGTATATATATATATATATATGTATATATATATATATATATATATGTGTATATGTACCTAATTATATATATGTATATATATATATAAAGAAAGAGAGAGAGAGAGTAAATTAGTAATTTACTCTTAAATATTGTATGCAATTGTATTATTTATTGTAGACCTATTGTTTCTAATGCAAATATATGAATATACATATGGATATGCAGAAATAAAGTAAAAATGTTAGGACCAAAATCAAACGTGATAGGACAATAGCGATCGTTTGTTGGGGGGTGGAGTCAATAGGATAATTAAAGATGGTTAGCACGGTCCAAATTTTCCAGGTTCTTTTCTCATCAACTTTTCTAGTTGTTTCAGAATTCAAGTTCCATTATCATCCAGCTAACTATGTTCTTCTAACGTTAGTATTTATGCTGATACCTATAATAAATGAGTTTCAAAATGCTGCATGAAAAAAAAAAATCGTATAAATCGGTCCTAAAGTGAGGTAAAGTGTTCGTGTGACTTGGCCCTCAGAGTTAGAGGCAGTGAACACACACACACACACACACACACACACACAATACAATGCTGAGCAGCGATCAAAGACAGCGAATGCCGATATTTTATGGCTGAAAAATACTTATTACATTCGGCTACGTTATATCATATTCTTCATCTGGATTAAAAAGTGTACCGATCCAGTCTGAATGACATTGTTCCTATTTTATTATTGCTAATTTCAGGTTATCTTATTCAAAATAGGTAAGACTTCTGATAGTCAAGAGGGGTAAAACTACCTCGAGTATCTCCTGTAAAATATATCTTGATGTTTTATTTTGTCTATCATCAGACGATATTAATACGTTCAGGAAAGGCCTCCCATATTCAAAGATTTAATTTCTTGCCTACATCTTTCAATACAATGAAAAATGTACAGATTAGTAATGATGGTAACTAAGTAATCGTAGGGCAAGTATCAGAACAGGGGCTGAATATGAACCACGTGCCACACAGACGACTTACTGTACATAAATGCACTGATATATGTATATATTTTATGTCAACTACACTATAACATCAAAAGTCCTACATAATTATAATAAATCGTAATTTATTGATATGCTAAGGAGAACACTGTTTATGCTTTTTATTTTATTTTTGGATTTGAATGCTCTATAATCTTTCCATTTATGCATTTTAGTTATCAAGGTCGTTTTCGTTATGTGTTGACCAGGTGACAAGCAAAGACAGTGACATATTTCACTCTTCTATCAGTATTACAACCTTCAGTGTTCTTCTCGGTCTTTCTTCTACTCAACACACTCTATCCCTCAATTAATTTGTCCTTCATCATATGACATAGACTGCTATATATTCCTTGTGTCCAGGCATTTTGACCCAAACGTCCTTTGAATTGGGCTCAATGTCACTCTTTTGGCTTTGGGTGAGACACTCGTTACACTCAGCCTGCCGTTTGCCTCCTTCATACACACATATGAAAATTCATACACACATAAACAAACAAAATACTTAATGAAACGGTTTGCTGTCTTCCAAAGCTTTTATATCTGTAGTATGAACACAAACAATACTGATAGGTTGTCCTGTCGTATATTTCATGTGAATTTATTTATATTATTAATTTCGTGTTTCTAATATCGGCATGTGTATTGTAGATGTATACTTTCCAAACCATATTGTTGTTATTTTCAGTCAACTTCAAATCGCTTAGCTTAATAGTCAGAAAGTTTGAAGTTCGAATTAGATGCATTGCATAAGAATGTGTACATTAAAGTTGTAAGGAAATAGTGCAGTCCAGTAAATGTTTTGTTTATTATGAACAGGCTCTTAAAGTATTGTTTTGTAGTTAAGCCTAACACACAATTAGGATGTCAGTAGTTTAACGTGGACATACCGGATGTAATACATTGAAAGCCTATAGTCAAAATTATGTGAAATGCATAGGCTTTCTTTTTTTTCTTTTTTTTTTTGCTAGCATTATATCCATCGATCTGGGTGTGCATTATCTCTCGATACCTTCACCTGACCAGGTCAGATCGACGAGTTGAGTAATTTAGCCAAGTGAGATGAGTTCTAATATCTACTTAATTAAGAACATAAGAACATAAGAAAATGGGAGTTTGCAGAAAGCCGATTGGCCTAAGCAAGGCAGATCCCTGTCCCACACAACCCCAATTACAAAGCCCAATTATAGGCTCAACACTCTAATACCCTGAGGATCATCTTACCAAACTGGTTAGAGATTAACGCAGGATTACGGGGGTCTGCAGAGCGCTGATTGGCCCAACCCGGCTGATCCCCTTCACACCCAACCCTTCTCGTCCATATGCTTATCCAATTTTTTCTTAAAGCTCCCTATCGTTCTTGATCCCACTATATCACTTGGTAGCCTATTCCACCCAGCTACAACTCTGTTACCAAACCAATATTTGCCTATATCTTTTCTGAAACGAAATTTATCTAATTTGAAACCATTGGTACGAGTTCTTTCGCTATCACTGAGCTTTAGTACATTTGTCATGTCCCCTTTGTTAATCCCACTAACCCACTTGAACACCTCTATCATATCCCCTCTAACTCTGCGTCTCTCTAACGAATGTAAACCTAATTTCTTCAACCTTTCTTCATACGGAAAATTTCTAATATTATGGATCATTTTTGTCATTCTACGCTGAATTCTCTCCAATGAATCTATGTCCATTCTGTAATAAGGACACCAAAATTGGACAGCATAATCCATATGGGGTCTCACTAATGACAAGTAAAGTTTTAAGATAACATCAGCAGTTCTGTTACTCACACTCCTAGAGATGAACCCGAGAATCCTGTTTGCCTTATTACGAACGCTTATACACTGTTTTCTAGGCTTCAAATCATTGCTAACAAACACACCTAGATCTTTCTCGCAGTCTGAATTTTCTAATTCTAAATTCTAATGATGACTGAATTAGCCTATACAGTATATGATTGATTGTAAATTCCCTGAAATAGTCCAAGAAAGAATAACAAACAATATATAGATATATTTGTCATGAAGGAGCTTATAAATGCTTTTGCTTGCATTCATCAAAATGAGTAAATTTGGAGGGAAATTATAACATACTTAAAATAACTGACACAAGGATACTAAATTGTGTAAGGAAATTGAGTAATGTTAATTAAAATATTATAGAAAGTTTTGCTTAATACATATAGGCTACAAATAGATGTTTACAATCACAAGTTGAGTAATTTGCGCAAATAATTATAACAAAAGCAGAAATTCCAGTTTAGGAAGCTTGACAACTTAAATGAAAGGTATAGTTAATTGATTAACGTAACCGATTAACTTATAAAATTAACTTAACTTAACAATTCGGTATCGGCATTATTATGATTCCCATATGGATGACATGGGCTGGGTGTGAATGGAAACTGCCTCGTGTGAGCTGCATGGCCTTACGCAGTTTTCCGCGATCTTATGTTCTTAACATTAAATTAATACAGTTTGCTGGATACATATGTACATTGATTCTGACACTACCAAATAGGGTGGATGAGAAAATAACTCTGTGCAAAAAATGACCATTGGAAGCCTCCTTAATTTTCCTAACAACTCCATTCCTAGTCCTTAATGTCCTATCATACCTATTTTGGTCTGAATATCCATATATATTCATATAATTGCATGAACACTATTTGGCATACAATAAAAACATTAATTTAATATTGTTAAGGGAAATATACACATTTACTCTCTCTCTCTCTCTCTCTCTCTCTCTCTCTATGTATATATATATATATATATATATATATATATATATATATATACAGTATAAGAAAATAAGAATATAAGAGGGATCTGTCTTGTGTGTGCCAACCGGGTTTCTGCAGACTCCCATGTTCTTATGTAAGAACATGGGAGTCTGCAGAAAGCCGATTGGACCACATATAGTCCATGAGCCAGGCCAGATATCGGTACCACCTGGGGTGACTAAACACGAATGGTACTAAAATGTTTATAGAGTGACTGTAAGTACATTAAGATATGATAGCCTTCTCGCACTGGTAGCTTTGTCTAATTTTTTTGATGCAATAGGGGCGCTACCCAAAAATAAAGATTTTTAGCGTGACGCTCGGCGTTTTCCTCATTTTCTTTAAAATCCATCACACAATCATCGCGAAACTTTGAACACCTATGTAGAATTATATTCTCTACCAGAGTTGTTCCTAGGTATTTTTCAAATTTCCTCATATTTCGGAATACTCTATATTTTGGGTATTTTCCTCTAAATCTAGAATAAATCCTTAAATATGGGAAACATTGAAAAATATATTCTAACAGCTCTTGTAGCTTATTTGATTCTCTACAAGAATTATTCCGATGTGTATTTCAAGTTTCTCCATATTTAGGGGTTTATTTCATATTTGGGGATTTTTTGTTATATTTTGGGGATAATTTATTATTGGAAGGAGCAAACATATGTAGAGTGGTTTCCATGTAATGTGTTTGTTTGTTCATGGTTTAATGGTGATATTTTTTGCAGGTGTGTGTCGACTGTTTGACGGCAGGATGGAACCATCTGCGAGGAAGAGAGCACGGATCGACTGTATCATCCACTGCTCTGATGATGACAGCGATGCTCTGGTGTCACCACAGGATTTGGACTCCTGGAACACATTGCTCAGGGCTGCAGAAATCAGGCAGCATGATCCAGTCCTGGAAGCAGCCAAGGGCCTTGAAGAAGGAGGAATACCACACATACATTATCACCGTAAATGTCGTAGTCTCTTTACAATGAAGAAGTCACTGGATTCTATCCTTGCCAAGGGTGTCAAGATAGAATCAGCAAGCGTCGACCCCAGGAGGAGGGCATCAAGGGATGCCCCTAGTACTAGCAGGGTGTATGCCAAAGTATGTATCTTCTGCGAGAAGTCAAGCAAGTACATAAAAACAACAAAGACAAGGGAGCCACTCATACAGTGTGTTGAGCTACGAGCAGATGAGAAGATTCGCAGAGCAGCAATAAGGAAACTCAACCAGAGAATCCTTGGTTTAGTTAGCAGAGACCTTGTTGCTGCAGAGGGTCACTACCACAAGTCGTGCTACAAACTCTTCACAAAAGATGATTTCCCAGCGGCCGCCAGGTCGGGTGCAGGTGAAAATCAGGAAGAAAGCGAGGAAGCACGCTACGAAGAGGTTGAGACAGAAGCCCTCGAGGAACTCTGCTTGTATATAAGGACCAAATTATTCCCCAACCCAGAGGTACTGCCTATGACAAACCTCACATCTAGGCTTGAGAGATCCATGATGTCCCGTGGTATTATCCAACTGAAACCAGCGACAATGAAACATGTTCGCCGAAAGATTGAAACCGAGTTTGGAGAATCACTACGCTTTGTCCCAGATGAGAAAGGAAAGCTTCTAATCTATCCACGCAGCCTCTCAATGGACGACCTTGCCCGGCAAGCACACAAAATGGCAAAAGACCTGCAAGAAGCAAGAGCAGCTAACTCTGAAGATGTCTTAACCAAAGCAGGAATGCAGCTGAGGAATGAGATCAATAAACAAGATGTGAGTCAGCCATGGCCTCCCGATACAGATCAGAATGTCATTCCTGCAGCAGTCACTCAATTCCTGCACACCCTGCTGACAGGAGAGTGTGAGTGTGAAACTCCCTCTGAAAGAGCTCAACGTCTTGCCACTTCCTTTGGCAGTGACTTGGTCTTTGCTGTTACCAGTGGCAAGACAAAACCACCCAAGCACGTACTGCTGACCAATGCTGTAAAGTCTTTGACAGGAAACACAGAACTGATCCGAACTCTGAATCGTCTTGGTCACTGTGTGTCTTACTCAATGTTTGAGGAGATCGATACAGCCCTTTGTATCCAGAAGCTGGAATGCTCAAAGGATGACATTCCACTGCCAGCAAACATCTACCCTGGTGTGTTCACAACCCTGGCCTGGGATAACATTGACCGACTTGAAGAGACCCTAAGTGGAGCAGGTACTTCTCATAGAGTCAATGGCATTGCTGTCCAGTCCAAGGTTGCAGGCTCTGTGCCAGAGAAAGTCCTGCCAGAGATTACCAAGTCCAAGATAAGAAGCATCACTCAGACATCATCAATGCTGCCAATATACAATGTTGGGCGGCGGGCAGGGCCACCTAGGATTGAGACTGCGTATGTCGACACTACCAAGGAAGTCCAGGATTCAAAGACAAAGAACCATATCTGGCTTCTTACTCGAATGTCAGACCATGAGGACCAGTCCATCAGCAGTTGGACTGGGTTCAACATCAAAATGCGCAGAGACATTGCAGTGGTTCAGGACACTGTAAGCTACCTGCCCACTATCAATGCTCCCGCAACAGAAATGTCCACCGTTAATGAAATCTTGGAACAAACGCATGCTATCATGCAGTCCTTACAGCTTAACAAGATTGTGTGCGTGTTTGATCAAGCACTCTATGCCAAAGCTGCCGAAGTTATCTGGAAACAAGAGAAGTTCAAGAACATTATCATCAGGATGGGCGTCTTCCACACAATCTGTAATCTCATCTCCACCATAGGAAAGAGGTTTCAAGATGCAGGTCTTAGAGATCTGTGTGTGGAATCAGGTATCATCGCAGAAGGATCAGTGTCAGGAGTGATGAACGGCAAGAGGTACAACAGAGCAGTGAGACTACACAAGCTCGTGTATGAAGCACTGATGAGGCTTGCATGGAAAGGCTTCCTTTCATGGCTAGAAGAAAACCATTCAAGGGACATACACCATCTAGATGAAACACTGAAGGACATCAACAGCTTTCACAGCAATGTGTCTCAGGGACTCTTTCAAGAGCTGATGGAGAGTGAATCATGCACACATATCATGAAGCTTTTCCAAGTTTATCTTGAGACCCTCAGAGATGAACACAACCTCTCAGCATTCTGGATGTCATACCTGGACATGGTTGAGATCATGCTGGACTTAATTCGAGCCTCCAGAGAAGGCATCTGGATGCTCCACCTAGGAGCAATCCGACAGATGATACCGTGGTGTTTTGCCTATGACAAAGTGAACTATGCCCGGTTCCTAACCTACTACTATGCCTTGATGTCTCGACTGCCCATTGAACACCCAGAGGTCCATGAACACTTCATGCAAGGTGGCTTTTCGGTCCAGATCGGTAGCAAGAATCCCTTTGGACGGATCCCTGTGGACCAGACAATCGAAGAGACGATCAACAAAGACACACAGACACCAGGGGGCACAAAAGGCTTCAGCCTGAAAGGCGGAGCTGTCGCCAGGTACTACCTGACATCGGAGTATCGCAGCAGGTACTTAAGGCAGCTCAGGACTATGGTAGTAGGCCAAAAGTATACTGACTTCAGCCACCCAGACCTACAGATGCCCAGGATTAGAAGAGATGAGGCCGATGTCCAATCTTTAGTTCAACTGATGGAGACCAGCTGGTTGAACCCCTTCAACGCAGAGCAAGAAGATCTTGTCAGTTTGTCAACTGCGACTATGGCACCACCAGAAGTTGTCAAAGACCTTCTAGGGGCCTACAGAATAGGAGAGGATGCATATCAAGCCTTCAAGGAAGAGCGCCTGGAGATCGATACGCCAACTATACAGTTTCATGACACGATGACGAAGACGAAACTGAGAACGTTCACTAACATCAGAATGAAGCCACGCTCACAAGACCATGCCAAGGAGGTTATCTTAAAGGCTGACAGGAACCTATTTGGCCAGATGATCCTTGTTGCCGAGAACAGAAAGCTCAAAATGAGTGATGTCTTGGCTCATCCCCTGGGGCCTTTGCCTTGGGCACTTGCCAGCGGTGATGGGTCTCTCCGCAAGACCAACAAGGCTGCCCTCGCAAAGGAGTTAGAGAGGAATGTTTCTCCTGCAGAAGTGATACCCGAGCCCTCTGCTACCATAATTGATGGGATGAGCCTGGTCCACAAACTGAAGGGAAACGACAAAACTTTTTCACAGCTTGCAGGTACAGCACTGAGTCACGCTGTTCATGAATGTGCTAAGAGCAGGCGCATTGATGTTGTGTTTGATATCTACAAGGAGACATCCATCAAGGATGCAGAACGAGCCAAAAGAAGTGCAGGCACAGGAATTCATTTCAAGAACATTCAACCTGGGCACAACATCCAGCAGTGGAGAAAGTTACTCGGTAGTTCCTCCAACAAGGCAAGTCTTATCAAGTTCTTGGTAGAAGAATGGAAGGCACCACAGCACAGGGAGAAGCTCAAGGACAAGGAGCTGTATGTCACATGTGAGCAGCGCTGCTTCAAGATCACCAAAGAGCAGTGGGAAGAGGCTCCTGAGCTTAAGTCAACTCAAGAAGAAGCAGACACACGCCTTCTTCTCCATGCACTTCATGCAGCAGAATCTGGGAACAAGTCTGTCATCATCACTGCAGAAGATACAGACGTCATGGTGTTGTGTCTTGGCATGTGCCACAAGATCCCATCCCATCTGTTCCAGAAGTGCGGGACGAAGAACCGGACAAGATTCCTGGATATCACCACACTGAGCCGCACACTGGGAGGCAGCGTGTGTGATTCATTGATTGGTATGCATGCCTTTACAGGCTGTGATACCGTCAGTGCATTCGCTGGCCGAGGGAAGATGACGACACTCAAGCAGGTGAAGATGGACAAGACATACCAGCATGCTTTTCACGAACTTGGACGCTCATGGGAAGTGTCTCCTGAACTCTTTGAGAAGCTACAGGAAATCACCTGCCACATGTACCTACCATCTACCCACACAACTAAGGTAAACAAGCTTCGGTATGAGCTGTTCTGTGCAAGACGTGGAGAGGTAGAGTCAAGTCAACTCCCTCCTTGTGAGGACTGCCTCTTCATGCATGCACTGCGTGCAAACTACCAGGCTGCGATCTGGAGGAGAAGTCTTCAGAGCCAGCCATTTGTTGCGAACCCAACAGACTGCGGTTGGATGACAGATGAGGACGGTAAGCTTGCCGTCAACTGGATGCGAGGCTCACCAGCACCAGATGCTGTTATGCAGCTACTGTCTTGTAAGTGTGTGCGGTCATGCGAACTCCCTAAGTGTACTTGCCTCAGCAATGGTCTAAAATGCACGGACATGTGCAGGTTACAGACATGTCAGAACAAGGCTATTGAAGAAGAGCCGGTGGCACAACAGTCAGATTCCGAGTCTGACGTAGATGATATTTAGGAGTAGTAATTTGCCATAATAGTATGTACAAGCCCATGGCATGCTTAGTGTGTATTTACAGGACTTGTATTAAATGTGACAATTACTATATGCATTTTGTTGACATTTAGGCATTCCTGTCCCCAAATTTGACATTTTAAAAAATTTCGGAATTTTCGGTAGGGTATGTCTATTCAAGAAGTGATAACGACCATTAAGCTACCAATGTGCAAGGGCTATCATATCAAAACATAAACTAGAGACATGTAGCAAGCTAAAAACACCTAAGAGAATTAGTCACCCCGGGTGGTACCGATATCCCAAAATTCGGGTCTTGGCTCATGGACTAATAAGGCAGATCCCTCTCACTCCCAACCCCAATTACAAGGCCTAAATAGAGGCTCAGCTCACAAATGCAATGAGGACCGACCTCACCAAAACGGTCAGAGGTCAGAAAACGGGGTCTGCAGAGCGCCGATTGCCCCACACGCAGCAGATCCCCCTTACACCCAACCCATCTAATTTGCCTATCTAATTTTATCTTAAAGCTCTCTATCGTTCTTGATCCCACTATATCACTTGGTAGCCTATTCAACCTATCTACAACTCTGTTACCAAACCAATATTTGCATATATATTTTCTGAAACGAAATGTCTCTAATTTGGGGAGCAGTCAAAAGTGGTGTCCCCCAGGGATCTGCATTGGGTCCTCTGTTGTTTGTTATATACACAAATTACCTTGATTTAGGTATAACTAGTAGGATAAGTAAATTCGCAGACGATACCAAAATGGAGAGACCAATAGATTCAGATAGTGACATAGAGTGCCTCTAAAGGGATCTAGATACCTTACACGAATGGTCAGTAAATTGGCAGATGAATGTTAACATTGACAAATGCAAGGTATTAAAGATAGAGAAGATGAATAATATATACATTTGCTAATATGGAATTAGAAAACTCAGAGTGTGAGAAAGATCTAGGTGTGTTTCTTAGCAATTATTTGAAACCTAGGCTACCATTCGTAACAAAGCAAACAGGATTCTAGGGTTCATCTCTAGGAGTGCGAGTAACAGAAATTCTGATGTTATCTTAAAACTTTACTTGTCATTAGAGAGACCCCATATGGATTATGCTGTTCAGTGTTGGTGTCCTTATAACAGAATGGACATAGATTCTTTGGAGAGAGTACAGCGTAGACTGACAAATATTATCCATAATAATAGAAATTTTCCATATGAAGAAACGTTGCAGTAATTAGGCTTACGTTCGTTAAAGAGACGCAGAGTTAGAGGGGATATGATAGAGGTGTTCAAGTGTGTTAGTGGAATTAATAAAGGGGACATGACAAATTTACTGAAGCTCAGTGATAACGAAATAACTCGAACAAATTGTTTCAAATTAGGTAAATTTCGTTTCAGAAAAGATATACCTGTAGGCAAATATTGATTTGGTAACAGAGTTGTAGATATGTGGAATAGGCTACCAAGTACTATAGTGGGATCACGGCGTACTTCAGAGATTGACATGTACGTGTGAATTACAATACCAGCCCTCATATCTACAAAAAGGGCCATATACCCAACAAGATTTTTCAAATCCCAAAATAGGAGGAAGGAAGGGTAGTAGTAGGGAAAACTGCCAAATCGTCCAATGCCAAATCGTCCAATGCCAAATCGGCCAATGCTAAATCGGCCAAAGCCAAATCGTCCAAAGCTAAATCGTCTCTCTCTCTCTCTCTCTCTCTCTCTATCTTTCTCTCTCTTTCATCATATTATTCCAATTATTGTCTACCAAAGTCCGTTTTTGGGTGATATTAAAAATATGTGTATCAATTTGGTTGTTAGTACCACTTGTTTAATCTTCCCCTACAAGTCTAATTGTATACACCAATGAGCAACACAATTTTCTCCAACGTGGTGTAATATCACTTACTTCGGAGAAGGGTCCAGAATGACAGTGGTTGACCAGAAGGGAGCTGAGAAAGATACATTTGGGTACGTGAAAATAATAATGTGTTTGTGATAGTATCGTTTCAAGCAACACACGGATCCCTCACTGTTAATTCAACATAGCCAGAAAACATAATAGAAATGCGTCATCATATCCCAAAGGGATTAACGATACACCCCCAATACGAATGTTTATTTCTTTGCACGCGCTCTCTCTCTCTCTCTCTCTCATTAACCCTTAATTAGCGGCTCACCACATAAGTCGAGTTAAATAAAGCTGGACTATGTGGCGGCGCTCGACATAGGTCGAGTGGCAATTTCAGCACGTAATGTTGCTGAGAGAGAGAGACAAGTGGTGGCAGGAGACTAGCGAGCGTATGACTGCTCCAGACCACCGCGGCGAACCTACTGACACGAATCTCAGCTCCCTCCTACCTCTCTCACTCGCTACATACTGAATTATATGGGGAAAGTACCGAATTACATGCTTTTTGCACTCGTGTTGCACGGTTATTGCAAGAAAACTAGCCATCATAAAAGGATCGTTATGGTGTCATTCGAAAGCTCTGTTTATGCCCTTTCAGGGATAGGTACTTGTTTTACGTTCTGGGTCTTATTTAGGCATGAAAATGATCACGTAAACAGCCCTATTTTGGCTAAAAACACCCCGCTGGGCGGTACATATAAATAAACCGCATAGGCCGCTCGTAAGGTGTTAATATGAATGAACACTTTTTAAACCAGTATATATATATATATATATATATATATATATATATATATATATATATATATATATATATACAGTATATATATATATATATATATATATATATATATATAAGTGTAACTTCCCTTTCAGACTAATTTATTGCTGTCCTATAAAAACATTTTTTTGCGGTCATTCCTAGCCCATATGGTTACACTTCATCCTATTTTACGGTACGGCTTTTTAGCTGTAGGTGGCAGAGAGTAGGGAGAGTGCCTTTTTCATTTCTGTCCTATTCTTCTACTACTAATGGGGATGGCAAGGTCAGGATGGTTTGAGTACCTGCGTAACTCTCTCACATCTATGGTCATCGGGATAAACAAGTTATAAACCTAGGATGGGATATAAAGTATATAATGTTGCAAAATTTTGCTAAGAATTTAAACAAATTCAACTCAATTAGCAAAATACATTAAAATATTGTTATATACATGCTAAGTCATTTACTGAGCAAAACATTCGGTACGGTATAACAAGCAATTTAGAGACAAATCATGAACTGCAAAAATACGATATAATAATATATATATGAATGCAAATTATAGGCCTATACAAATATTTAATTATGAGAACCGCAATGCTTTTGCAATAATTTTTCGGAGAAGTAACACTAAACTATATCAAACCATGCATGTCAGATGGTGAATTACTATACTAGTTACCCCTTACTTTTTCGCCATATCTATTTTCTTTGACCTGATATGAAGTTCAAGGTCATAGATTATGGAGGAAATCATGCGGTTTTTACCGTCATGCACTGGTCGTAGATCCTTGTGAAAGGGAAGGCTAATTCTAATATATCTAAACATATAATAATAATATCCACTAAAACATACCTACCATTATTGAATATATATTGCAAACCAATTGTGAAACTATATTCAGCAGTTTCCAAAGTTAAATCAGAATCTAACATAATTAAAGTCTGACATTTATATACTCTGCCACCCCTGAGCTATACGGGAGAAAGGTTGGTTCTCCCGAGTCTTGACAACTTGGAACTTATTAGGCTGTTCTTACTCATGGGAGTTTTTCTATTTTTTTAAGCAAAAGATGGTAGGTTGAACCATGCAGCGAAGTCAGCTGCTGTACAATGTCCTGACATGATAGCACTGCATTTGGGGTACCACTTGCTGGGACGTGTTCAACGGTGAGCTTGGACAGTAGAGACAGTTTGGGATGTGTTGTCCTCTTCTTTACAGATGACGGGTTGAAACAGGTTCTTGAGCTGGGGGGTCCGTCATGACCCAGATGATAATAATGTTTAGGGGTATTGCTCACTAGAACGTCTTCAGCGGTGGACTCGGGTAGGAGCTATTATCCACACATGTTGAATATAGTTTGGAGATTAAGGTTTGTGTCTTTGTGGGGATATACACTTTTGCACTTAAGTATTTTTTGTTAAGTATTTTTGCACCTAAGTGTTTTCATTTATAGGTTTATATAGTTCTGGTATTGTTTTGCGTGCTTTGCATTAATGCGCTTCTACACTTTTGCGCTCATGTAAGTGTTTTGCATGTATGTAGTTTTATACAATGTGCTTAAGCATCTTTGTGTGTATTAGTTTTGCATTTATAAGTTTATGCTACCCACTCCATCTAAAGATTCATTTTCAAAATAAGAGGTAATTTATTCCATCAGATCACTAGCAATAGCTGTATGATATGGCTCACTATGAAGTATATGCATGTATGGAGACCATCAAGAACAAGTGGCTAAAATTACACAGTTTATGAGCAATATTGTCAACACATTTACAACTGCAACATGTATTTTTTCAGGATCTGTACCTCAAGAATGGCTGAATCTCACTCAACACACACAGCTATGACACTTGATCCAAGAAGTTTGTTTCGTATGACAGTCTAAGATTCGAGAAGGAGCGGTTGGAAACGTTCATTGACTGGCCAGTATCATGGTTAAAACCCGCAGACCTTGCTCGTGACGGGTTCTATTTTTTTGCGAACAATGGACAATTGTGCCTGCGTGTTCTGTCGTGGGATCGTGGGGGACTGGAAGACGGGGGGAGCACCAGCAGCACTTCCCTCGCTGTCCATTTGTGAGGGGGCACCCGGTGGGTAACATTCCACTCAAGGACAGTCGCATCATCTCTCGAATATCCCCGAGGTCTGAAGTGGGCAACAGGGAGATGAACATCTCTGGGGGCAGACATCACATGCCCAAATTATGCTCAGAGAAAAATGGTCCATCCAACAAGACCCATATGAATTTTGAGGGAGTGGTTGGTCACAGGGGTCCCAAAAGACGTGACTACCTCACATATGAGAGTCGTTTAGACAGCTACACCCGGTGGCCGGAACTCATCAAACAGAAACCTAAGGAGCTGTCTGAGGCCGGCTTTTTCTACTGTTGTTTGAGCAATCATGTGCGCTGCTTCCACTGCGGCAACGGTCTGCGTAACTGGGGACTGATGACATCCCTTGGAGGGAACATGCTCGCTGGTACCCCGAATGTAACTTTGTGCTCCTCACTAAGGGACAGAAATTTATAAATCAGGTGCATCATGAGGGTCCTCCCTACATCCGGTCCCAACCATCTACCTCCACACCTGCCTGTGGGGTTGACGGCCACCAACCAGGAGCTAAAGTCTCTGATGGAGCTGGACATCATCCAGGGTGTTTTAGCGATGGGCTCACCAGAGCAGAAGGTTCACAGCGCACTCAAACGCAAACTGGAACAGACTGGAATGCCCTTCTTCAACCTGGAGTTGTGCATCAAGTCCATACTGCAGTTCATGGAGGAGGAGACTCGCCAGACTCTCCGCCAAAGGTCCAGAAAGGAGATTGAAGAGGAAGCCATTGAGGAACAAGCTACCCAAGCCCTGCAGCCTGGAGCAGGATATGTTACAGAGACCATAGGTGTTATGAACAGGGTCAACGAGGTGATTGGAATGGTCGAGAGTGCACTGAAGCAACCCTTTTCCAGCTCCTCACCATCATTAGAGCACATTGAAATAAATGAGGAACCAGCATCCATTTTGAAGCCTAATGACAAGTCTTCTAATGACATTAAGGTTGTCGATGCTATGCTCGTACAAACATTCACTCAACTTGCGGAGGAGCTTGAAAAGATTTGTGAGAGTCTCATGTGTAAGATTTGTATGCATGTTGAGTTGAGTGTTGTGTTCCTCCCTTGTACACACATGGTGACCTGTACCTCCTGTGCTCTGGCCGTCGCTCAGTGGCCCATATGTCGTGAGGATATCAAGTACACTGTCAAGCCTATCCTCTCTTGAACATCACACTCCCACATTTTCATGAGAAGAAACAACGTGAGTCATCGGGAAAACAGTGTGGAGAAGACAGGTCAAATGCAAATGGATCCCCACTGCAGACAGGTGGAACAAAGGAAGTAATATAATCGGCCTGAAAGAATACTGGACAACGCCATATTTGTTGCTATATAGATGTCTACGTAACCTTACTAATCCATGTACGTACTTATCAGATATACTGACTGAAGACAATAAAAGACTGAAATAACTTTCTTGTTGTGTTTTTTTCAACGTCTCACAAATTATGCTAACGTAGAGTATGACTCGCTCATCTCTTACTATCACAATTGAGTTTAACTATTTTAGTTACTAAATTACCAATGAGTAACTATAGTTAGCGCTTCATGTTTGCGAGGAGGTGTCGCCGGCAACCCCCTCGGTTAGTGGGTTAAATCTTAGATAACAGTTTTTTTCTGCTAAGGTTACAGTTTTTTTATTGCTAATGTAGCACATCACCTAATTGAAGTGAATTTAGGTAGATTAGTTAGTTTTTTGCCACAACTTACTTGCGTGAATAAAGACAGATTTGCTAGATTTGGGTATACATGGTCTCACAACTAGTTGCACTTGTGAGAGCAAAGACATTCCACATGTGTGTATTGCAACTGGAATGACTTATTACCTATTTTAAGTTTGTAAAATATGTACTTATCCCACTGTATTCACTCATCTTTGCACAACCTACAACAACTTTAAGATGCCATCCTGTCATCGCACCTTCAATACTTGTTAGTAAATAGGGAAGTAGCAGGGTACATTTTTCTCTCTTACGTATTGAAATACTTACCCTCGTATGGTGCACATTACTGAATTATACTTTCCTTCCAATATCCCATCATTCACACACACACAATGACAGCCTTCTTCTTTTCCACCTAGAGTCCAGAGTGATAGGGCGAGAGGTGCACTCACCCAACGTCGCTGTCGCCCACGGGTGGGAGAGGGCATATTCCGTGTGTCATATGTTTCTTTATTTTGATGTTTTATTATTTGCGTATAAAGGAAGAGAATAGAAACATGTAAGGAATACACCAACTCTAAATGTATACATCATACATAATTACATTCGCGAGACATATCCACCATTTGAGACAACAACATATTACTATGGCAGAAACTGACTTTATAATTATCTACTATGTTCTATTTTCTTAGTTTCCTATTTCAACATAGGGTTGGTATATATCTTTATGATTGTAGGATATAGCAATTCTGGTAAATCAGAGCTTCTACGAAAACATAATTTATGCAAAAGTATATGAGGATATATATAGAAGTTAGGGAAGGTAGCAAGGGAAACAGTAAGGGTGTGAAAGATAAGAATGGGAGAATGCTAGCCGAGAAGCAAGAGAGAGTCGAAAGATGGAGGGAGTACTTCAGTGAGTTGCTAAATGAAAGGAATGAAGAGCCAGCAAACATAGCTGGATATGGTATGGGAGGGAGAAGAAGAGAAGTAGTGGAGGAGGAGGTGGGGATCAGGAGGTCAGAAGTGTGGGAAGCCATGAAAAGAGTGAAGTTGGGGAAAGCACCAGGAACAGATGGAGTGTGTGGGGAAATGTTGAGGTATGGTGGTGAGATAGTGATAGAATGGGTATGGAAAATGTGCAAACTAGCATGGGAGAAGGGGAGTGCACCCGATGACTGGAAGACTGGCATAATAGTCCCCCTATATAAGGGCAAAGGGGAAAGAGGAGTGTGTGGTAACCACGAGGAATATGTCTTCTAAGCGTAGTAGGGAAGGTATACAGTAGGGTAGTGATTGAGAGAGTGAGAGTGAGAACGGAGAAATGGATAGGCTACGAGCAGGGAGGTTTTAGGAAAGAAACAAGGATGTGTAGATCAGATTTTTACCCTGAATTGTGTTGTGGAGAAGTATCTGGAGAAGAAACAAAAGGTGTATGTTGCCTTTATGGACTTGGAGAAGGCCTATGACAGAGTGGATAGAGAAGGTTTGTGGAAAGTACTTAGAATATACGGAGTAGAGGGCAAGTTGCTGAAAGCAGTGAAGAGCATGTATGAGGGTGCAAAGGCGGCAGTACGTGTGGAGAGTGAGCAGAGCGAGTTCTTTGACCTGAATGTTGGTTTGAAACAGGGGTGTGTGATGTCCCCGTGGTTGTTTACTGTATATATGGATGGAGTCATGAAAGAAATACTATCAAGAGCAGTGAATGTTGGTGTATCGCTGAAAAGGGAGGGAATTGAGTGGAAGCTACCTATACTGCTGTTTGCGGATGATACAGTTCTGATGAGTGATAATGAATGGGAGTTGCAGGGTCTGGTAAATGAGTTTGGAACAGTGTGCGAAAAACGGAATTTGAAGGTAAATACGGGGAAGAGCAAGGTTATGGTCTTCGAAAGGGGTGAAGTCACAGAGTGTGAGGTGAAGCTGAACGGTCAGGCTATGGAGATCGTCAACTCTTTTAAGTATCTGGGCAGTGTGTTGAGTAAAGATGGGACTATGGATGAAGAGGTGCGGGAGAGGGTACAACAGGGGAAGAGGGTTGTAGGAACGCTAAAAGCAGTAACAAGAAATAGGGTGGTCAGTATGGAAGTGAAGAAGTCCTTGCATGACAGTGTGGTAATCCCGACACTGACTTACGGAAGCGAAGCATGGACGTTGGTTGAGAGACTCAGACCAAGAGTGAGAGCAGTGGAAATGAATTACTTAAGGAGTGCGTGCGGAGTTACATGGAGGGATAGACAGACTAATGAGGAAGTAAGAAGGAGGTGTGGTGTGGAGGTAGATGTGCTGGAAAGTGTGAAAAGGAACAACTTGAGATGGTTCGGCCATATGGAACGTATGGAAAGCGAGAGAATGACTAAGAGGGTGTACGAGAGCGAGGTGGAGGGACAGAGGGGGAGAGGTAGACCGAATATGAGGTGGAAGGATGGAGTGAGGAACTACATGAACGAAGGCGGTGCTGGTTTGGGGGAGGGGCGTCGACTGACTGGGGACAGAGGTGCATGGGGGCGGTTCGTTCGTGGCCACCCCTTCGGGGATCACGGCGTCAGGCAATAGATAGATAGATAGATATGAGGATGAAATGAGAGACACTGAAAAGTGAGCGAAAGTAAAGGGAAAATATAGACATGTAAGTTACTAATAAGGTTATTGTAACTGTGTTCCAAAAAATGTGTGTTTAGCATGTATTCACGGAATTTCCATTATAGTTTTTTTTTTTTTTAATAAAGCTCGTCGGGGTTAACACTATAAAAGAAAAATAATAATAGTGCACCGTCCTTTTAGCTTTATTCTAGCCACTATTAGACGATTTATTCAGTTTAAAAGGGGCCTCCAGCACTTAACAGGCTTCAAACTATCTCACTTGACCCTTTTTACTACGACAGATCCTTCTTAAACTGCATACAATCGTCTAAATATAGCTAACACAATATTAAAAAGACGTCACCGTTAGAGAAGGGGTTAATAACGGGGTAGCTGGGGATGGCAATACTGATTTCCAAGACATTTGCCGAAGGAAAGGATTTGTTTTTCTTTTTTCTTGACACTTAATCACGATGAGGTCCACCTTGTGCGTGTTTGTGTGTGAGTGTGTTTGTGTGTTTGTGTATGTGCAGCTACCCTTTACCTATATTAATTGGAGAAGGAAAGGATTGTTTTATCTTGTCACTTAATGACAACAAATATTGCCCATAAACATTGCTAGAAACGGATTGGTACTGCCACACGTTCATTAGGTCAGGTTCCTCTCCTTGCCACACCTGGTATTCTATTATTGATGTTGTTGTTTTGTGTTGTTCTCCGGCATCTCTATTTTTTACCTTTCTCTGTAGTGAGCGATATTACACCAAGTTGAAGAAAAATTGTATTGTTCATTGATGTATACATTAAGACCCTTATAGACAGATTACAAAATATGGTCCTGAAAACCAAATTAATCAGGCTACGAGCTATTTAGATAGTCGATTGATTGATTACATTGGGGTTGGATGACAGGTAGCCACAGGTTCTCGAGGAAAACAAACAGCTGTGTGTGTGTGTGCGCGTGTGTGTGTGTCCGGTTTGACACGTGGTAGTTTTGACAACAAGCCGATTTGACATGTGTATGTGTATGTGTGTTGTGTGTGTGCGTGCATGCATGCGTGCGTGTGTGATACAAAATCCTATACCCAGGCGATCTATTCGAGGTCAGCCTAAGAGTGGGAGTTTTGACAAGTGCCCAATATGACATTGGCCGAGTTGTTATTGGCCTCCCCTGTGTGTGATACAAAACCCTATACCCAGGCGGGGACAACCTAAGACTTATTCGATATTGGAAAAACTGAGTGGTAGTCAAGATATATCTGGCTTGGTATCTTTAAATCTGAACTCTAAGAATACCGTGGAAAAAATATGATGAAAGAGAGAGATACAGAGAGAGAGAGAGAGAGAGAGGAAGGGCTAGGTTAGGTTAGGTTAGGTTGTTTGAAAAAATATGATGAAAGAGAGAGAAAGATAGAGAGAGAGAGACAATTTTGCTTTGGACGATTTGGCTTTGGACGATTTGGCATTGGACGATTTGGCATTGGACGATTTGGCATTGGCCGATTGGGCTTTGGCCGATTGGGCATTGGCCGATTGGGCATTGGCCGATTTGGCATTGGACGATTTGGCTTTGGACGATTTGGCATTGGCCGATTGGGCTTTGGCCGATTGGGCATTGGCCGATTGGGCATTGGCCGATTTGGCATTGGCCGATTTGGCATTGGACGATTTGGCAGTTTTCCCTACTACTAAGGGTCTCTATGATTCCAAAGTTTCTTACTATCTATCTATCTATCTATCTATCCATCTATCTATCTGTCTGTCTGTCTGTCTATCTATTTATCTATCTCTCTCTCTCTCTCTCTCTCTCTCTCTACATATATATATATATATATATATAAGAACATAAGAAAATGGGAGTCTGCAAAAAGCCGATCGGCCCACACAAGGCAGATCCCTGTCACACCCGACCCCAATTACAAAACAACATAAGGTCATAAGATCGCGGGAAACTGCATATGGCCATGCGGCCCACATGAGGTAGCTCCCATTCACACCCAGCCCATATCACCCATATGGGAATCCAACTTATGCTTAAAGCTTTCAACTGTTTCTGAGCTAATTACTGTTCTGGGCAGTGCATTCCACATTTTAACAACTCTATTCCCAAGCCAGTGCTTTCCTCTATCTTTCCTAAATCTAAACTTATCTAACTTGAAACCATTTGAGCGGGTTATGTCGCCGTTCTTTAGCTTTAATACCTCATCTATATCGCCCTTATTTAAACCTGTTGTCCATTTAAATACCTCCATCATGTCTCCTGTACATCTTCGTCTGTCTAGTGAGCGCAAGCCTAAGACTTTCAACCTCTCCTCATACGATAAATTTATAATAATATGTATCTTTTTAGTCATTCTTCTTTGGACTGCCTCTAAAGCAGTGGTTCTTAACCTTTTTCATCCTATGACCCCCTGAGAAATTCCGGGGCAGTTCCGTGACCCCCACGAAATATATTTTAATGCGTCGTGTATGAAGATAAAACAAAATAAAATACAAACCAGTTTTATTGAAAATACAATAAAAATGTAACCTTTGTAAATGCCATAGAGCCATTGCAAATACCACAAAACTGCAAGTCCCACAGCACTATTAACCCTTAATTAGCGGCGAGCAACATAAGTCGAGTTAAATAAATCTGGACTATGTGGCGGCGCTCGACATAACTCGAGTGGCAATTTCAGCACGTAATGTGGCTGAGAGAGAGAGACAAGTGGTGGCAGGAGACTAGCGAGCGTATGACTGCTCCAGACCACCGCGGCGAACCTACTGACACAAATCTCAGCTCCCTCCTCCCTCTCTCACTCGCTACATACTCAATTATGTACCGAAAGTACCGAATTACCTGCTTTTTGCACTCGCGTTGCACGGTTATTGCAAGAAAACTATCCATCATACAAGGATCGTTATGGTGTCATTCGAAAGCTCTGTTTATGCCCTTTCAGGGATAGGTACTTGTTTTACGTTCTGGGTCTTATTTAGGCATGAAAATGATCACGTAAACAGCCCTATTTTGGCTAAAAACACCCCGCTGGGCGGTACACATAAATAAACCGCATAGGCCGCTCGTAAGGTGTTAAACATCCTACATAATTACTATTCATTCACTCAATGAGTGAGTTGAAATTTGTTTTGCAGCCATCAGTCGATCAAATCATCGAGGAGCAGTGCCCGCCAGGAAATACCTCATGTTGGTGTCGATCACAAGCCTTTGTATGCCTCAATTTTCAGCGTCACCATGGCTGAAAATTTATCCTCGCAGCGAAAAGTTGAGGACTAGATCAGCATGGTCAGGGCCCTCTTTAAAAGAACAGGACAGTCATCACTCAGTCCCCAAAAAAAGTCAGAAGCTTTTGTTCAGTTAAGTCGATTTTCCGCTGAGAATCCTCACAAATTCGAAGTCATTCAACCTTCACTGTCACTTCAATATCAGTGATGGCACAGTCCTCTACTGAAAAGGGTATGAAGAAACACCAACAGAATAGTGTTTATCAAGCCCAGGGAAGTAAATGTTGGTGTCTATATTCACTGCCAGGAGATAAGGTGAGATTTACTCATGGAATTGCATCAGCATCTGGCATAGAATCCAGGAGAGTCGTCATTTGTGGGAAAATATTAAATGTCACCATCCTGAATGTTTTTCTGGTAAAGTTTTTACTCTTTTTATTTTACTCTTTTATTATTTTGTCACTAACCATGTGCAACATTGCGAGGTTTCCTTGGAGTGAAAGGTTCAGGGAATTCACATCAGAGAAAAATATATCGGCCAAACAGGCAATCTTTATTACAAAATCGTCATCCTGCATCATTTCATGAAGAAGACTCAGCTTGGCGGTACTTTTTCATTCCAACAGCATTGACATTTCTCCTCAAAGTTTTAGCACGCGATTCAGATGCTTACCACGTGGCAGCCACCGTCCCTCCATATGAAACATAAGAACAGTGATATTTGTGCCTTCTTCACAGAGTACTTTCAAGGTCCTTGAGGTAATTGCGCTTCCTCGGATATGGTTCACAATGTTCACCATATCTGAAAGCAGTTCTTGAAGTCCAGGTGGGAGAGTCTTCATTGCCAAAGCATAGCGATGAATCATACAATGGGTGAAGGATACGTGAGGAGCAACAGTCTTCATGAAAGCTGCATGGCGTGTTTTTTTTTGGATATGCAAGAACACTAATTTCTCGCAGCCAAATTACTAAATTATGAAGCCATGGAATCTACCTGATTGTTGTAGTATATTAGTGGTATTATATGTTGTTGTTGCTATATATGTACATCCGGACTCGGAGTCTATATAAAATTAACTATATTTTTCCCAAACCTTTTGTGACCCCCTAAAAAAGCCCAAACGACCCCCCAGGGGGTCACGACCCCCAGGTTAAGAACCGCTGCTCTAAAGGGTCGATATCCATTCTGTAATAAGGGCACCAAAATTGAACAGCATAGTCTAAGTGGGGTCTTACTAGACCTAAGTATAGTTTTAAGAAAACTTCAGCAGTCCTGTTGCTAACACTCCTAGATATGAATCCTAGAATTTTATTTACCCTGTTCCTAACACTTATACACTGTTTTCTGGGTTTGAGATCATTACTAATGAGCACCCCCAGATCCTTATCACAGTCTTGAGTTATCCAATTCTACATTGTCTAGTTTGTATTTAGCATCTAAATTACGATTTCCAATCCTGAGGGAGGCTGAAGTTTACACCCCCAAGTCAGCCTGTACAAGAGATAGAGTTTTTGGCATTATACTATCTTATTACATATGGTAATATTAAGACTCGATGAAACAATCAGATCTCTATATGCGCGCGCGCGCACGTGAGCGCAAAATGTCATAAAATGTCATTGCACTTTTGTAAAACCATCTAGTCACTCAAAATTGTTAAAATTTCCCGCAATTTTTGCATGGCATAGAGTACAAGCATCCCCAACACCATGCCGTTTAAATATACCCCTATTGAATAATAGAAAGTGCTGAAATAAATATATTACATTATCATCTTTGGGTTACAGCTGATTTGACTCCAAAAGGGTAAAAAATCGGACATTTTCGGCAAATCGGAATTTATTTAAACGGACAGGCCTTCCTATGTACCCCTATGTACTCTATGTAGAAGGGGAATGCATTTGAGCTATATATACAAATATTCGATAGACTCGTAAGGGCAAAAAAATGATACCAAACCACACAAATTCTTAGATTTTCATGACTGTAAAATATTTTTGGGGCAGAGAAAACAGTTTGTCCTCCTTATCTTCCATTTTCTCTCATAGCGCGCACATAGAAGATCGAGAGTAATGGCTAACTAAACAAAATTTTCATCAGGGGGATTGCTTTTCAGAATTTATGAAACAAATATCTACAAAAAACCATGATTTTGGTGCCCCCCCAAGGGGGTCCTAGGGATATCATATGGGTGTTTATGCCCTCATATGATCATTTCTATTGCTTACAGCAACCCTTTAGACTACAGACACAAACAAACAATTGTGTGGCTGAAAGAAAAAGAAAATAGTTTTTCGGGGGTCGAGGTCGAACCCCCGGCCCGGGGGGTTATGGATGCGATATGTTTTTTTGTTCCTTCCTATGCTATTCTCCTTTGTTGAAAGAAGCATTATAGAACAAAAACACAATAATTAGAAATTTTGATCTCTTGGCTGAGAACAGGGTTCAGCCTCCCCTTACCTTACATTTGTCTACATTGAAACTCATCTGCCAATTTATGGACCACTCATGCAAGTGATCGAGATCATTTTGAAGACATTCCCTGTCGCTAGCTGACTCTATCATCCTACCTATTTTAGTATCATCAGCAAATTTACTGATCCTACTCTTTATGCCTGAGTCAAGATCATTTATGTAGATAATGAACAGAAGGGGCCCCAAAACCGACCCTTGGGGGACCCCACTTTTAACTAATCCCCAGTCCAATTTTACACCATTTATACTAACTCTCTGCTTCCTACCAATCAGCCATGACTTAATCTACTTGAGTAGAATCACCCCAATACCATGTCCTTCTATCTTCCTTAACAGCCTTTCATGTGGAACTTTATCATAGGCCTTACTGAACTCTAAGTAAACTATATCATATGATTTGTCGTTATCTACCGCTTCATAAACCTCGGAGAAAAAAATGAGTAAATTTGTTAGGCAGGATCGTCTTGGAGTGAAAACATGTTGAGAGGGTTTTATTAACTTGAACATATTTAAGTTATTTCTAATTTCCCTGGCAATAATTGATTCTAGCATTTTCCCTATAATTAATGTGAGACTAATAGGACGGTAATTTGTTGCTATGGACTTAAAACTGTTTTTAAATATCGGAATTATATTTGCGAGCTTCCATGAATCAGGAACTAAGCCTGAAGCTAGTGAATTATTAAATAGGTGAGTTAATGGGTAACTTAATTCGTCCTTGCATTCTTTTAATACCCTAGCATACACCTCATCTGGACCTGGAGATTTCTGATATTTTAATCTATCTATTTCCTTAATTAGTTGGTCACTAGTGACCTGAAGCGTGCTTAATATTTCGTCTATACTACCGTTAAAAACTTGGTTGACTACTGGAACTTGATCTAAATTTTCGTTTGTAAAAACAGAAAGGAAATTACTATTTAGAGTATTGCACATTTCTAACTCATCATCTGTAATCTAACCTATCACATTATGTATCCTTTACCTTAGATTTATACAATTGATAAAATGCTTTAGGGTTGTTTTTGGATTTATTTGCTACCTTGATTTCCTACTTTCTTTTGTCCTTCCTAATTATATATATTAGAGGTGGAACGAATATAAATGTTCACTATTTGCGAATACGAATACGAATACGAATTTTTTGTTGTAAAATTCGCGAATACGAATACGAATAGCGAATATTTAAATCCTTATTACATGCTTCAAGAACTGGTAATTATTTTTATGTCACCAACAAACGTTAATTAAATGACTATGAAATTAATTACCAGAAGTTAATAACGATGTGAATATGTAATTTCTTAAATATCATAAATGAACTGTATGAATTAATGTTTAATATGTTGTAAGAGTTCAGCCATAGAAAATTGAATAATTAAAATTAAATCCATTCAATTTTCTATGTTTCCAGTCCTCAGTCCCAATGTTGCCGCTTTTTTGGTACTAAAGTACCAGATTTGGTATATTTGACTCTCTCAAGTACATTTTATACATTTTCCAATAAAATAGTACATATCTGGTACTAAATATGAAATCAGTGAGGAAATATGATGGAATATATTTTAGTGACATGCCATTACATTGGATATGTCTGAAATGGCAATATTGCGATGGTTCAAATGTCCAGGTCCAGCACACGTTCGTTTACCGGGCAGTGATTCCACTTTAGAATAATTTGGTAGGCCTACTTTTCACTAGTTTGATCTGGTACTATTAAATACAGTTAAGTAGCAACACTGCTCAGTCCTCCTTCATTCCACTTTAGCGGCCCCAATGCACATCTACACTGTTATTTATTCGTTTGTGTTAACTTTAACATTTAATATTTAACATTTTTGTATATATTCTATTGGTTTCGTGAACATATTCGCATATTTGCAAATAGCTATGAATGGAAATGCGAATACGAATACGAATACGAATATTGAAAAACATAGCGAATATTCGGACATACGAATACAAAAAGAATATTCGGTCCATCTCTAATATATATATATATATGTTAGTAAAGCCAAGTAATACATTTTCTTTGATGCACACGAGGTTAAAAGATATAGCACTTTCAGCTTTAGATATTTTATTGTTCAGGCTTTCCAGAGATCTGACAATTTTGCGTTGATGGGCAGTAAGGAGGTACAGTAGATTGGCAAAATTCATGATGAAATGGATACAGGATACAGGTAGGCCTACATGGTGAACAGTGGATACGACGTTTCGCTATTCATATAGCATTTTCAAGTAATGAATGGTATAGAGAATAATATGAGTTTATATAGGAGCTGGGAAGATTGAGGGGGCGAAGTTACAGCAGGCTATCGTCTCTCATTGGTGGATGGTATGTTCGCTATGTGGGCACTTCTGGTTTGTGATTGGCCAGTGGGTGATGACGTTAGGAGTTGCGCGCTGGAGTCAATCATGGCTGGGGGTGTAGGGTGGTGGAGGGAAGGGGGGACCGAAGTCATCGTTGGTTGTGCGGGTTCGAGGGGCGGAGCTGAGGGGCGTCTCTACAGGGGCAGAGCTGCTGTGTGTCTTTTAGCAGAAGGGAGTATCTGAAGATCTAGAGTTTGGTTATTAATACTAGGATTCAGGGCTTGTATGTATAGGGCTCCTAATATTGGGAGTCGTCTGGGATCACTTTCTCTGTTAACTATGGTGGTGTGTTTATTTAAATCGTTACGTGGTTGGGGGTCAGGTAGTGATCTTTTATGGCTCCTGCCTGAAGGTGAAGGGTTAGCCGTCAGGATAAACGAGTCTGCGTCATACCATTGTATGATTGAGGTCCACAGTCCTCAAAATTACAAGTAAATTGGTATATTACATGATCGTCAGTCATCGGGCTTTTTGTTTTGGTGGGAGCAGGTCTGTTGCGGAGAACAAGGTTGGAGGTCTTAGGGGATTTGTAATATATGATTAATTTAATTTTGTTTTCCGGGTTGGTGGGGAGGACGTGTTTAGATATTATTTCTTTTATGACTGCTTCGTCGGTGTTGTGGTCGGAGGACATGTAATTTCGGTAGAATATCTTGATTTCATAAGGGGGGTCAATGTTGGCGGGCTTTTGGGTGTACCACTTTTCAAGGTGGTGGTTGATGGTGCTGGAGATGTCAGAATAGGAATATCCATTGTTTACTAGGACTTGCGATAATCTTTCCAGTTCCTGGTGGGTGTCGGCCCAAGTAGAACAGTGTGTGAGGGCTCTCCTGATGTAGGCGGAGATGGAGGATAGGAGATAACGACGGGGGAATTCGCTGTCACCATTGAGGCATTTTCCTGTGTTAGTAGGTTTTGTGTAAACTGTGGTTTTGAACCCAAGGGTGTTCAGGGTGATGAGGATGTCGAGGAAGGGGAGTTGTCCATTATTGGATTTTTCAAAGGTGAACTTGAGTCCGGAGGAGGTCATGAAGCGATGCTGGAGTTCTTGGAGTTCGTGGAGGTCCTTAATTAGCACAAAGATTTCATCCACGTATCTACAGTACACGGCAGGTGGCTGGGCGGCTAGGAGCTCTTCCTCGATGGTACCCATGAAAAAGTTCGCGAAAAGAACTCCCAGGGGCCTGCCCATCGCTACTCCGTCTATCTGCTGATACATTTTGCCTCGTGGGCAAAGAAATGGGGCTTCCTTAGTGCAAAGCTCCAGCAGCGTCTTCAGGGCCTTCTCCGGGATGTCTAGGGTGGGTTTGTCAGGGCAATGGTATACTCGACTTAGTATCATGTCGATGGTGCTGTCCACAGGCATGTTGGTGAACAGGCTTTCTACGTCGAGGGAGGCGATGGTGTGGTTGTTATTCCGGGGGGCGTCTCGTAGAATTTCGAGGAAATCGTGGGCGGAGTTGAGGTTGAATTGACAGGGCACGTAGGGGGTGAGGAGATTGTTCAAGGTCTTGGCGATCTGGTAGGTGGCGGTGGGGATCTGAGAGATGATGGGGCGGGGGAGGTTTCCAGGTTTGTGAGTTTTGAAGGTTCCGTAAGCACAGCCGGGGGTGTATTCTCCGATGAGTTTTTTAAGATGGACTCCTCCTTGTTTGGCGTTGATGGCAGTGATGGTGGTGTTGGCGGCACGTTTGATTTCATTGGTCGGGTTGCGGGTGATCTTTTTAAATTTGTTATTGTCGCTTAAGATAATGTCCATTTTCCTAAGGTACTCCGCCTTGTCGAGGATCACAAGGCAGGAAGCTTTATCTGCACGACGGATGATGATGTTGGGGTTCTCCCCGAGTTGTTTAGCGGCTTGGAAGTGTTGTTTGTTGAGTTTTTTGCTCTGGTGTGTTCCTCAAACACAAGAGGAACACACCACAGCAAAATACTCTACAAACAACACTTCCAAGCCGCTAAACAACTCAGAGAGAACCCCAACATCATCATCCGTCGTGCAGATAAAGCTTCCTGCCTTGTGATCCTCGACAAGGAGGAGTACCTTAGGAAAATGGACGTCATCTTAAGCGACAAAAACAAATTTAAAAAGATCACCCGCAACCCGACCGATGAAATCAAACGTGCGGCCAACACCACCATCACCGCCATCAACGCCAAACAAGGAGGAGTCCATCTTAAGGGGACCGACCGGTTATTTACTAACTTCCAGGCCTTACTTCCAGTGTAAATGCAATTTGGCACAGGTGTATCTGACCATAAAACTAGGTCCCCCAAATTTTTGCTTTTTTCTTACAATTTAGGTAAAAAAAGGTTGCAAACTATAGCACTACTAGGACCCATTCTACTCCTACAGAAATCCCTATATCACGTGCTGTATGTGATCAAACAACTCACAATAGGTGTGTCTGTAGTTGCTATGAAGAACATTTTATATATTTTGTGTATTTTTGGATTTAGGTGATTATTAATTAAGGTGAAATTATTTTGTAGAATTTTACGACTGTGACAACATGCTGCAACCAAACAAAGTTGGCTAGACTAAATTGGCTTGATAGGACTTGTAGTGTTTTTAATTACCTTTCCAATGGTATATACACCATTCCTATAGGCCCAATAAAATTTTTAGAGTAACATCCAAAAGTGCGACAATATAATATGTTCTGAGAAAAACATGTGAAAGTCTAAGGTAATTAGGTGAACATTTTTACTTTTGTTTTTTAGATTTACAATATTTTACGCAGGAACATGGCATAGTAGAAGATAAAGCGTATGGGAGGTTGTAGAGTAGCTTACACTCTTTCGATTTATATAGGTATGCTCCTCGTACAATCAGTAGTTACTGAGCATATTAATTTCAAAGTTCGCTATATAACGTTTTTAGAATTACAGGAAAAGTTTGGAAAACATACACAAATAACTATTTCCAATGGGTTTTCACTAATAACATTTCACTGGCTTATGAAGGGATGTTGACTCGTGTTGAGTAAACACTTATTGGTATTTTCAGGATTTCGATTTTTTTAAGCCTAAATTAACCGGTCGGTCCCCTTAAAAAAATCATCGGAGAATACACCCCCGGCTATGCTTACGGAACCGTCAAAACTCACAAACCTGGAAACCACCTCCGCCCCATCATCTCTCAGATCCCCACCGCCACCTATCAGATCGCCAAGACCTTGAACAACCTCCTCACCCCCAACGTGCCCTGCCAATTCAACCTCAACTCCGCCCACGATTTCCTCGAAATTCTACGAGACGCCCCCCGGAATAACGACCACACCATGGCTTCCCTCGACATAGAAAGCCTGTTCACCAACGTGCCTGTGGACAGGACCATCGACATGATACTAAGTCGAGTATACCATTGCCCTGACACACCCACCCTAGACATCCCGGAGAAGGCCCTGAAGACGCTGCTGGAGCTTTGCACTAAGGAAGCCCCATTTCTTTGCCCACGAGGCAACATGTATCAGCAGATAGACAGATTAGCGATGGGCAGCCCCCTGGGAGTTATTTTCGCGAACTTTTTCATGGGTACCATCGAGGAAGAGCTCCTAGCAGCCCAGAGACCTGCCGTCTACTGTAGATATGTGGATGACATCTTTGTGCAAATTAAGGACCTCCACGAACTCCAAGAACTCCAGCATCGCTTCATGACCTCCTCCGGACTCAACTTCGCCTTTGAAAAATCCAATAATGGACAATTCCCCTTCCTCAACATCCTCGTCACCCTGAACACCCTTGGGTTCAAAAACACAGTTTACACAAAACCTACGAACACAGGACAATGCCTCAATGGTGACAGCGAATGCCCCCGTCGTTATCTCCTATCCTCCATCTCCGCCTACATCAGGAGAGCCCTCACACACTGCTCTACTTGGGCTGACACCCACAAGGAACTGGAAAGATTATTGCAAGTCCTAGTAAACAATGGATATTCCTATTCTGATGTCTCCAGCACCATCAACCACCACCTTGAAAAGTGCTACACCCAAAAGCCCCCCCACATTGACCCCCCTAATGAAATCAAGATATTCTACCTGAAATTACATGTCATCCGACCACAAAACCGACGAGGCAGTCATAAAAGAAATAATATCTAAAGACGTCCTCCCCACCAACCCGGAAAACAAATTTAAATTAATCATATATTACAAATCCCCTAAGACCTCCAACCTTGTTCTCCACAACAGACCTGCTCCCACCAAAACAAAAAGCCCGATGACTGACGATCATGTAATATACCAATTTACTTGTAATTTTGAGGACTGTGGACCTCAATCATACATTGGTGTGACGCAGACTCATCTATCCCGATGGCTAACCCTTCACCTTCAGGCAGGAGCCATATAAGATCACTACCTGACTCCCCCCCCCCCCCTCACACATAACAATTTAAATAAACACACCACCATAGTTGACAGAGAAAGTGATCCCAGACGACTCCCAATATTAGAAGCCCTATACATACAAGCCCTGAATCCCAGTATTAATAACCAAACTCTAGACCTTCAGATACTCCCTTCTGCTAAAAGACACACAGCCGCTCTGCTCCTGGAGAGACGCCCCTCAGCTCCGCCCCTCGAACCCACACAACCAACGATGACTTCCCTCCACCACCCTACACCCCCAGCCACGATTGACTCCAGCGCGCAACTCCTGACGTCATCACCCACTGGCCAATCACAAACCAGGAGAAGTGCCCGCATAGCGAACATACCATCCACCAATGAGAGACGATAGCCTGCTGTAACTTCGGCCCCTCAATCTTCCCAGCTCCTATATAAACTCATATTATTCTCTATACCATTCATTACTTGAAAATGCTATATGAATAGCGAAACGTCGTATCCAAGTTCACCATGTACCTGTATCCTGTATCCATTTCATCATGAATTTTGCTAATCTACTGTACCTCCTTACTGCCCATCAATGCAAAATTGTCAGATCTCTGGAAAGTCTGAACAATAAAATATCTAATGCTGAAACTGCTATATCTTTTAACCTTGTGTGCATCAAAGAAAATTTATATATATATTTCGGTGAGGTCGGTCCTCATGGTATTATTGAGCTGGGCCTATAATTAAGCGTTGTAATTGTGGTTGGGTGTGACAGGGATCTGCCTTGTGTGGGCCAATCGGTTTTCTGCAGACTCCCATTTTCTTATGTTCTTGTCCATACTTAGTATACTCTATCTAGTATGAAGTCTCGATGTTACGTAATCTGGGTTGATGTAGCGTTAGGTATCTTTCCGTAGTCTTAAGTTGAACGCTTCCGTAACCTTGGTCGGACGTTCCATGATTGGGTAGAATATATTATTCTGTAGTTGTATATGGGAAAGTATTGTAGGATTATAATTCCCATATTTATATGTATATTTGTGTATTATTTAAGATTGTTCATAAGTATCTCATTGTAAAAAAGATGGGATACATTTTCCATATGTTATGCACGTGCGCGGTAGATCACGACAGAGACAAACACAACGCGCTCGCACTCACTCTCCAACCAACCTCCGTCCCAGCTACACACGCTAAGCCTTCTTCATAGTTTCATATATTAGGTGTTTTCGATTCACTTTCATCTCATATTCATATAGTCACTACATAATCATCCTTTGTTAGTTAACATGAAATATAACGTAAATATCTAGCCTATCCTAGCCTATTCTAGCGTCTTCCTATACGCTGCTTTATCCTACTAACCACTTAACCCCTAAGTGTCGGCGCGCAACATAAGTCGAGTATAATAAATCTGGACTATCTGGTGGCGCGCGACATAGGTCGTGTGGCAATTTCAGCACGTAATGTTGCTGAGAGAGAGAGACAAGTGGTGGCAGGAGAGTAGCGAGCGTATGACTGCTCCAGACCACCGCGGCGAACCTACTGACACGAATCCCACCTCCTCCCTCCCTCTCTCACTCGCTACATACTGAATTGTATGGGGAAAGTACCGAATTACATGCTTTTTGCACTCGCGTTGCGCGGTTGTTGCAAGAAAACTAGCCGTCATAAAAGGATCGTTATGGTGTCATTGGAAAGCTCTGTTTATGCCCTTTCAGGGATAGATACTTGTTTTACGCTCTGGGTCTTATTTAGGCATGAAAATGATCACGTAAACAGCCCTATTTTGGCTAAAAACACCCCGCTGGGCGGTACATATAAATAAACTGCTAGCCCGCTAATCTAGTGTTAAAGTCAACTAGCCTATTTTCCGCCATTCTTCAATCACCAGCTGAGTTCATCATAAAGGGTAATTATTCTATATGTGTTAATGCTTCTTCCAAATTAATTATATACAGTCCACTTTATCAAAATTAACCATATAATTGGCACTTCGACCTTTCACTAGTTTGCCCCCCCCCCCCTTCTTTGTGTTTTTCGGCGGTTAGTGGTAGCCTAGCCTTGGTGGGATTTTTTTTGTGCCGTACTTCGTCCGTACCTCATGGCCCAGGGCTATTGGCATCTTGGTGCGGTGAGTGGTGGGGTAGGGGAGGATTTTCCTGCAATTGTTGACAGGCCTGCATACCAGGGCCCAATTAGGAAGGTGGCTATATTGGGCCACTTCTACGTCAGGGATTTGTATGTAGACTGCTCCGTGCACAGGTCTTTCATTCTTATTTCTCCTCTGCTCGCGTCAGCACCTTGAGATCCACAGAAGCCTGGGGTCAGTTCTTAGAGCTGAAGTCCGACTTAAACTTTTTAGTAATAGGAGGAAACGAGATAAGAAGCGGGGTCAGTCCGAGAGAGATTGCGGAGGAGATCGAGGTCATAGCTGAGGAGGTGCTTCGGCTATCTGGGGGAGAAGTCCGGGTGATTGGGGTGGAGAAGCGGCAGGCTCCACGAGGGGTCTCTACGGACGAATTTAACCGAATTAGAAACGCGGTTAACCGTTGGCTAAAGCGCCATATCCCATTCACCCGGGAGCACTATCAGTCGATGAATACCTCCGAGGCTGACTTCGGTCCCGACGGAGTACACCTCACGCACGAGGCATCAAAGCGTCTCTTTTCGGAGATCCTGGCCACCTGTCGCCGGTGCTTTGGGCAAGACGAGTATGCGTTGTTCGCCAGGTCATACAACGAGATGTTTGCCCACCATGACATTAAAGTAGACCAACAAAATCAGTATAGTCTAGAATAATAATCCTTCAAAGTCGGTACAGTATACTAATTAAATTTTGATTAAAAATCCTTTAGGCCCAAATTATATCATAATTGATTGGCACTAAGATTAAAATCATCCATACTGTACTGTATAATATATTCAAAAGTCACGGTTATTCAATCTAAATTATACTGTTAAATAACTTCTTTATTCATTCACATGTCTTTCTAAATTCTACTCTCGTTGTGTACCCTGGAGGCGGGGTAATATGATAGCTGGTAGGCTGAGTGTGTGTTAATCCAACTCAAAACTTTTTTTTCTTGTGACTTCTTGATATGAACCTTTTTTTTTTTGTAAAATTTTCACATTTATTAAATTTATTTTTGTAAAATTTCCGGTACCCATTGAGTTTAGCCTGCTTGAATTACCCTATTGGCTCTCTCTTTCTAAATTTTCTTGATTTATTATAACTTTAAAACGGTACCTCTTTTTTGACATCTAGAGACTTTTGGCCTATACTGTATTGTACTAAATTTCCCTCCCGGCTTTTCTTGAATTATGGTGTAATGATTCTATAATTTCTAAATTATGTAAGGAGTTAAATTGAAAGGCTCCAGATTGCTAGTCTATATTGCGCACAATTCTTATTCCGCATTTCGTGAGGGTGCTTTATTTTCGGCTCGCGATTTAATTTGATTTCTCGGAGTACTGTATTGTTGTCTGCAACTTATTCAGACTAGCATTGATAGTTTGATTTAACATCAATAAATTTCCTTCCCGTATAATCATGGCTAAAAGTTTACAACGGCGTCGGGCTGGGCTTAACACCTTACGAGCGGCCTATGCGGTTTATTTATATGTACCGCCCAGCGGGGTGTTTTTAGCCAAAATAGGGCTGTTTACGTGATCATTTTCATGCCTAAATAAGACCCAGAACGTAAAACAAGTACCTATCCCTGAAAGGGCATAAACAGAGCTTTCGAATGACACCATAACGATCCTTTTATGATGGCTAGTTTTCTTGCAATAACCGTGCAACGCGAGTGCAAAAAGCATGTAATTAGCCACTTTCCCGATACAATTCCTTATATAGCGAGTGAGAGAGGGAGGAGGGAGCTGGGATTCGTGTCAGTATGTTCGCCGCGGTGGTCTGGAGCAGTCATACGCTCGCTACTCTCCTGCCACCACTTGTCTCTCTCTCTCAGCAACATTACGTGCTGAAATTGCCACTCGACCTATGTCGAGCGCCGCCACATAGTCCAGCTTTATTTAACTCGACTTATGTGGTGAGCCGCTAATTAAGGGTTAAGGGCTCTTTGACGGTATTGGCCTCTGACATCGACGACTTCCTTGAATCGGCGTCTGAGGTGGAGGTGGAGGCCAGGTTGCTCAGTATTCAAAAGCAACTTGGCCTCCACCTCCACCTCAGACGCCGATTCAAGGAAGTCGTCGATGTCAGACCACGACATCCTTTTCCTCCACCACTATCCCACCACCGCTACTACCCTAAACACCCCTACTACCCTCTCCACCTTCACCAACACCACAACTACTACAACCACCACCACCAGTACTACCATCATCACCATAACACCTAGAACCATAGAGAATTTGTAAGACGAGGCGAGTTGACGAGACAAAATATTTGTTTACTCTCGCCATTAGAGAAGTATGTTATATATGGAACTTGGTTCCCCACACATGTACAAATTACTCAATGCATGCACACACAGAACCCCTGTGCAGAGCAAGAAACTGTGTTGAGACAAAGCACCCACTGCGACGGTTGAGCACATGTAAATTCTGTGAAGCTCTTTTACCACAAATTATAATGTGATTATTTCCCCAAAAAGCGCACATATTATATGGGGTGTCAGGGGAGTTTTTTCTAATAACTTACCTAAATGAGCTATACAGTAATATTGACAAAAACATGTTGTCTAGACAATAGTTTTTTTTTTGTTCAGCTACTGCAATTAATGTTGACATGCTTTTGCGTTTCCCTTTCATGTGTACAGTACAGTTTCCCTGTAGCAGACAGGAATACAGAAATATATAAGCAGTTGTCCTGTGACCCTTGGTATGTGATCCTCATACACTGTATTATACTAGTGCTGCCCTCTTGGGATCGGGATATGATCTGTATATCTCTTTACCTCAGCTAGTATTATATAATCATAAACACCATACTATTAATATAAAGTGTTACCTTGTCCGGATGCTGGGTGGCCGCTTTGTAGATAATGTTTTATATACACAGCTTGCGTGACTGTTAGATTTTGCTCATATAGAGGAGTGAAAAGGAAGTTGAAGTAATTACCGACCGACTGAGTGGTGGTGGTGGAAATATACAGCCAGAGAGTCAATGTCAATAGTCTCATTACAGTCATGACTCAAACTGACAGTAGACAGTAGTAGTAGTAGTAGTAGTAGTAGTAGTAGTAGTAGTAGTAGTAGTAGTAGTAGGTTAATGCTGTAAAAGATCGTGAGATGGATGAGCAGGGACTACACTGAGCTAAGACTAACAGTCATGGGCAGCGATATATATCAGAGACTAAAACTGAACTATAAGGCTCACAGTCCTGGGCAGCGTTATATATACCCTTCAAGGATGGCAGTCACGTGGCTGATAAATGATATCTCACTCTCTCTCTCTCTCCTCTCTCTCCCACCCCTTCTCTCTCTCTCTCTCTCTCTCTCTCTCTCTCTCTCTCTCTCTCTCTCTCTCTCTCTCTCTCTGCTAAATTATTATTATCAGCTAACCATTGTCTGCAATTTATCAAAAGCTTTCGACACCATACCTCACTAGATTTTGCAAACAATATTAGAGACTTATGGAATATGTGGCCCTCCACTAAATTTTTTCACAAGCTATTTATCCAATAGGAATCAATTTGTGTTCTTAATAATACTTGTACTGAGTATTAATTTGTGAGGCATTTTGCCCCACAAGGCTCTGTACTTGGCCCTATTTTGCTTAATGTAGCCATTAATGATATCGTCTATTCATGTGCTAAACTCATATTTTTATTATACCTGGTGACACTAATATATTTTTATTATACCTGGTGACACTAATATATTTGTATTATACCTGGTGACACTAATATATTTTTATTATACCTGGTGACACTAATATATTTTTATTATACCTGGTGACACTAATATATTTGTATTATACCTGGTGACACTAATATATTTTTATTATACCTGGTGACACTAATATATTTTATTATACCTGGTGACACTAATATATTTTTATTATACCTGGTGACACTAATATATTTTTATTATACCTGGTGACACTAATATATTTTTATTATACCTGGTGACACTAATATATTTGTATTATACCTGGTGACACTAATATATTTTTATTATACCTGGTGACACTAATATATTTTTATTATACCTGGTGACACTAATATATTTTTATTATACCTGGTGACACTAATATATTTTTTATTATACCTGGTGACACTAATATATTTTTATTATACCTGGTGACACTAATATATTTTTATTATACCTGGTGACACTAATATATTTTTATTATACCTGGTGACACTAATATTTTTTATTATACCTGGTGACACTAATATATTTTATTATACCTGGTGACACTAATATATTTATTCACTAATATATTTTATTATACCTGGTGACACTAATATATTTTTATTATACCTGGTGACACTAATATATTTTTATTATACCTGGTGACACTAATATATTTTTATTATACCTGGTGACACTAATATATTTTTATTATACCTGGTGACACTAATATATTTTTATTATACCTGGTGACACTAATATATTTTTATTATACCTGGTGACACTAATATATTTTTATTATACCTGGTGACACTAATATATTTTTATTATACCTGGTGACACTAATATATTTTTGAAGAGTAATAATCTTGTTGATGTATTACACAAAATGAATAAAGAAATATATAATATCTCCGAATGGATTAAATAAGACGGTTTAACAATTAACTTAGGTAAAACACATTATTTAGTGGCCCATTTCAATACCACTTAAATGTCCAATCTCGATAATAAAATAGATGATCATGTTTGTGAGCTGGTTAAAGAAGATACATGTCTAGGTTTTGCCATTAACAGTGGAATGACATGGAAAACGCACAAAAATGACTGTAATTATGTACAAAACAACAAATGTATTTGATGTTAAATCCTTAAAACAAATGTACTTTCCCTTAGTTTAACCTAATCTAATTTACTGCTCTGCCATCTGGGGAGGAACGCATACAATGTATCTAGAAGCTCTATTCATTGTGCAAATGAAAATGTTGCGAATTATGACCTATGCATCTTATAATGCATACCCTGTTCCAATATTTAGAGACCTTGGCTTGTTGAAGTTGAATGATATCCTCTGTATCCAAACAGTCAATTTTGTATATAAATATGTAAATCAACTAATATTCGTAGGAAATAACTTTTTAACTAATAATACATCATTTTAACATGCATACTTCAAAGCATCTCCAAACGATCCTCTGTACATAATTGTATTGTTTGTGAAGATCATTTTAATAAATAAAGTCATTGTAATCAGAGCATAGTAACGTTAATATGAAGATGTTAACACAGGAGGTGTGGTGTCAATTTGTAGTATTAATAGCATACCTTTAATTTATCAAGTGCGTTGTTTTTGTTTTATCATTATCGTTCTCTTCAGCATTAAGCATCAACTTGTTTCCATTATCTCTCTTCTCTACCACTCGCTTTTTCACTCTGGTTTTCCTCATACGGCTTCTAGTCCACAACAGCATCATAACTTACATCAACACGAGGAAAGACAATATATATTAAAGTCACGTTGCTCTCCAGCCTACTTCTAGGAAGACTGATTATGTTCACGATTATAATTAAGCCAATAATTCAGTATAGTGAATTAATTGTTTTTGTTTTCATTGCACACATACTGTATTTGTAATTCCTAAGGTGAAGAAAATCGTCTTTGGTAAGCCAGAGAATACATTGAAATGGTACTGTCGTTACGAAGACGGTTTTTGTCAATATATATATATATATATATATATATATTTATTATATATATATATATATATATATATATATATATATATATATATATATATATATATATATATATAATATATATATATATATATATATATATATATATATATATATATATATATAGATATATATATATATATATATATATATATATATAATTATATATATATATATATATATATATATATATATATATATATATATATATATATATATATTCTCTTTTAAACAGACGAGGTTGAAGGCAATAGCAGTTTCAGCATTTAGTATTTTATTGATACAGTTTTCAATATTTCTAACAATTTTCCTCTGGGGTTCAGAGATGAGGTACAACAGGTTAGCAAAATTCATGGTGGATCCAACGTTTCACAAGTAAACATCTTGCATCTTCAGGGAATGGGCAGGTAATGATTAGAATAAGGACAAAGCAACATATTTATACAAAATTCGAGGATCAAGAATAGGTAGGTGGGCGGAGCTACTGGGTGTGGGGTGGCTGTTCATTGGTGGAAGGCAGTCTATTCGCGAGACGGGCACTAAATCTTATCGGTGGTTGGTTGTTGGCTGTGGGTGGCTGTGATTGGTTGGTGTTGTCAGTAGTGTGCTGATCGCGGAAAGGTACGGGAGGGGGGCACAGGGCGAGAGGAACGAGGGCAGTATGCCTGTAGCGCTTGCCTGAAGGAAGAATTTGAAGGTCTTGTGTTTGGTTGTTGATGCTGGGGTTGAGCGTTTGGATATATAGAGCTTCTAAAATAGCTAGTCTTCTGGGGTCTGATTCTTTGTCGAGTATGGTAGTTTGTTTGTCTAGGTCGGCGCGAGTTAGGGCAAGATGGTGGGGGGCTTGATAGTGATCTTTTATAGCGCCAGATTGAAGGTGGAGGGTTAGTCGACGGGAAAGGCGAGTCTGTGTCATTCCAACATAGGATAGGGGTCCACAGTCCCCAGAGGTGCAATGGGCTGGTATATCACATGATCGTCTTTCGGTTGGTTGGTGGAAATGGGGCGGTTACGGAGGACAAGGTTGGAGGTCTTAGGAGATTTGTAGTAAATAATGAGTTTTATTTTATTGTCAGGGTTGGTGGGGAGGACGTTTTTGTGAATTATTTCTTTCATAATGGATTCGTCTGTTGTGTGGTCGGAAGATATGTAGTTCCTGTAGAAAAAATGTAATGTCATTGGCCGGGTTGAGGTGCTAGGGGGGTCTTGTTTGTACCATTTTTCTAGGTGGTGGTTGATGGCATTGGTGACGTCAGTGTTGGAATACCCATTGTTGACTAGGACCTGGGTGAGCCTTTCCAATTCATTGTGTGTGTCATTCCAGGTGGTGCAATGGGTGATGGGCTCTCCTGACATAGGCGGCGATGGTGGACTGATGGTAATCGTTTAGGGCATTCACTTTCCCCATTAAGACATTGGCCATTGTTATCGTAGGTTTGGTGTACACCGTAGTTAGTTTTGAAGCCCGTGGTCGTGGAGGGAGACAAGGAGGTCGAGGAAGGGTAGATGACCATCGGTGGTTCTCTTCGTATGTGAAGTTGAGTCCGGAGGCGGCCATGAAGCGCTGCTGGAGGTCCCAGAGTTCGCCCAGGGTCCTTCACCCGCACGAAGATATCATCGATGTACCTGCAGTAGACAGTGGGCCGGTGGGCAGCCAGGAGTTCCTCTTCGATAGTTCCCATGAAGAAATTGGCGAACAGGACCCCCAGGGGGCTTCCCATCGCTACACCGTCGATTTGCTGGTACATATTCCCGCGGGGGCAGAGGAAAGGGGACTCCCTTGGTACATAGTTCCAAGAGCGTCTTCAGGGCCTTCTCCGGGATGTCCAGGGGGGGCGTATTAGGGCAGTGGTAAACTCGACGTAGGATAAAATCTATTGTCTTGTCAACGGGCACGTTGGTAAACAAACTCTCTACGTCGAGGGAGGCGATGATGTGGTCGTTAGCAGGGGGGGCATCTCGTAGAATTTCAAGGAAGTCATAAGCAGAGTTGAGGTTGTATTGCCGAGGAACAAAAGGGGTGAGGAGTTTGTTCAGGGCCTTGGCGGTCTGGTAGGTAGCAGTAGGGATCTGTGATCCGTAACCGCCCCATTTCCACCAACCAACCGAAAGACGATCATGTGATATACCAGCATATTTGCACCTCTGGGGACTGTGGACCCCTATCCTATGTTGGAATGACACAGACTCGCCTTTCCCGTCGACTAACCCTCCACCTTCAATCTGGCGCTATAAAAGATCACTATCAAGCCCCCCACCATCTTGCCCTAACTCGCGCCGACCTAGACAAACAAACTACCATACTCGACAAAGAATCAGACCCCAGAAGACTAGCTATTTTAGAAGCTCTATATATCCAAAACGCTCAACCCCAGCATCAACAACCAAACACAAGACCTTCAAATTCTTCCTTCAGGCAAGCGCTACAGGCATACTGCCCTCGTTCCTCTCGCCCTGTGCCCACATCCGATACCTTTCCGCGATCAGCACACTACTGACAACACCAACCAATCACAGCCACCCACAGCCAACAACCAACCACCGATAAGATTTAGTGCCCGTCTCGCGAATAGACTGCCTTCCACCAATGAACAGCCACCCCACACCCAGTAGCTCCGCCCACACTACCCTATTCTTGATCCTCGAATTTTGTATAAATATGTTGCTTTGTCCTTATTCTAATCATTACCTGCCCATTCCCTGAAGATGCAAGATGTTTACTTGTGAAACGTTGGATCCACCATGAATTTTGCTAACCTGTTGTACCTCATCTCTGAACCCCAGAGGAAAATTGTTAGAAATATTGAAAACTGTAACAATAAAATACTAAATGCTGAAACTGCTATTGCCTTCAACCTCGTCTGTTTAAAAGAGAATCTATTACCTGGCTATACTAACATATATATATATATATATATATATATATATATATATATATAATGTGCGGGCGTCTGTTTTTATATTCACAAACATACACATGCATACTTACAAACACCTTTATTCTTGGTCAGTGTGCGAACCTATATATGAAACACAGCATTATGTTATCAAAACGTAACCATTATGCTTTACCGAACCAGGGTATATCCAGCATGATATAGCCCAATCCACCCCCGTCCGTGGTCCATTATACTTGGAAGGTAATTTATTTGTCTGGGCAGCAAATTACAAATACATTTCTCATAAACAAAATAATAATGCTAATAAAAACCCTCAATACTAGTTAAAAAAAAATTGATACTTACTCCAAGACGTGGTTGCAGATAGTGTTAAGCCCCCTCCCTCCTCTCTTACTATTACAGTGTTTGTGATCCACCAAACATTTATGGTGTCACTATTATAAAGCCGGTATCACACAAGAACTTTTATCCTCAACATTCAATGGTCAACATTTTTCTTACAACATTGTTGAGACTCTTTGACTTTAGATACCATAATGTAGGTGACAGAAAGAAGTGTTTGTATTTACCTCATAATATACCAGACCAAGGGTATGCAAAAGGCATGAAAAAGGTATATAAGATCCTTGTGTATATTGATAGCGATTTATCTTGCAATCATTGTATTATATGATCATATTACCATCACTATATTATATTTTAAAGGGTAGATTATTATAGACACTGTATACACCCATTTCACGCCTACAACGTTTTATAGAGCAGTGTTGATGGAAAAGACGGTCGTGTGATACCAGGTTAAGTCCCACCTATATGGCTCCCAAATATCAACCTATCATGTGTACAAATATGACTGCAAACAAAACTAAACAATGCCCGTAGACTGTAATCTACCATTATTGAAAACCCTGGTATATATTCTGGGATTTTAACGGGATTTTACTTAAAAATATGTTACTTATTTCACAAATAAGCGAAAAAATTGTTCGGTAGTTAAATTGTTGACCTCTGACAATTATTGTTCTACCTGCCCTGTGGCCCTAAACACAAGGGCATATTATTAACGGTGTACCTCAGTATCTCACTCTTCCACAGAGGAGCGTGGGCATTCTCAGGGTTGATTAATCATTGTCAACTCATAAATGGTGTGGACAATCTTGTGAACCATGTTTATCTGCATATCAAATTGTAGTATACTGTATATCAATCTACATGGATCCATCAGCACTAGTGTCAACACCCTAGGGAAAGTTGTTGCTTAAAGGGTGTGAATATTAATGTGTGAGTGTGTGCGCGAGTCATTACTGGTCTGTGTGTATGTGAGGGTTTATTAGTGTGTGTGTGCGTGTGTTCTGTGTAGGTGAAGGTATAATAGTGTGTGTGTATGTGAGGGTATATTAGTGTGTGTGTGTGTGTGTGTGTGTGAGGGAATATTAGTGTGTGTGTGTGTGCATGTGTATGTATGTGTGTGTGTATGTGAGGGTTTATTAGTGTATGTGTGTGTGTCGTTATAGACTGCAGCACCGTTGATTCCTTTAAGCTTCGCCTAGACAAATATCTTGCATCAAACCCGCGACTGACTGCGTTTGTAAATAAATAACTATATTTGATCCCCCCCTCAGTAACTAACCCCTCTGTCCCCTACTAACTTCCTAATCCTGCCATGGACATTAGTTCCAGGGCAGTAGTTACCTTTCCAATGTTCCCTTACCCACTCTATATCACTGTTTGGACACTTGATCCTCAGTGTTTTGGAGGACAAGCAGCCTAGAAGGGTCATAGACCTGTTGTTGCTTGATTTACTTTGTACTCCTTTGTACTCCTTTGTGTAGGTGAAGGTATATTAGTGTGTGTGTGTATGTGACCGTATATTAGTATGTGTGTGTGTTTATGTATGTGTGTGTCTGTGTGTGTGTGTGTGGGAATAATAGTGTGTGTGTAAGTGAGAGTATGTTTGTGTGTATGTGAGGGTATATTAGTGTGTGTGTGTGTGTGTGAGGGAATATTAGTGTGTGTGTGTAAGTGAGAGTATATTTATGTGTTTGTGTGTATGTGAGGGTATTTTAGTGTCTGTGTGTGTGTGTGTGTGTGTAGTTGAGGGTATATTAGTGTGTGTGTGTGAGGGTATATCAGTGTGTGTGTGTATTTGAGGGTATATTAGTGTGTGTATGTGTGTGTGATGGTATATTAGTGCGTGTGTGTGTGTGTAGTTGATGGCATATTAGTGTGTGTGTGTGTGTGAAGTTGAGGGTATATCAGTGTGTGTGAGGGTATATCAGTGTGTGTGTGTCGTTGAGGGTATATTAGTGTTTGTGTGAGGGTATAATTATAAGTGTGTGTGTGTGTGTGTGTAGTTGAGGGCATATTAGTGTGTGTGTGTAGTTGAGGGTATATTAGTGTATGTGTGTGTGAGGGTATATTAGTGTGTGTGTGTAATTGAAGGTATATTAGTGTGTGTGTGTGTGAGGGTATATTAGTGTGTGTGTGTGTGTAATTGATGGTATATTAGTGGGTGTGTGTAATTGAAGGTATATTAGTGTGTGTGTGTGTGTGGCCTGATGAAGTCCATCCGCCTCTCTGTCTGTCTCTCTATATTTTTCATATATCTGTGTTAATTTCAACTCTTTTCACATGTGTGTTTTTGGTAACTGAGAAGCTCTGGTGAGAGATTAGACTCCCGACTACTCATTGTTACCCATTTATTATGAATTTGAATTCGTAGGTTAGATTAAGGATGATGAAATCTATAAAACTTATTTCCAGTATTACCTTTTATATAATCTTAATAAATTGCTTTGGTGCAGCCCACTAGAGTAACAAACTCTCTTTGTGTCTAATGCCGTTGGACTGATTGTGTTTGATCCCTCCTCGACAGACTAATACAATGGTTGATGTTATGGCATCCCATAACGGGGAAGGAGGTGCCCGGGGATATGTAGCAGGGGAGGGTCAGACAATTGTTACACCAAAGAGATGTAACAATAATATAAACTCAAAATGTAAAACTTGTCCATATTTTCTTGAAAGTTCTACTTTCACATCTACCGTCACCGGTAAAACATATAATATTGTAAACATTACCAATCAGAGACTTAGTTGTAAAACAAAGAATGTAGTGTACCTTTTGTCATGCAATCGCTGCCTCTCACAATATGTTGGAGAGACTAAACAACAATTTAACATCCGTAACAATGCGCACAGAAGAAGTAGTCAACAAAGATGTTCATACAGGATGCCCACTTATTCATGAACATTTCACCGAAGGTTGCTGTAGAAACGCAAACTACTACTGTCAAGTTTTAGAGAAAATACCCGATGTAGGATCAATCGCTGAACAACAAACTATAAGGACAAACAGAGAAACCTTTTGGATTAAAGAGCTACGCACTAGATATCCTTTTGGCCTTAACAGCCGAGTTGATACAAATCAAAGAGGAGATTTTAATAAGCTCGACAGATATACCAACAGAGTACGGGTTAAACAACGAGGTAAAGACAAAGTTTGGCATATAGATGACATCGTAAATACCATTAATGAGAAGTGTGAACATTCTAACAATGAGTTAATCCGATTTTGCTGTAAACCATGTTCACAAATCCCACGCCCAAAGTTGAAAATAATTGCGCAAAAACTATTGGATAGTAATGTTCCAACCCATATTATGGACATAATTGTAAAGATCATTTCTAGATATCACGATCCTGGGACTAATACGGACAATGACAAAACTAAAAAGGAAAATGGGGCCCAAATAAAACTCAATTTCGTCAATAAAGGTATAGCAATGATAAACATTGGAAAGATATTTCACGATAAGAATATCAAAGACTTTTCCACTAGAGATCACTGAAAATCCCATGATTGTATATAAGTATACCAAACCAGTGAGAAATAATATTGTAAATTATAGACAAACCGTACAGGATGCTGTGTTTGAACAATGGTTGAGAGATGAAGACAAGTGTGACTGTGATAATTCGCCTTTAAAGAATGAACACCACAAACATGTAATCACCGGCGACCTTGGTATAGTAGACAATGTTAAGCTGAGAAATCTATTGAAAAAGGGACCGAACTATAGGGAACCTAGAACGCTAAACTGGCAAGTCGTCAAGAAAGAAATTTTTACCGGACTGTCTAACTTCGTTCTTCAGGAAAGCGAGAAGAGAGGATTACTAACAGCGTACTTCAGCGAGTGGAAAGCTAAGGTTATAGAAGCTGTCAAAGAAAGAATACAAGCATTAAAACAAAGTTTCCATATTATAGACCTTCTAAAAGTGTACTGAAGGACGAACTGGCTACTTGTGAGCTTATAAGATTACATCACAAGTATGTAATTACAGTAGTTGATAAATCTAATACAAATTATGCCTTTATATGCAAATGGTTTTATATGAAAATGTTGTACAAAGAGACAGGAATTATTGGTGAAACCAGTAACACTTACGTGAAAACTAATGAACGTGAACAGGACATTATACATCGCCAGACTAATTTTCTTAGTTCCGCCAACATCATAACGCCAACTAAAGATCATAAGTTTCCGTTCATGTATTGGATTCCAAAATTTCACAAAAATCCTATAAAAGCTAGATATATTGTCTCCTCGTCCATTTGTACTACTAAGCAATTAGCTTTTTGTATAAGTAAATCACTGAAGTTGATAATGAAAGGACGAAAGAGATATTGCACTGTAATTGAAGAGTTCACCGGTACAAGTAGATGGTGGGTAGTTGAAAATAATCAACCAGTACTAGACGTGATCAAGCAAATACATTATATACAACAAGCTAAAAATGTTGCAACTTATGATTTTAGTACTTTATAATTATACAAACATTCCTCATGATAAACTTATACTAGCCCTGGAAAATATAGTGAATAAATGTTTTGTAAGTTCGAAAATGAAATACATTACAATAAACAATTATGAAGCTTTATGGAGTAATGCATTGTCTAAAAAATATACAGCATTAAGCAAAACCTCCCTTATGAATAGCATACAATTCTTGACAGATAACACATTTTTCAAATGTGGTGATTTCATATGTAAGCAAAATATAGGCATTCCAATGAGAACAGACCCAGGGCCAGATTTTGCCAATCTATTTCTTCATTATTACGAGTTCTTTTATATGCAAGATAACACTCGTACTAAATACGGAACATGCCAACAAATAAGCAAGTGTTCAAGATATATTGATGATATAATATTGTTCAACAGTGGCGACATATTTGATAAAATTAAGACAGACATCTACCCTGATGAGCTTATTTTAAATAAAGAAAATGACTCCGATAAGAAAGCTTCATTCCTCGATATACAAATTGAAGTAATTGATAAGAAATTTGTAACAAAACTTTATGACAAACGAACAGATTTCCAATTTCATATAGTTAACTTTCCCTTTCTTTGCGGAAATATCCCCAAAAGACAAAGCTATGGTGTTTTTACTTCCCAAATAATACGCTATAGTAGAGTCTGTTCGAAATATGAAGACTTTTTAGAGGCTTGTAAGATCCTTATTAGAATTTTTTTGAAACAAGGATATGAAATATACCTCTTAAAAAGACATTTTAACAAACTACCAATTAGATATTTTAACTACAATAAATTAAAAAATATTATAACAAGTGATGTATTTCAAGAAACACCATCTTAGAACTGCTAGAGATGATATGAGTAAATTTATGAAGAGCATCTCAGCTAATAATAATGACGTCATTGAATTTACCACACACGGCATCTACTGAATATGTCAACGTATTATTACCAGAATGTTGATGCCAAGGAGATGGGCTGATCCTGTCAGAGTGGGGGTTGAGCTTCCCCTGCCTCCCAGAGCTCAACCTCACTTTATCTTATGCTAAATATGTTTCAATACTTTTTGACGTAGTTAATGGATTTCTTCTTCGATATCCAACAACAAAATGTGACTTCCCCAATTTAAACTAACTGATTTTGTCTACTCTACTTCTTACTATCAAATTGACTTCCCGAATTTGTCAACCCCCTGATTTTGACTATTTCATTAGTACTATACTACTTTTTCTTTTAGGGCAAACACTCTACACCAGGTATTATAGAGATAGCCGGTTTGCCACAGTTATAACAGAAAACCGATTACGCCGGATGGCTGTGGCCTGATGAAGTCCATCCGCCTCTCTATTTTGCCTTGGGGTGGGTGTTTGACTGTCTCTCCATATTTTTCATATATCTGTGTTAATTTCAACTCTTTTCACATGTGTGAGGGTATATTAGTGTGTGTGTGTAGTTGAGGGTATACTAGTGTGTGTGTGTGTGAGGGTATATTAGTGTGTGTGTGTGTGTGTGTGTACTTGATGGTATATTAGTGTGTGTGTGTGTATGTGTGTGAGGGTATATTAGTGTGAGTGTGTAGTTGGGGGTATATTAGTGTGTGTGTGTGTGAAGATATATTAGTGTGTGTGTGTGTGTGTAGTTGATGGTATATTAGTGTGTGTGTGTGTGTGTGTGTAGGTGAGGGTATATTAGTGTGTGTGTGCTGCTTTGTGTGTGTGAGGGTCTTTTAGTTGTGTGTGTGTGTGTCAAGGCTAGAAATACCAAGAATGTCGACCACACATGTTATCCCCTTGGAAACCACGATTGCCTCACTCATAGAAGTAAACTTAATATGACATTAATTTACACCACTACACTGTACTTGTTGAATACATTTCCTCCCTCGGCATAACCCCCCACCTCTCCCCTCCTCCTCTCTCACAAATTATCTCTCTTTGCCCTCTCTATCTCTCTCTCTCTCTCTCTCTCTCTCTCTCTCTCTCTCTCTCTCTCTCTCTCTCTCTCTCTCTCTCTCTCTCTCTCTCTCTCTCTCTCGCTCTGTGAAGTTCGCTTCATATATTTTACCCACATTTATGTTCTTGATTCCTCGTACACACATTTCAGGAATATGTATACCATTATGTAATCTATCTCTATATTTGTCTACTTATCTATTTTTGCATGTACAGTATATACCTAATAATTACCAAAGACAAGTACACAGTCAGTCAAGGAGGTAATTTCGTAACAAAATATTGAACATAAGGTATAGAACAATGCACTTATTTATTATGCAACCCATGTATGATATAATTACACCTGGTTACGTGTAATAGGTATTTTTATTATTTGTATTATTGTTGTGTAATATTTTCTCCATATACTAACAATAATTTGACAGTTAATCATAAACTCTGACTTTACTTTATCACCTGTGAACTCAAGTATTATTATTCCTTATTCTATTAGTGATTCCCACCTCGGACTAACGTAAGTTCAGACCTAGACCGGGGTTTGAATATATGCTACTGCAGGGTATAATTACGTCCTTCGGAATTATAGATATATCTGTAACGAATTATCATTACTTGCGCTGGTATGACTTTCTTTAACTTCGAATGGTTAAAGTCACACTAATAGCCACTCAATTTATACTGAATAAACGAACAATCTCTATATAAATATATATATATATATATATATATATATATATATATATATATATATATATATATATATATATATATTCAGAGCGATTCGGCAACATTCTCTGGAATCAGACCATCCCATTAACCCTTAATTGGCGGCCCCGCAACTTATGTCGTGTGAAATAAATTTGGACTAACTGGTGGTTCACAACTTATGTCGTGTGCCATTTTCAGCACGTAATGTTGCTGAGAGAGAGAACTGAGCGGTGTGAGGAGCGTAGTAAGGCTATGACCGCCGCCCACCACCGCGGTGGACCAACTGAAGTGAAAACCACCCTTCCCTCCCCTCTCTCACTCGCTACACAGGGAATTATGTAGGGAAATTACCTAATTACAGGGTTTTTGCACTCGTGTTGCACGATCGTTGTAAGAGAACCAGCGGTCGTACAAGGATGGTTCGGGTGTCATTGGAAAGCTCTGTTTACGCCCTTTCAAGGATAGATACTTGTTTTACGCTCTGGGTCTTATTTAGGCATGAAAATGATCACATAAACAACCCTATTTAGGGTAAAAACACCCCGCTGGGCGCTACGGTCCGCTAGACCGCCTAGCCCGCTAATAAGGTGTTAAAGTTGAATCATTCTCAGTCCTTGCCTCGCACCCTACAGACACACAGCTATGCATTAGTGAGTCTCTCTTATCTATTAAGGAAAAGCCTTCTCTGTCACAGAACGAAACATCAGTTGACCTCCTTTGTTTTTAAACGTATTTTGTGTGTAGTATATAAGTCGCTTCATTTTTCTTCCGTTTCCAAGCAAACAATTGTTTCTATAGGTTTAATTAACTACTGTTATTTTTCTCCATTGTCTTTTCTTAGCATTCCATTTTTATGGGTTCATTCTTTGTTCACATTCAGTCACTTTTACTTATGTTTAAGTTATTTTAAGTATATCTAATACTGTTCTTGTTGTTGTTGCTATTCCCCAAGCTGCCTGGCCGAACAGCCCCAAGGCCCTGAGCAAGGCCAAGGCCATAACTGAGCGCCCCCACAGAACCCTCCCTGTCGACCACAATAAAGCCTGGGTGAATGAAGCCACTCCATGGCGGAGAGCTGAGGAGGGTGCAGAAACGCCCGGGAAACCAAAGCCCCACCCCTGGCCCTGTGCCCCTCAGCAATTATGAAGAGAAAGTTGAGGGGCAAAGGAAAAATGTGACGCTTTGGCTTCCAATCTTGGTTGATTGGGAGGTCAATCCACCGAAGAGACGCCGTCACTTGAGATCTAGAAAATATATAAGTAAAAGGAACAGTCAGAGTAAGCTATAGGTATGGCAGAGATCGCTCAGTTCTCACTCTGATAGACCACCCCATCACCACATCTATTACTGTGTTTCTCTATTGTACTAACTTTGCTTACATTCCTTCATTTCTATTTATTTACTTTCAATTGCACACGGTGTCTCAAATAATTGATTCGCAACATTACTATCCCGCTTCTTAGCCTTGTTTTGTAATTTTAACTGATAGGACAATGTTTTATTTTGTAGATTCGCCTGATGATGGAGTAAGTCACCTCCGAAACTGTCGCCAATAAACATGTGTTTACACCGAGTGCTTCTGGTTCTTCTATTCCTTATTCGCCTCCGCTTTCCCAAGGATGTATCGATTGCCACAATATATATATATATATATATATATATATATATGTATATATTGTTACGAGGGGTGCCCAGGGATAACAGATGCTGAAATAGCCTAGCCCACAGCACTGTCCAAAAAGAAACGCCTTAGCAAAAAGACAACAATGCTATAGTCATGCACCCAACACTGCCCACCTTACTACACTAAAGAGCCCTTCACACAGTCAGGAGTGCGAGCTAGAATATCTAGGAGTAGGTGAAAATTCTGACTCCTGGGCCTATTCGCGGTGAAAATCGGTGACTCCTAGTGACTCTAGCGATTCCTTGGGACTCCTGGTACACTCCCAGTGACTCCCGACTAGTCGCGGGCGACTGGCCCTGTCCGACAAAATGTTCGGCGTGTTTAAGGGGACCGGCCGGTTTTTAGATTTAACCCTCTGAGTACCAGCGACGACAACGTGTCGTCGGTAATGTATGTAACGCTAAACCCCACGACGCACAAATGTCGTCGGGGTTTAATTACTCCGGTCCTATGGCACCTAGAAGGCTCAGATTTGTATGGGAACTGTGTAAGTATCCCACGCAACCATGCCGATGGTTGAAAACTCTCAAAGTCCAATCGCGTGCGCGTGCGTGTGAGCGTGCAAAAACATGGTTTTGGGAGTTTTTGCCTTCAATTTTTTACTCTTGTAAAATCGACTTTCGGGGGCTCCATAGGACCCCTTTTTGACCTTTTTGATCGTTTTTTTGGGGGGCGGTCCTTTATTCCTAACCCATTCGCTATTGTTTCTGGGAAAAAACAAATCAAAACCTGCTGGTCCCTAGTGGTACATTTATTTATAACTAGCTGGGGCTCAGTGGGTTAAAAAGCTCGAAATCCTGAAAATACGATTAGGTGTTAAAATGTGTTTACTCAACATCCCTTCATAGGCCAGTGAAATTGTATTAGTGAAAAGCCATTGGAAATTGTTCTTTTTTTGTTTTCCAAACTTTTCCTGTATTTCTAAAAACGTTATGTAGCTTACTTTGAAATTGACAGGCTCAGTAACTACTGGTCGTACGAGGATCATACATAATTATATAATTGGAAAGAGCATAAACTATTCTACAACCTCCCAAAAAAGCTGTATCTTCTACTCTGCCGTGTTCCTGCATAAAATATTGTAAACCAAAACACCAAAAATAATGTTCACCCAATTACCTTAGACTTTCACATGTTTATCTCAAATATTAATTTGGCTACTATCAGATCTTATAAGGCAGTAATTATTGGGCCTCTAGGATTGTTTTGTATACCATTGGAAAGCGCTTGAAATTCTCTATAAAGCTCTTAGCTCTTTTGTTTGCATTTGAGACACAGCCCCTTGGCATGGGTAGCTAACCACCGAGTACCTAATTTCCGAGTCACCTAAGTCCGTAATTAGATATAATATAAATAACTAAACTATGAGAGATGTAAAACCACCTGTCCTGAGTTGTCTGATCCCTCTGAAAATAATATATAGTGCTTGGGTTTCGAGCAATTCGACGTCAGAATGTTGTTTTTATTTTCGAGCTAATTTCCATCCTAATTCAGAAACTAATTGACCTCGAATAAAAAACAAATAACAGAAAACCATGTTACATCCTCCTCTATACGTGTGCGAAATCTCATTGAAATCGGACCAAGGTCAGTGTCACCCCTATTACAAACCAGCCGGTCCCCTTAAAGTTTTTGCCGTGAGTCGGACCACTCCCAGTGAGTCCTGGTGATTCCCAGTGATGCCCCTGTGACTCCTGTTAGACTCCCAGTGACTGTGGGCGACTGGCCTTGTCTGACAAAATGTTTGGCGTGTTTAAAGTTTTCGCCACGAGTCGGACCACTCCCAGTCAGTCCTGGTGTCTCTCAGCACCTCCCAGTGAGTCCTGGTGACTCCCAGTGACTCACGGTGATTCGTATCTGATTCGCGTACAGGTTTCTGTTGCAGTTTTCAGTTTCACCGGGAGTCACTGGGATAAAGATAGGTAATACATGCAAGTCACTGAGGGTCACTGGGAATAGACGGGAGTCACCAGGAACCAGCAGGAGCCACTGGGAGTCACCAAACATGCTCTTCAAGTGGCAAGGGGCGCACACAGAGATACCTGTAGAGGGCACACATGTAATTATTATGTTCTATCCAACAACCAACTCTACTCCTAAAATCGATTAATGAAATATTACAAACACATGTGGCAGTCCGTGGATTCGAACCAAGGACGCTCACACCGAATATCAACACCTTATGCATTACACCACGAAGGCAGTTAAAGAATAGTGGACACTGCCTACGATTTATTATGCAACTTCGAATCCTGCATATCAATCTAAGCATGTACACACATCCCAACTGCAACTCACGTAGGCTATGCATATGTGAATGGAAGAGCAATTAATGGGGCCTTAACCACTAGGGAAGGCCTCTCGATAAATTACTCCTGAACCAATATCAATTATTATGTTCTATCCAACAACCAACTCTACTCCTAAAATCGATTAATGAAATATTACAAACACATGTGGCAGGCCGTGGATTCGAACCCAGGACGCTCACACCGAATATCAACACCTTACGCATTACACCACGAAGGCAGTTAAAGAATGGTGGACACTGCCTACGATTTAGTATGCAACTTCGAATCCTGCATATCAATCTAAGCATGTATACACATCCCAACTGCAACTCATGTAGGCTATGCATATGTGAATGGAAAGAGCAATTAACCTAAGACGTGCGCACAGGGGGTTTTCTACAGGGTAAGACTGTGTGCACCTATGATGATTTTGGGACCCATTGCCAATTTCGATAAAAAGTACATCATCGTGTAGGGAATGTTTGCGTGCATCGGCCCATATATATTTGACCCCCCAAAAAATGTCTGGGGGGGGTGGGGGAACGGTCCGTAGTTAAAAATGTGGAGCGAATGGCACCGCGCGGCTAGATTGTCATCGAGCGGCGAGATTTCCCTGCCGAATTTTCACGCGCCCAGGGGATAGAAGGAGAGGGAGGAGGGGGTGGGTTACCGCGTATTATTACGTATATCTCCTTTTTTGAGCCCTTTTAGGCTATGTAGAGTATGTATACGTGTGTAGGCCACCCATATAACAATGAATATGCCTCATAGTGACCAAAAATTGCAATATATAGGGGAATTATAAGATAATTTTTAGGCGGGAATGAAGATGTATTGGAGGTTTGGCTGCAATTTATGAGCTGAGAGGGTAGTTTACGCCATACATATCACTTATATCTTGTACTTAGAGCACTGTCATGCTATAATACAGACTTGTACGTATGTAGACGTGCCATATATCAAAATATATACCGCATATAGACCAATTCATGCGATATTTACACACATTATCAATGAGTTTCTATGCGTGAACCAAGGTGTGAGTGAGTTGTGCTGGGAATGAAAGGAGGAGAGGGTGTGTTACGCCATAAATATCACTTATATCTTGTACTTAGAGCACTATCATGCTATAATACAGACTTGTACGTATGTAGACGTGCCATATATAAAATATATACCGCATATAGACCAATTCATGCGATATTTACGCACATTATCAATGAGTTTCTAGCAGACGGAAGCCTGAAAGGGTGGGAGGGGGTGGGTGGGTGGTAGGGAGGCATGCAGGGATTGAGTGAGTGAGTCGTGGAAAGAGGGAAGGCAGGCAGGGAGATCTCTAGATAGATAGCCAGCTTTGTGATAATTGTGGAGGCGCCCGAGGCGTATGGATGTCTTGGTATTTTTAACCTTATGTCTACCAGGTGTCTGGTGTTCGTTGCCACCAAGAGGTCTACAATAACATGAGTCAGGAATGGAGAGAGAGAGAGAGAAACTGAGACATGCGTATGTCGTACGTATAAATGGACTTCAGAATTGCATTTTTATGTAAGCAGACATTGCATTTTAGACACATGTGAAGTACCACAGAAACATGTAGGCCATTGACTGTACATAAAGTACTATATTATAGACCAGCAACGAGGGTGGTCAGTAAACACAGGGAGATTGCCTTTTGTGATAGAGAGCTAAATATAGACTGGTGTCTCCTTACACTTGCGAAAGGGTAGATTGCCACCAGAGAAACTTATATTTATTTATTTCCAAGTAATATGCAATCTAAATGTATATTCGAGACCTACTGCAAGTATTTGCATGACAGTCATGACTATGTATAATCCAATATACGCACGTAGGTGAGACATAAGAAAGCTGGTTGAGCAATTTTCGACACCCACACAGTTATTATTCATTTTTATTAACAATTTTATACAATACAAATGTATTTGTGAAGAATATTTTATGCATTATTGTATTTATACAAATTTTGTTCCCAGACAGAGCTGCTGTGTCTGGAGCATCAAGGAGTGGCAAGGGTCACCCTGTGACCGCTTGACCGTGTGAAAATGAGTAGAGTCACACTGAGAGGGGCAATTTTGCTGAGTGTTTGGGCAATTTTTGACAGAATAAAGTTATATAATTACTAATTCTTGACAGAGACAAACTTGTATAAACCTTTGCATGATATAATTGATAATCCCATCAATTTACAAACGTAAATTGGTGGGATAATTCATTTTTTTTTGTATATTGTCATTTCGATTGTAGACACAAAGTTTTGAGTGATATTTGGTATGAGCTCCTGTGGTATGGTTGGTAAGGTCACAGACTGGGAAACTCAAAGTGTGGTAGGGTAGTGGGATCGAATCCAGGAGGGGGTTATGGGGGAGGTTTTATACTGTCTAGACATTTTTTGATAAATTTTATTTTTTACAAGATCATGCCATTGTATTCAAACAATATATAATCTGACTGACAGTCACAATCCCATTATAATACTTCACCCCGTCTTCCTCCAGCTGCAAGTTCACCTTCCCCAACTCCAAATGAGACTGATTTGAATGCCCACAACTCGGGTCTTATATACCAAACAATTATGGTGTAGGAACGAATCAGGAGGCGGGGGGTGGTGCCTACTCCAATCATAGCTCCTCGAGTCGCATAACAGGTGCCTGGTCCACTCACAGCTCCTGGCGTCGATCATACGTCATAGCATCGGTCATCGAGGTAGTTTGCAGGGTCCCCTATGACGCACGCAGGTGTGAAGGCTAGTTTGCAGGTATGCAGGCGAGCTAGTTTCCCCACTCGCTGGTTCGCTCGCTAGTCTGCTTCACCGGTTGGGTAGTACGACTCCTTCAACTCTAATTCTAACTCTTAAATTAACATACAGGGCTCCGTATGTCAGACCTCCCCCCTAGAAAAGAGTTTAAGGAGTATAGTACAAAATATTAAACATAATACATGAATAGATTCACCACCAGATTGGCAACAGCAAGATTATAATGAGGATATAATAAGGATATCACCCAAAGTAGGCAACGTCTCCAGGTACCACATCAGAACATAGCCGGAACGTAGCTGGAGCGTTATTCGAACTGCAAGGCATTATCTCACAGCTGAAGGCTTGAAAGCGCACTACAAAAGCATGATATTTACCTCGCTACAAGGGAGAGCTAATTGCCAAAATCCTCTCATTAAATTAAACTTACTGCTGCATGAGGCCAACCCGGTAAATGTAATCTTGAACAGATACGTGATAGGCAATCGGCTAGCACGTTCTGGACCCCCTTAATATGCTTGACATCCAGGGAGTATTCCTGCAGCAACAAACTCCACCTGGTCAGTCGTTGGTTTTTATTTTGGAACCTATGCAAACATTTTAAGGGGTGATGGTCAGTATATACAGTGATGGCACCAGAGGCAGATTGTACATAGACAGCAAAGTATTGAAGGGATAAAATTAATGCTAACAGCTCCTTCTCAATGACTGAATAGTTACGTTGGGCAGAATTTAATTTTTTACTGAAATAGCACACAGGATGCAATACCTCACAGTCGTCTTCCTGGAGCAACACTGCACCAACCCCGGTATTGCTCGCATCCACTGCCAGGGAAAAAGATCTGTTAAAATCAGGAGCTCGGAGTACAGGATAATTAGATAATATATATTTGGTAGCAATAAAGGCCTCTTCACATTCAGAGGACCACACAAACTTCACATCCTTACGGAGAAGATCTGTCAGGGGAGCTGTCAACTTTGAAAAATTTATAATGAAACGCCTATAATAGCCAATCATGCCTAGGTACCTTTGGATATGTTTCTTAGTGCTAGGAGTTGGGAATTCTAGAATAGACTCTACCTTTGCTTGAGGAGGTGCAACCCGCCCCTGACCTACCGTATATCCTAGATACTGGACCGTACTCTTTACAAAGGTGCATTTCTTAAGATTAACCACCAGATTGGCATCAGCAAGATTTAAGAATAGCAATCTAAGTTGGTAAAGATGCTCCTCCCATGACTGTGAAAAGATAAGAATATCATCGATGTAGACAACGCACCCAGGTACCCCTTCAGTCACCAAATTCATGAGGCGCTGGAATGTAGCTGGGGCGTTTTTCAAGCCGTAGGGCATTACGTTACAGCAGAAGGCTTGATTGTTGACTACAAAGCATGATATTTCCCTCGCTCAAGGGGTGAGAGCTACTTCCAATATCCCTTCATCAAGTCAATCTTGCTGATATAGGTGGCTGTACCAATCTGGTCAATGCAGTCGTCGATCCGTGGCAGGGGGTAGGTATCGTTCTTTGTGACAGCATTGACTTGCCTATAGTCCATACATAACCTATGGCTCCCGTCTGGCTTTGGCACAAGTATGACTGGACTACTCCACTGGCTTAAGGCCCTAGTGATCAGTTCATTAGATAACATAAAGTCAAGCTCGACCTGCAGTATACTCCTGCGTTGTGGCGAGACACGGTAGGGGGATAGTTTAATGGGAGTTGCATCCCCTACGTCGATGTGGTGCACGGCCAAAGAAGTGAGCCCTGGAGTATCACGGAACACACTGGGAGACTGAGATAAAACAGAGATTAGTTGGTTCGCTTGATCAGAGGGAAGATGACATAGTTTAGATGGTAATTCCCTCAAAGCCACTGAATTATACTGAAAGTTGGATAGGCTACATGACAAGTCAAAGTCTGCATGGATACCTTCAGGCTCTGGAACAGTCTGTTGCGGGTCAGTAAGAGAACTGAAGACTTCGTCCGCACCAGGCTGTTCACAGGTCCTGACATTCACTGCCACAGTGGGAGAATCTGGAGGAGAGGAATCAGGGGACCTATGGTAGGGTTTCAACATATTTATATGGAATACTTGCGTGGGCTTTCTCCTGTCTGGGGTAGTTACTAGATAATCGGTAATGCTCACCCTCCGAATGATCTTATATGGGCCCCTGAACTTGGCAGATAAAGGTTGGCCAAAAAGGGGGAGCAGGACCAAAACCTCATCACCGGGCTTAAACTCCCTCTCACGGGCTCTTCTGTCATACCATTTCTTCATGGAGCTTTTAGCCACTGTCAAGTTTTGAGCGGCAAACTCACATGAGGATCTCAGCCGGGTTTTGAAATCTGAAACATACTTGAGGAGGTTTTGGTTCCCCTCCTGGCCAACTAGGCTATCCTGCAATAGTTGCAAAGGACCTCTTACCTGGTGACCGAAAACTAGCTCATTAGGGGAAAAACCCAGGGATTCAGTTGGAACCTCACGAGTAGCAAATAAAAGAAAAGGTACCCCCTTATCCCACTCAACTCCGGTCTCTGTACAATACTTACGTAACATTCCCTTTAATGTCTGATGATATCGTTCGAGAATCCCTTGACTCTCTGGGTGGTAGGTGCTAGACTTAACATGCTCGATACCCAACTCCTTCAGGGACTGCTGGAAAATGTTAGAGGTAAAATTAGTTCCTTGATCACTTTGCACCTCATGGGGGAAACCCATTCTGGTGAAGAATTTGAGCAGTTCCTTTAGGACAGTTGGAGCAGAGGTAGTCCTTTAGGGTATAGCCTCTGGGTAGCGAGTTTCCATGTCCATGATAGTTAATAAATAAATGTTACCTTGGGAAGTCTTAGGCAATGGGCCTACAATGTCCACTACCACCCGAGTAAAAGGATTCTCGAAAACGGGCAAGGGCACCAGAGGATGTACAGGCACCTTCTGATTGGGTTTTCCTGTCATCTGGCAAGTGTGACACACTCTACAAAACTCCACTACATCTGCACGCATTCCTGGCCAGTAAAAGTGGGCTCTGATTCTGTCTAGAGTTTTTCTCACACCTAGGTGTCCTGCCAATGGTATACAATGTGCCATTTCCATGATATCTTTACGACAAGGTTTGGGGACTACTACTTGATGAACGTCCCAAGCCCCGTCATCGATTGGTCTGTGTGGCGGTCTCCATCTTCGCCACAATACTCCTCCTTTGAGGTAGAAACATTCACCACCCTCCTTCTCACATTCCTCTTCACTCACGGACCTGGCAGCTAACTCCTTGCATTCACTATCATCTCTCTGTAGCTCTACCAGGCCACTAGGACAATTTGGAGGGGTTTCATGGTCATCGTTAGGGTCAAGATGAGCCATAAAGGTGTCAGATAAATCCACCTCAGTCACATCATCAGGCACAGTTGGAGCGTCATTCACACTCTTATCATCCCTTTCATCAACTCTTACATTCGGTACATTTCTGTCTGATGGAACTGCTACTTGAGACATTGAACGTGTGACAGCACACACAGGGAAAACTGTTGGCATCTCCTTTTCGAGCTCACCGGTTAGTGGCTCGTTAACAGGGGAAAGTGACAAAATGGGGTCTGGTCGGACCTTCTCACCTGCTACATCATTCCCCAAAAGGAGCGTTACCCCAGGCACAGGGATATCTTGGGACCTACACAAAGCTATGGTGGCCTTACCCTGTAGTAACTCACATTCAATTTCGCCTTTTACCAAGTATGCATAAAACTGGCCTCCAGCACCTCTCATTACAACTGGTTCGCCAGGTGGGCACTCAGTGTAAGGATTCACCATGAGGGTGCTAGTAGAACCTGTGTCTCTCAGAATTTTTACCTCATGCATACAACCATTTAATCTCACGTTGCCAGATGAAATAAAGGACGGTAACTGTCCTGCACTGATGGTGAAATTATTATTGGCTTAACCCTAGTGGGTTCCACCACACATGCTACTACACCCCTGTCTAGATGATTTACGTTAGCTGCTAGGTACTCCTTCTGTCGAGAGTCCTGCATTAAAGGAACTTTTGGTGCTAGGTACTCCTTCTGTCGAGAGTCCTGCATTACAGGCACATATGGAGTTTGAGATACGGCGGCAACTGTCTGCCCCGATCTCTCGGTTCTCTCCTTGGCCCAGCACTGATAAGCTAGGTGGCCTCTCTTGCCACAAAAAGTACATACTTTAGGGGATACGGGAACGTTCCCTCTTTGAGCATTACTATTAGTTTGGGGCCCACCTCTGTTACCATTGCCCTGAGTCGCATTTTTAGTTGGGGGAACAATTCTATTTTGGCTAGCTGGGGAAGACGTTATAGGCTTGTGACTGGGTCTGTCAGATTTGTGATTGGGATACTTAAAATTAGAACTAGAATTATCGTAGGGCTTCTTTCCACGAAATTTGTTGTTGAGCACGTATGTGTCAGCCATGTCAGCAGCGTCGGCAAGACAATCTACCTTTTTCCCCTTTAAATGATAGGATACAGAAGAATCAATTTTCCATAGGAAATTTTCTAACAGGACCAACTCCTTCAGATCGTTGTAGCTTGTGACTTTCTTACTCTTGACCCAATGATTGAAAGTTTTAGTCATGGTCCTGGCAAATACCTTATGGGTTTCTTCTACTTTCTTCTGGTTTTTACGGAAAGATTGCCTGTAAGCCTCAGGCTGCAATTGATAGGTTTTTAGGATAGCTTCTTTGAGATTGTCATAATCCTGCCTAACTTCTGCTACTTCTGACAAATACGTGGCTCGAGCCTGCCCTGTCAAAACAGTTTGTAACATAAAAGGCCATTGATCTCTTGTCCACTTCATACCTCCAGCAACTTCTTCAAACAACACAAAGAAATCCTGCACATTATCCTCAGTGAAAGGTGGAATGACACTAGTCATAGTTAATCCCAGAGGGGGAGCAATTACGGGAGCATTTGTATTGACATTTAGTTGAGCCGTTTGATATTGATATTGATAATGTTCGGTCTTTATTCTGGCTTCTTCGATATTTGCTCTGGCTTGTTCGGCATTTATTCTGGCTAGTTCTATATTTAGTCCGGCTTGTTCGGTAGTTGCTCTTATTCTGGCTTCTTCTATTTTTAGTCTGGCTTGTTCGGCATCAGCATTTATTTTCATTCTGGCTAGTTCTAGTTCGTATATTTGATCACCGGTCAAACCAGGTGGTAATTGTTCATCAAGTTGGCTAGGTTTACTCGGGATCCCACCAACTGCTCCGTCTCCCTCCCCGCCTTCCACAGGGAACAGGTGAGTTTTTATGGTCTGAGCCACCTCTACTTTAGACATGTTTGAGACAGTTAATTGGAGATGTGAGGCAAGCACTTTCAGTTCGGATTTTGACAGACAGTCAATATCAGGGGCTGTGGGTTCTGATTCTATGAAAACTCGAGCATCTTCGTCATTAATTAGTTGAGGCATGATTAATATTTGTTTTTTAAGTAGTGAAACGGTAATGAAACTGAGTGAAACTGTATGAAACGAATCCTGGCAAGGTCGCCACTCTTCTGTTACGTATCTTAATCCTCAAGTGGTTAACTTGATGAATCTAGATAGCACAGAGATATATGTTAAGGTATCAGTCAGCTGAAGGCAAAACAAAAGTAAAATCTAATAAAATAATTTCCTGTTGTTGCTTCCTTTCCTTTTGGATCTTAGGACTTAGTATCCTTTATTGACTGATACTCTTTAATTATGAAAAATACTGAAACTAATTAAAATCATGTAGTATTTATAAAGAATCATTATTTAACCGAAGCATAGTAGGCTATGGTTATGAACCGAATAAGTAATAGCTAAAGAAGGACTATTAATTTTATAAAAAGTCTTGAAAGATAAATAGTAAAGTAAGAATATTTCTGTCTCTTACCCTTTTTGAAATGAATAGATAGTTTTCTTATATGTCCTTTTATTTATATTTAATGTAATTATTCTTGGTTCTTGTCTTACGTTAATAGTATTATATTATTATTATCATCAGGATTAATATCAAAGTCACATAAAAAGTTAGATATATATTTAATAATTAGTTAAATGTATTTCTTAACCACGTAACATTGAGGTTTGATTATGAGTAAATAAAGTTACAGGATCGCTTCATAGATTCGATTCAGGTCTCACTCAAATAATATGAAAAGCAAAATATAATATTTTGAAGCAAAAGAATTTTCTTCAGCTTAGGAAATCACTAGAAGTAATATTAACACAGCCCTGTTAGTCTAAGGCGATATTACTAGTACGAGACAATAGCATCACCGTACTAAGCACCGTTAAGCAATGTAAGCTTAATTCAAAGAAAATGAAAGAACTCGTAAGTATTAATATAAAACAATAGTATTACTTTCATCATAACCCAATTACTTAAAGAGTTGCTTTAGTCCACAAGTTAGTCAACTAAAATAGTTAAGTACATAATAATAGCGTTAACGTTAATTCCCAATCAAATAGTTAAGTACATAAATAGTAGCGTTAACGTTAATTCGCAATCAAATAGTTAAACATATAATAGTAGCGTTCACGTTAATTCCCAATCACATATCTCACTAACCAACATAACGTAAGTGTTTACACCGAACACACTTAACACATTTATATAATCTGACTGACAGTCACAATCCCATTATAATACTTCACCCTGTCTTCCTCCAGCTGCAAGTTCACCTTCCCCAACTCCAAATAAGACTGATTTGAATGCCCACAACTCGGGTCTTATATACCAAACAATGATGGTGTAGGAACGAATCAGGAGGCGGTGGGTGGTGCCTACTCCAATCATAGCTCCTCGAGTCGCATAACAGGTGCCTGGTCCACTCACAGCTCCTGGCGTCGATCATACGTCATAGCATCGGTCATCGAGGTAGTTTGCAGGGTCCCCTATGACGCACGCAGGTGTGAAGGCTAGTTTGCAGGTATGCGGGCGAGCTAGTTTCCCCACTCGCTGGTTCGCTCGCTAGTCTGCTTCACCGTTTGGGTAGTGCGACTCCTTCAACTCTAATTCTAACTCTTAAATTAACATACAGGGCTCCGTATGTCAGAATATATATATATATATATATATATATATATTTATATATATATATCTATACCGGTATATATGAAAACATTTGTATTAACCCTTCTTTAGCGGCCTATGCGGTTTATTTATGTGTACCGCCCAGCGGGGTGTTTTTAGCCAAAATAGGGCTGTTTACGTGATCATTTTCATGCCTAAATAAGACCCAGAACGTAAAACAAGTATCTATCCCTGAAATGGCATGAACAGAGCTTTCGAATGACACCATAAAGATCCTTGTATGATGGATAGTTTTCTTGCAATAACCGTGCAACGCGAGTGCAAAAAGCACGTAATTCGGTACTTTCCCCATATAATTGAGTATGTAGCGAGTGAGAGAGGGAGGAGGGAGCTGAGATTCGTGTCAGTAGCTTCGCCGCGGTGGTCTGGAGCAGTCATACGCTCGCTAGTCTCCTGCCACCACTTGTTTCTCTCTCTCAGCCACATTACGTGCTGAAATTGCCACTCGACCTATGTCGAGCGCCGCCACATAGTCCAGCTTTATTAAATACGACTTAAGTGGTGAGCCGCATTTTAAGGGTTAATAAATACGCTCAATATATATATAAATATATATATATATATATATATATATATATATATATATATATATATATATATATATATATATATATATATATATATATATATATATATATACATATATTATATGCCTGTATATATATATATATATATATTTTTTTTTTTTTTCTATGTGATTGAGGGAGGCAAAAGGCATAACTGCCTATAGCGAGTGCCTCCCCCATAGTTGAAAGAGTGACAGGGCCAAAATCAAGGGACGTTCGAGCCAAAATGCCTGGACACACAGAGTTTGAAGCAATTTAAGTCATAGGAAGAGGGAAAGACTGATTCTGGGAGAGAGTTCCAGAGCTCAACTGTTGAGTAGAAGAAAGTTTGAGAGTAACGTTTCACTCTTGGGTTGGAGAGTTGCACAGAGTAGGGGTGGGATTGAGTTGCAAGACGGGTACCACGTGCCCTACGTAAAGGAGGTGGTATGCACTGGGATAGCTCTGAGGAACACTGATTATTATAGTAGCGATAGAATAGCGAGAGAGATGCAACATTGCGGCGGAGAGAGAGAGATTGCAGAGAGTTGGTGAGTGGACGGGAGTTAATGATACGAAAGGCCTTCCTTTCAACTTTGTCTAGGAGAGCGGTGTGAGAGGAACCTCCCCACACATGTGAACAATACACAATACAAGGGCGCACTATGCCCCTGTACAGAGCAAGAAGCTGTGCAGGGGAAAAGAACCCCCTAAGGCGGTTGAGCACACCCAGCTTCTGGGAGGCTGCCTTAGCAAGACTGGTAATATGGTCCTTCCAAATGAGAGCAGAAGAAAAAGAGACACCAAGAATATTGAGAGAAGATGAAGGGTTGATTTTTGTATTGTTGAAGAATAAGGGATAGTCCGCTGGGAGATCCTGACGGGTAGATAGATGGAGAAATTGGGTTTTGGAAGCATTAAAGTTAACAAGGTTTTCTCTGCCCCAATTGGAAATAGTATTTAGATCAGAATTAAAGAGTTCTATGGCTTCATTACGTTTGTTGTTGAGGGATTGCTGGCTGGGGCGTTCTGAAAAACTAATGGAGTAGTGTAAGGTTGAGTCGTCTGCGTATGAATGGATGGGAATTAAGGTACAGTTAAGGAGATCATTTATAAAAATTAGAAAGAGAATAGGAGATAGGACAGAGCCCTGAGGAACACCGGAGTTTATAGGGTGAGGAAGTGAACAATGGCCGTCCACAACCGCGGCTATGGAACGGCCGGAAAGGAAATTAGAGACAAAGGCACAGATGGAGGGATAGAAACCGAAGGAGGGTAATTTAGAAATTAAAGATTTATGCCAGACTCTATCGAAGGCTTTCGATATGTCTAGTGCAATAGAAAAAGTCTCACCGAAGTCCCGAAAAGAGGATGACCAAGAGTTAGTAAGATATGAAAGAAGATCACCAGTAGAGCGACCCTTAAGGAAGCCATACTGGCGATCTGAGAGCAGATTATGAGAAGAGAAATGCTTAAGAAATTTGGAAGCAAGAATAGTTTCAAAAACTTTAGAAAGACAAGAGATAAGAGCAATTGGACGATAGTTGGAGGGTTGAGAGCGGTCACCCTTCTTTGGGACAGGTTGAATGTGAGCAAACTTCCAGCATGAAGGGAAGACATTAGAGGATAGACAGAGACGAAAGAGTTTGCCTAGGCAGGGAGTCAGCACGGAAGCACAGTTTTTGAGAACAACAGGAGGAACACCGTCCGGACCGTACGCCTTATTAGTGTTAAGCCCAGAGAGGGTAGAAAGTACATCTTTAGAAGAGATTAGGATATTAGGCATAAGTAAGAGAGAGGGCGGAGAGGGAGGAATAGCACCGGAATCATCCAAGGTGGAGTTTCTAGCAAAAGTTTGAGCGAAGAGTTTAGCTTTGTCAGAGGAAGAAGTGATGGTTGTGCCATCAGAGTGGGAAAGGGGAGGGAATATATATATATATATATATATATATATATATTATATATATATGTATATATATATATATATATATATATATATATACTGCATATCTATCTATCTATATATATACAGTATATATATAATATATATATATATATAGATATATATATATATATATATATATATATATATATATATATATATATATATATATTATATATATATATATATATATATATATCTCACCCCTAACCACGCCCACCTCACACGCAACGAGTTAGAGAAACACACCACCATACTCGATAAAGAAAGTGACCCAAGGAGATTACCTATTAGTATAGTGGGATTTCCTAAAAAAGGCCCTCTATAAGAATCAAGGAGCATTTTTGGGTAAAAGTTGGGAACCAGACTTTTTAGCATAATTCAGACATGCCGAATTCGATAAACCCGGTTCCCAAGCAAAATTTTGAGTTTTGACCGTCTAATTTGCATAAACAAAATGGCCACCAAATTTGAAATTTTTGACACTTCTTGAACCATTTTCTCAAATATCTCTCTAACTAGGCAAGCAAATATCACAAGTGAAGCATCTATACCTATGTGTTGAGGGTCAGGGAATGTCACTGAGGCATTTTTAAATGAATCAGTAATAAGCCTAGACTTTAATATACATATTAGCGGCTGTCATTAGAGAAAAATCAATGGTTCCCAACTTTACCCCAAGATACTCCTTGATGCTTATGCGGGCAAAACAGGGCAATATCTGTCACTCACCTGAACTATTTATTGGAGTAGACCATATTCATGCAATACAAGGAGTTTGATCATCACTCTGTTGCTGACATGCACACATTGCTGTGCATCGTAACACGGATTTGCGGCATTTGCACCGACGCGTCCTGCATTGTTTCTGGCAGGCACATGAAATAATTTCCAGGCAACTTTGTGGGATCGGACTCAATGACATCAGAATTGGTTGTAGTCCTGAATCGCCATGTTTCCATCCCATGTCTGTGGGTGCAGGAAGCTCAGGTACAGCACAATGAGCATTTCTCCAAATCATTGCTTGATAGTGTACTCGCATCAAATGGAAGCGGAGAGCATCACGTGTTGGTGGCATTGCTTCTGGTTTGGCAGTCTTTGAGAACAGTATATGCCTTGCTGCATCAACAGAGTCTGTTTTGTGCACATGATATATTCTGCAGACAAACGTTTCTGAAGATCGAATGGTCTCCTCTGTGAGTTCACTGATTCCCAAGTTTATGAGCAATTGATGGTGCTGTTTGAAGACTTTCCATGATGACCTTTTGGTGTGATTTGCGATGTAGGAGGTGGTGTCGCACCCGGTTAATGCATGAAATGGTAAAAGAGTTGTTGTTAAATCTCTTGGTAGGTTGTTGAAAACTGCATCAATGGGTATATATCGCCTTTTCTTGGTGGTACCAGACATCATCCAGAGGTGTTCACATTGTACACGTGGGAAGTGGGAAACCAAAAGCACGAGAACATCAGTGTCCCTTGATGACACAACAACTGTATTGAACTGGCTGTGCACAGCATGTAACACCAACCTAGTGTCAGCTTCTTCATGTTTGGCTCTCAGTTGAGTCAAATCAGTGATTGTCTTTGATGACCTAACCTCAATTTCTTCTCTGAATCCCCTGGCAACTACAATCTCCTTATCATCAGGTACCTGAGAACACAGTTCCTCAGACAGGAAATTTGCAAGATCAGCTTTATTAGCAGGGAGCGACACAAAGTTAGTCCATTTTTTTGGAAGAGGCACATCACGTCCCTCAACAATTCGTCTGATTGGTCGATCTGCTTTCGTGCGTCATGTCCTCGTACCACCCTTGATTGTCTCTTCTCTATATCTGTCGAACACAATGTCTACCCATTGATAGTTAGAACCTGCCTTTAATACTGCTCTTACGTATGTGTCGGCCAAATCCCCAAAGGTCATTGCATTGTCAGGCTTTCCCAGAGCAACCACCAGTGCTTGTCCATCAATGATTAGGCAGGATGATGAGTCGTGAAGTTCAATAGCTTCAGGGCAGATTATGTCTTCCGTTAACTTATCTGCCACTATGGACTTATTTCCAGTGCGGAGTGTACCATTCATTTCAGCGAGTGATACAGGAACTGGCAGAAGCTCGTGCTTTAGGACAGCTGGCAAGTCAACTGGACGACCTGCCTCATAGGCAGTAAGAAGGCGTTGAAGCACGTTTCTATCTGCCTTCAGGATAGTTCTCTTGTCTTTCTCTTTATTGTCTTTGACCACTTCATACAGAGATGCAAACGTTTTGGCATTACTCCTGTGTAGGGGTGCATGGATTCTGACATCTGGCTTGTCACCTTGCTCAGGTACAATCATCCTCTCCTCAACGAATGTATTCACTTTTTCTTGTCCGAGTTCTTTGGCACAAAGTAATGAGTTTTGGATTGCCTCTGTTGCTAGGTCTTTTGTGGCCAGATTCTGCAATGACGCTGGTGAAACCGATGCAAAAACCTTGAATCCCTGGAAGGCCGAGAGCAATGCCATCTCATCAGCGTTGTCCCACTTTTGCCGTGATTTGGTAGCTTCATTGTGAACACGTGCACTACCAGGACAGTTGTTGTACATTGCATGCGTTTCAGCTGCAATGTGAGACCTCATATTATACGAAAGGGTCCATCTACAAAGCGCTGATGTTGTCTTTGTGATGCCAATGATTCCCGGGTTCAAATCCCGATGTATCAATGGGAAGATATTATTGGGATGGAATTTGTGCTGTACATAGTGTCAGTGCATTACCACAAGCCCACCGAAACGTCAATAAAATACCCTCATTGTTCCCTGATTAAATAGCACTGTATGAATATTCCCATATTCAAAATGTGCTATAGGGGTGCAATGCCTGGTGAGTTATCTGCTCAACAGGTGGCGTTGTGTGTGTGTAAGTGTGAGAGTCCGAGTGTAGGGGGTGAGACAGTGAAGCACGGGAGCGGGGTGGCTTCAGAGATGGGGTCGTTTCGGGCCATGAGTGAGCACCGTGCCTCATGTGAGGGCAAGATGGCAGGTGCTCGTTGTGCTCTACGTGCTTCACAGGTCTCACTCCCTAGACTGGAACAAGACCTCACGGGCTTCACTGTTCATTGTAAAGCGGTGAATGATAAGGCTCTCAGCCTATGCCCGAGAGGAAGTAAGTTGGAATATAGAAAAAAAAAAAAAAAAAAATGCTTTCTTTCCTGTACCATTTATCCACTCCATGGCTTGGTCTGGATCTACTTGGTTGAACTTTTGAACAGAACGTTTTACAACAAAATTGCCCCTTTGAAACTCTGATAACACGGATTCTGGTAGTTGGTTCATCTCGGCTATATACACTGTACCCCATCTTGCATAGTTCAGGTGGTCATACCGCATGAAGTATGGCAACATCAGACTGAAGGAGTGGAGATGAAGGTCCCAGATTCCATCACGCTGAGCTCGAGTGAACTTCAACAGTATTGATACCATGTCCATATAGTTCCACCAGAAGACAAAGTTCACATCATCAGATTTACTTGCTATGAAACCTTTCAGAAGATTGTGAAACCGTTCCTGCTTCAGACATCTTATCAGCTCTGGAATTCTTTCGGGATTGTCATCAGCAGCTATCGCAGAAACTTCATAATGGTATTCCTTGTCTGACTTTGCAGCAAACAGGAGAAATGTTGGCAACAAAAGCCGCCAAAGAGCTTGCAAAGTAAGTTTGTGAGCTCTCATAGCCTTATTGTACGCTTTTCCTGACAGGACAAGCTGCACAGCACCCTCCCCAAGCAGTTCACTCTCTAGCCACACTTCAGCTAAACCAGATCCAGCCATGTGATCTCCTATAGCCTTCAGGAAGTTCATCGCGGTATGAAGTCCACCAAGGCGAGGGATTAATTTATCCCGATATTCTTCCACAGACCACTTCAGTTCCATGAGTTTGCAGTATAAGGCTTGGTCCACTGTAAGGACTGTATGCTCCTGCCCGAAATGTGAAGATATCGCCATGCACCTCTTCAAAACTGTATTTAGCGTATCTAACTCGTGAGCAGGAGCAAGAATTATGGGCAAATACCCTACTGCTGTCTGCTCTGGTTCTAATCACTTTAATCACTTTAAAGATGCCTTAATCACATTCTCTGACCCTCAAAACATAAGTATAGACAGTTTATTTGTCATTTTTGCTTGCCTAGTTAGAGAGATATTGGAGAAAATGGTTCATGAAGTGTCAAAAATTTCCAATTTGGCGGCCATTTTGTTTATGCAAATTAGATGGTCAAAAACTCAAAATTTCGCTTGGGAACCGTGTTTATCGAATTCAGCATACCTGAAATATGCTAAAAAGTCTAGTTCCCAACTTTTACCTAAAAATGCTCCTAACATTCACATTTTTCAGAAACCCCACTACTCTATAATTATACTCGAAGCGTTATATATCCAAGCCTTACATCCTAACATCAACAACCAAACTCTGGACCTTCAGATCCTTCCTTCTGCCAAAAGGCAGTATCCTACAGGACCTAATGCCCCCCGTCGCCCCTCGTTGCCCTTGACGCAGCCCCACGCGCAACCTCCATCAGCTTCGTCTTCTGCCGGCGCCACACGTACTACGCAACTTACATCACCACCACCACGACCATCACCACCACCACCACGACCATCACCACCACCACCACGACCATTACCACCACCACCACCACCACCACCACGACCATTACCACCACCACCACCACCACGCCCACATACTCATGGCCATCACCATCACCACCACCACCACCACCACCACCTCCACCTACTCGTGGCGACATACAAATTTTGACTGTACTTACTCACACTGTTGAGATTCCCTCGTGGCCACCAAGCCCACCAAGCCGTATAATTATGTAGAGTGCTTTTGCCAATAAAAAAACTTACCTCCCAAGCACTTTCCACCACTAAATTATCGAGCAAAAATGCACAGGGCTGACGGAGCATGGCGACATATGCTCGACCAGTAATGAAAGTTTTTTCACTAAGAAACACTAATACAAGTAAGATACACTACTTGAACTGATAAATAGCAATATAATTGACTCGATATTATATGAAAGTGATCCACAAACAAGCGAAACGTAGAGGCAAAAAGCATGGCCCCTCGTGGGCTCCACCACCTTGGTCACGTAGCCTACACCAGAGAATGCTCGACCAGTAATGAAAGTTTTTTCACTAAGAAACACTAATACAAGTAAGATACACTACTTGAACTGATAAATAGCAATATAATTGACTCGATATTATATGAAAATTATCCACAAACAAGCGAAACCATGCCCCTCGTGGAGGTCACGTACACCAGACTAGCACACATCACTAACATGGTTATTATACCCTAAACAAGACTAACACAATAATCCATCGATAACCCGATGATATAGCGCTTCGTTTGGGTTATATTAGGGCGGTAATACCAGCCAGGCTGGGCAAAATGGAGGCCCCTTGGTTTAAAGGGCCGCGCACACCCACCTAGTAGAGTGGCTGCTGGGAAGAAACTGACTCTTTCTACCCCCACGGGGCCCTCGCAGGGACGCTAGGGGGTTGCTAGATGTTTCCAGATGTACATCTAACTTATGGGACTTACCAGCAAAAAGACCGGCTCAATAGCGTCATAAACTTATTTTCTGGCAATATAATAAGTCCATATGACGCGGTAGCGTCATATGAGTTTTTGGCTCACTCTGCCATATGACGCGATCGCGTCATACATGTCTGAAGGAGTTAAGACAATTTTATTTAGTTTATGAAGTGCCTCCATCAAATTAGCAGGCTTTCAACTATATTAACCCTTTTTACTACCACAGATCCTTCATAAGCTCCACAAAACCGTCTAATTATTACTAGAATACAATACAAAAAACGTCACCGGTACACACAGGGTTAAACAGTCTAGGAAGAGTTTAAAGAAAATTATTAACACTCTTTATCTCTTTGACTTTGACCTTTAACCTTAAGTATTATAATATATATATATATATATATATGTATGTTTGAGATATATGTTATTTAAGTAATATGCAACTAACAGTCAGCAGCTTATCGAAAATTTAGTATTATTTATGATAAAGGTTAACTGATGACCTTGGCCTGTGACCTTGACCTTTATATAAGATTTAATTTTGTTTGCTTTGATGTAACCCTAGAAAATCAAATAAGTGTGTAAAATTTCATTAAAGATCATCAGTTAGCTTCAGAGGTATTAGAGAAATAATTGACCTTGACCTTTGACCTTCATGATGTCTGAAAATGTAACATTTTAATTTTCCCTTAGAGCACAACTGTCTCAACGAATGTTGTGAAGTTTACATGAATAGAAAAACAATTTGCATATTGACCTTATATTTGACATTGACCTGTGACCTTGACCTATCAAATGGAAGTATGATTATTCTTGTATGACCTTGCTCTAGGCATTCCGAATATGCATGGTATGCCTAGTGAGAATCTTACATTAAATAAGAAAAACCAGTAAAAATCATATTTCGACCTTTAACTTTGACCTTTGACCTTGACCTTCGACCTTAGAATGTCTTATCAAGGATTTAGTTAGCTTAACAGCAATGTTCGTATTAACTAGCATTATGAATATGGTGTAATTCGTATAAAAACTTATTGATTACAAATAGTGATCATATACTGTGACCTTGACCTTTGACCTTTGACTAAAAATAAAATACATATATTTGGATGGTCGTCGCATTGACCAACTGAATTTGCCTGTATAATTTGATGACAATACATTAAACAGTCAAGCAGGATTTTAGGGAAAATTACAAATACTCTTGTTTTGACCTTGACGTCTGACCTTAACTATTACAATATTTATGTGAAATTTGATATATATGATATTTAAGTAATAAGCCATAACGGCCAGTTTTCTAAAATTTGAGAAATCTTTTTTAATAAATAATAAAAGTTGACCTTTGACCTTGACCTTTATGTAGGAGTACATTTTTGTTTGCATTGACATTGCCCATGAAAATCAAATAAGCATGCCTAATTTCATTAAAAGCCCATCAGTTAGTTTCATATATATTAATAGAATAGTTGACCTTGACCTTCAACCTTTATCTTGACCTTTATGTATCTCAACAGTTATTATTTTAATTTTCACTTAAAATGCAACTATTTCACCAAATTTTGTGAAGTTTGCATGAAAAGTAAAGACAATCGCATATTGACCTTTTTATTTGACCTTGACTTGTGACCTTGACCTTGCATATGGAATTGACTAGTTTATTGTATGACCTTGGCCTAGGTATTCCGAATATACATGGTAAGCGTAGTGAAAATCTAACAGTATAAGAAATACTTGTAAAAAAACTATTTTGAACTTTGACCTTACCCTTTAGAATATGTATCTAAAACTTGTACAATACAATATCAAGGTTACCAGTAACTTGTATAGTGAAAATTAAGACATTTGAATAAAAAGTAAAAATAAATAGTATAAGTTGACCTTTCACCTTGACATGTGACCTTGACCTTTATGTAAGAGTAAACAAAAACAGACATTCATTGACATTGCCCAGTAAAATACAAAAAGCATGATTAATTTTATTGAAACCCATCAGTTAGTTTCATATATATTTATAGATTAGTTGACCTTGACCTTTGACCTTGACCTTCATGATGTGTCTAAAAATGCATTATTTTCCTGTTTATTTAAAGTCTAACTATAATGCCAAATTTTGTGAAGTTTGCATGAAAAGTAATGAAATTAGCATATTGACCTTTTATTTGACCTTGCCCTGTGAACTTTACCTTCCATATGGAATTGTATAGTTTCTTGTATGACCATGTCCTAAGTATTCCGAAACTACATAATAAGTCTAGTGAGAATCTAACAGTTAATGTAAGACATACTAGTAAACAAATATTTTGACCTTTGACCTTGACCTTTGACCTTACCCTTCATAACATTTATCCAACATTTTTGCAATACCATATCAAGGTTACCAGTAACTTGTATAGTGAAAATGAAGAAATTTGAATACAAATTAAAAATAAATAGTGTAAGTTAACCTTTCACCTTGACCTGTGACCTTGACTTTTATGTAAGAGATAAACAGAAATTCATTGACATTGCCCAGGAAAATCAAATAAGCATGACTAATTTTATTAAAACCCATCAGTTAGTTTCATATATATTTATGGAATAGTTGACCTTGATCTTTGACCTTGAACTTGACCTTCATGATATGTGTCTCAAAATTTAATATTTTCCGTTTTATTTAAAGTGCAACAATATCGCCAAATTTTGTAAAGTTTGCATGAAAAATAATGAAATTAGCATATTGACCTTTTATTTGACTTTGACCTGCAAACTTGACCTTTCATATGGAATTGTATAGCTTCTTGTATGACCTTGTCTTATGTATTCCGAATATACATAGTAAGTCTAGTGAGAATCGAACATTTATTATAAGAAATACCAGTAAAACAAATATATTGACCTTTGGCCTTTGACCTTAACTTTATGATAAATTGAAAATTTCTTTTTGACTGACCTTCGCATTGACCAAATTAATATACCTGTGAAATTTGGTGAAAATCCATCGAACGGTCTAGGAGGAGTTTCTGGACGGACGACGACGACGACGGATGACGACGACAGACAAGCTGACTGATGGTGCACAGTATACGGGCGGGATCTGTGTGCGCGATACCACTCTACTTCGCAAAGTTGATAATAATATTCAGATATACCCGTAATTCTCCTCAACTGAAAATATAATGTATACATATACTTTAATGTTTATGGTTAGAGGACACCACTGCGGCTTGAAGTCTACAGCGATCTCGGCAGTTGCTGATATGTGTTGGAGTTATTATCATATTTTTTGGGGGAATAGGGCGAAGAGGCACCCATTGGTGGTGGTGATGGGGAATTATTATTTTCCGCTTAGTTATGGCGGGGCTGATGATGGTGGGGGTGAATGAATTTGGTTTTGTTCAGTTTGGTGGAGTTTGGTCTGGATTGACGGGAGTGATGGAGACGTGTTTGTATGAGGTTAGAAATGTAAACTTCTCCATAATCACTTACAACTGACACCATTATAAGTTCAGTAGGGGGTGACACCCTCACACCCAGGGGGAGTCTGTTGGTGCATCTTGAAACAACAGACTGCCTATACTTCAATAGCACTACAAGACATACACAACTACATTTTTTTTCTAGTATTTTTATAGTTTTTTATATTTTGTATTTAAATATTTTCTTCTATACATAAACAAGCAACTCATACTTCACGACCCTACCCTGGGCTACACACAGCAACGAACAAGCACCAGGCGTAAACATGCTAATCAAACCAAAGCAGCAGTCTACACCAAAACTGACTGATCAGCAAGGGTTCTCCTTAAAACATACCCTCCCGTGACAAACAATCAGCCATAACATTATCAGTGCCTTTAACCCTTCCTCCCCGGGCTGTCTTACCCAATGACGGTCGCCCCTACCCGGGCGAAATGGCTGAAAAACGTCTAGGCCTAGGCTACCGTATTTATGTTTATTTTCACTGCTAGAACTTTCCCACTCATCTATAATCGTAGTACGGTTTTCAATCTGTATTTAGGCATTGAGTAGAGCTCCGTAAGTCAACTGGTTCAGTTGTGATGACGATTTCAGTGGAGCCAATATTGCAGAGATGTTGCCAATATGGGGGCTTTTCAGACACTAATTTCGTCATGACATCAGAACAATAACATTGAGGAGTCTTCTCCTTCTTGTTTTCGGAGGTGCGGTGACGAACGCTTGGGTTTGTTGACATACGTCGTACGCACGGCGTTCAGACCAAGCTTAATTAGGCTATTAAGCTCATGCCTTAGATAAGGCATAACGGGTAGTGGCCCTTCTTTCATGCTGTCCTTACCTAAGGCAGACCGGGTAGGAAGGGTTAACATGCCACATATCCAGACTGTGTTCTGGCAGCAAAACATCACCTCACACTGATAAACTGCCCAGTCCACCACAAGACTGGCACTTTTCTTCGCTCTCTCAGGGAACGGGAACTCCCAATAACATTTCACTAACTCCACCTTAGTGATAAACGTGGCAGCCCCGATGCGGTCTATGGAGTCGTCAACTCTGAGTAATGGATAGGCATCTGTCTGGGATAATACAGTAACACTCCGGAATTCAACACAAAAAGGAACTTGCTACTCGGCTCAGGTTGCAAAGTCACTGGCGAAGACCACTCACTATATCCCTTCTCCTCCAGACCCTTCTCCAACATGTAGTCCAGCTCTGCTTTAAAGACAGGCTGCTGAACTGGATTTATATGGTAGGGGGCCAACTCGAACATTGTACTATCTCCATCCTCTATGACGGGTACCGTCCCGAACGTCAGGCCTAGATAATCATCAAACATGCGGGAGTACTGCCACAGCCTAGTAAACAACTCATCTTGGCACTTAGGAACAAGAGGTTGCAACTTGACTCGAAGAGCAACATACCCATTGCCCTCCTACAACCCAACCGGGACCGCAGCCTCTAAAATATAGTCTCCCTCCTTCTCCTCCTCCGTCCCTAATACAGCCAGGTCATGAGAGGAACAATCTCTACCACCAGTGCAGTCACTCCCACAGTTCATGAGTACTAAGGCATCCCCGCCGATACCAGATATGCACACCCCCGCATTCCTTGCGGCTACACCTGCCTGTGCAGCATCACCTCCATCAGCGCCATGGCCAGATGTAGTCAGACTATGGTAGGGCTATAATATTTTAATATTTCAGAATTGGGAGGCTATGCGACGGTCGGGCGTATCTATTACATAGTAAACCTCACCAATCTGTTTGATGATCTGGTACTGACCATAAAACTTTGCAGCCATGGGTCGACCCTGAACTGACAACCGTGCCAAAGCCTCGTCGCCCACCTTGAACGCCCTAGATTTAGCCTGCTTGTCATAATGGTTTTTCATCTTCGCGTTTATGCTGCTAACCGGAATAGCCTCCAGGTATCTAGTGGTAGTATCCATCAAAGTATGCAAGTATTTATATCCCGAACTGGTGGGTGATAAGGGACCAACCATGTCAACTATGACACGAGTCAATGGCGGTTCAACTGCAGGTATACGAATCAAAGGTGCCACGGGTATTCCTTGGTGGGATTTTCCAACTACATTACCAATATGACACATCAAAAAAGAAGCCACCAATGCATGCATATTAGGCCACCAAAAATTAAAACGTAGCCTATCAGTAGTCTTACGTATCCCCAAATGACACGCCAGTGGTGCCTCATGCGTTAGCCTAACCAGCTCCTCCCTGAACTGGGATTCCTTAGAAGATTTAATGGAAAAAGTATCGTTGACTGGAAAAGACTGCTATGTTTTGGGAGATTTCAATATTAATTTAATAAAGCATGATTCTAAAAAGTATGTGCAAGTATTCGCTAACATTCTCTACGGACATGGCTTTTTCTCTTGCATAAAAAAAAACAACTAGAGTGAGAACACAGCGCGCTTCTCTTATTGATCATATTTGGACCAACGATTTTAATAGTACGATGAACTGTGGAATTTTAATTACTGATGTTACAGACCATTTTTCACCGTTCATGATGTGCTCTAAACAATTTGAAAACACCCTAACTCACAAAACTATCACCTACAGAGATTATAAAAACCTGAACTCAACCGATCTGTGTGCCACTCTGGAAGAATTGTTTTGTCGTAATCAACTTGACGAAGATGTTAATAGGAGTTATTCATGTTTTGTGGAATGCATCACGCAAGCTATTGAGAAGCATCTTCCTTTGATAACTCTCCAAATCCCAGCATAAAAAATACATAACCTTGGGTATCAAAAGAACTGACTATGCTTATCAAAACTAGACATAATCTGTATAAGAAATTCACAAAGAAACCTATAACCTATGGAGAACAATATAGACAAAACAGGAATATGGTTAACACTAAACTAAATAATGTAAAACAGAACTACTACAAAGCCAAATTGGAATCAGCCTTAGGTAACAGTAAATCGGTGTGGGGAGTTATTAATGAGTTGATGCAGAAATCACATACTAAAACAACTAACATCGATAAATTAATTATTGCAGATCACCTGGAATCTGACCCTTATAAAATATGCAATTATATTAACACTCACTTTTCTACAGTCGGTGAAAAATTTAAACGCAGTTTACCTACTTGTAATGTTTCACCCACGCACTATCTTAATGGTAGTTACCCTAAATTCCATTTATTCCCAATAATACCAGAGGAGGTGGCTGATATAGTTAAACATTTGAAGGAATCTAGTCCTGGTCATGACGAGATGCATATTAAGTTTATAAAGCAAGCTTTGCCTGTTCTGGCCCGCGCAATATCAGAGTTGATCAATATTTCTTTTCGTAGTGGAACATTTCCAAATAACTTGAAAATAACTGAAATCATACCAATACACAAAGGTGGTGATAAACTTCAAGTTACAAATTATTGCCCAATTTCAATACTGTCAACGATAAATAAAATATTAGAGAAAGCAATGTATGATCGACTGCTGGTGTTTCTAGAGGCAAACAATGTATTGACCGGATGCCAACTTGGCTTTAGAAAAAATTATTCCTCACAAATTGCAATTACAAATTTATTGAATAATATTACGTTAAATCTTAACCGAGGGAAATTTACAATGGGTGTCTTTCTGAATCTGAGGAAGGCATTTGACACTATCAATCATGACATCTTGATATGTAAATTGCAACATTATGGGATAAGAGATAGAGAATTATCATGGTTTTGTAGCTATTTATCTGAGAGGCATCATCACTGATATTAATGGAGTCAGATCCAGTAATGAACTTATATCCACTGGTGTATCACAGGGATCAACTTTGGGGCCATTACTCTTTCATATATATATTAATGACTTTGTTAACCTGTACAATCCCAGCGACGGCTATAGCCGTCAGTAGTTAACCCTTAATTAGCGGCGAGCAACATAAGTCGAGTTAAATAAAGCTGGACTATGTGGCGGCGCTCGACATAACTCGAGTGGCAATTTCAGCACGTAATGTGGCTGAGAGAGAGAGACAAGTGGTGGCAGGAGACTAGCGAGCGTATGACTGCTCCAGACCACCGCGGCGAACCTACTGACACAAATCTCAGCTCCCTCCTCCCTCTCTCACTCGCTACATACTCAATTATGTACCGAAAGTACCGAATTACCTGCTTTTTGCACTCGCGTTGCACGGTTATTGCAAGAAAACTATCCATCATACAAGGATCGTTATGGTGTCATTCGAAAGCTCTGTTTATGCCCTTTCAGGGATAGATACTTGTTTTACGTTCTGGGTCTTATTTAGGCATGAAAATGATCACGTAAACAGCCCTATTTTGGCTAAAAAAAACCCGCTGGGCGGTACACATAAATAAACCGCATAGGCCGCTCGTAAGGTGTTAATTAACACCCCATTCCCAGCGACGGTTATAGCCGTCAGTAATGTATTTGTCTTGTAACTGCCTGTACAAGGCTAATTTTTTTTTTTTTTTTTTTTTTTTTTTTTTTTTTTTTTTTTTTTTAGTCTTGTAAAAAACAAAAAGTGATAGATCCACTCTTGCCTTATCTCTTGAGGTAATTTTTGCCACATTGCCTGGGAGTGCTGGTGACTTGTATTATTGTATCCTACGGTACAGTACGGGTTAATTCATCCAGTGTCTTGAAGTTTATTTTGTTTGCAGACGACACCAGTGTTTTTCACTCCGATTCAGATTTAGTAAATCTAGAACGTACTATGAACATTGAACTAAATAATATTTCTACTTGGCTCTTAGCAAATAGATTATCCCTTAATACACTTAAAACTCATTATATAATATTTGCAGGAAATGTGCAGTATAACCAAAACATTAATATCAGCATAGGAAATAATGTACTCAAAAGATGTACCTCCACAAAATTCCTCGGAGTTTATATTGATGACAAGGTATCATGGAAAGAGCACATTCATAGCATTGACGGTAAATAATAGCCAGATCAATTCGGTATTAATTATAAGATAAAAAATAACTTAACTAAAGATGTATTGAAAACTATATAGTATAGCCTAATTTACCCCTATTTACAATATTGTAACATTGCCTGGGGCTCAGCAGTAAAGTCCTATATTCAGCAACTACTCCTACTTCAGAAAAAAATTGTTCGAATAATATCAGGAGTAGGCTACAGAGAACATACTGATCCCCTCTTTAAACATCTAGAGATACTAAAGATACAAAATGTATATAGACTAGAGTCAGTTTAATTTGTATACAATCAATTACGCCTCCCCACTGCCATTAATTTTCAGAATATATCCAATATTCATTCCCACAATTTACGAAATAGTAACTTATTAAGACCCCCTAAACCACGGACTGAAATATCTAAAAGATTTGTTGCTTATTCTGGTTGTTTAAGGGGACCAACCGGTTAATTTAGGCTTACAAAACTCTAAATCCTGAAAATACCAATAGGTGTGTACTCAACAAAAGTCAACATCCCTTCATAAGCCAGTGAAATGTTATTAGTGAAAACCCATTGGAAATAGTGTTTTTTTATGTTTTCCAAACTTTTCCTGTAATTCTAAAAACGTTATATAGCGAACTTTGAAATTAACATGCTCAGTAACTACTGGTTGTACGAGGAGCATACCTATATAAATGGAAAGAGCGTAAGCTACTCTACAACCTCCCATACGGTTTATCTTCTACTTTGCCATGTTCCTGCGTAAAATATTGTAAATCTAAAAAACAAAAGTAAAAATGTTCACCTAATTACCTTAGACTTTCACCTGTTTTTCTCAGAACCTATATTGCCGCACTATCGGATGTTATTCTACAGTTATTATTGGACCTATAGGAATGGTGTATATGCCATTGGAAAGGTAATTAAAAACACTAAAAGGCCTATAAAGCCAATTTACTCTAGTAATTTTAAAAATTTCACAATATGTCGTCAAAGTTGTAATTTCCTATAAATATATTCGCCTGAATCCGTAATCACCTAAATCGAACAAATACACAAAATATATAAAATGTTTTTTATAGAAACTACAGATAAACCTTTTGTGAGTTGATTGATCACCTAAAACATGTTCTACAGGGATTTTTGTAGGAGTTTATCATTTTCTGCAGTGCTATGATTTTCAACGTTGTTTTACCTAAATTGCAAGAAAAAGGCAAAAAAAAAAAAAAAAAAAAATTGATCTAGTTTTATGGTCATATACTCCTGTGCCAAATTTCATTTACATTGAAAGTAAGACCTGGAAGTTTGTAATTAACCGGTCGGTCCCCTTGTGGAATACGTTGCCTGATGAATTAAAAACTATCACCAACCATGTATCCTTTAACCTAAGAAGTGGGCACTATATGTAGTGAACACCTAGTGGTGGTGCGTACCTATTTCACTGTTTCCATCACTAAAATCGTTATTTTACCATTAATATCATTAATACTTTTCCATATGCGCCTATTTTACACTTAACCCTGCTCAGGCATATTGGCCCCATATGGGGCAAAAAAATATGCGTAAAACAAGTTTTTCGCGAATATTTCACGGCCGGAGGCTGATGACAAGAAGTTTTGAAGACGAGCAGTCAGTCTGCATCATCCTACGACTGGGAGAGGGTGTGAGCCGCCGCTCTCTCTACTCCCCTTTCCTGTACCAACCTGTCCGGTCACCATATGGGGTCCATAATCCCAAATGTGTACTACAAATTTCCCCTTCCTATCAAACTTTTTTTTTAGCCCCAGAGTTCTGCTTTGTTGTCACCCAAGACCCTCAGCCATCCCCTCCACAGCCCTGCAACCAAATTAATCCAGCTAATGTAATGTATGAGATATGCCTCACTTTTGTTGACCCTTTTTTCATTTTTTTTTTTTTTTTTTATATATGACTTACCGGTAATATTTACAGTAGTGTAATTTGCTCTTAACATAATATTAAGCATTAACCCTTAAAAAGCGGCTCACCACATAAGTCGAGTTAAATAAAGCTGGACTATGTGGCGGCGCTCGACATAACTCGAGTGGCAATTTCAGCACGTAATGTTGCTGAGAGAGAGAGACAAGTGGTGGCAGGAGAGTAGCGAGTGTATGACTGCTCCAGACCACCGCGGCGAACCTACTGACACGAATCTCACCTCCCTCCTACCTCTCTCACTCGCTATATACGGAATTGTATCGGGAAAGTGGCTAATTACATGCTTTTTGCACTCGCGTTGCACGGTTATTGCAAGAAAACTAGCCATCATAAAAGGATCGTTATGGTGTCATTCGAAAGCTCTGTTTATGCCCTTTCAGGGATAGATACTTGTTTTACATTCTGGGTCTTATTTAGGGATGACAATGATCACTTAACAGCCCTATTTTGGCTAAAAACACCCCGCTGGGCGGTACATATAAATAAACCGCATAGGCCGCTAAAGAAGGGTTAATTGTAGTTTCTATTGGTAACAAGAAATTTATAATCCATCAATCAGTTTTCGGGTGAGAGCCATTTAAAGTGCCGGTCCCCATATGGGGCCACATTGCTAATTTTGTCACACTTCTGGAACATTACCTGAGCAAGGTTAATATAAAGATATTAACATGTTACAACAATAAAACAAGTGGAAACAGTGTTTGGCTGGTCAAAATCGCGAAATGAAAGTGAGAGTTGCATTCATCAAGTGTGAGGCAGCCTGCACCACACCCTCCCCTCTCGAGCTTTGGAGAGACACTGTGGTCTCTCTCTGTACCTCCCGCTATTTCCCACGCTTAGACACACTCATGACCACACCATATGATCGGTTTGGTTATGTTTACACAAAAATATACCGACGAATAAGGGAATAACAGGGAAAAGAGGTGATAATTGAAGGAGGGGTGGGCAGGGGGGAAGGAGGGGACGTGGAGGAGTGATATGTGGCATGGCCAGGGGGCAAAAAATAAATAAATACATTTTTTTTTTAAGTGCTACTGGGGTGTTTTAAAAAAAACAATTAGGCCTAGGATCATAAAAGTCTTCCCGCAGTCGACCATTGAAGGACTGCCCGATCGATGCGTTTGTGGAACCAATATCGATGCAGACCACTCCATGATATGTAAGAAAGGAGGATTCATCAGCATCAGGCACGATGAAGACGAGATTTAACGGCGAACAAGCTCAGGGAGATGTGTCGAGATGTGGTGCTCGAAGCATCACTCATTCCCATGGATGGAGAGATCTTGCAGCACAGGACGGCCAACACTTCCAATGAAGCACGAGTGGACGTTATCGCAAGAGGTTTTTGGAGAACTGCACAGCGAGCGTTCTTTGACATAAGAGTATTTGACCCAATGGCCCATAGCTACAGCGAGCTGTCTCTGGATGCTGCACACAAGAGGAACGAACAAGAGAAGGTCAGGGCATATAGGGAAAGGATCTTAAATATCGAACAAGGCAGCTTTACCCCACTAGTCTTCACCACATCTGGAGGGATGGGACCCAGGGCCCAGTGCTTCTATTCAAAGCTTGCAGAGATCATCGCAGAGAAGAAGCAACAGCCCAAGAGCCACATCGTAGCCTGGATGAGGTGCCATCTATCTTTCTCATTGCTCAGATCAGCACTACTATGCCTGCGGGGAACAAGACTGTCTGCACCACAACCAGCGACGGTGGCAGAAGTGGACTACGAGGCAGAAGTGTCAGAGGGTCGCATAGGGAGGCGACTGGATTGAAGTTGCATGGTGTAGAATAGTAATATCTGATGCTTGTAAAATATAATGCATGTACAATATTAAATAAAACAAAAAGAAATAGTAGTAGTAGTAGTAGTAGTAGAAGCAGTAGTAGTAGTAGTAATAAATTAGGTGTGCAGTTTTCGAATTACCAAAACAAAAAAATGCATACTCAACTCTGCGACCTAGAAATCTGCAAGATGTATTGAATCTCTTAGGAAAAATCAGTTTATATACAGTATATACTATATATATATATATATATATATAAATATATATATAAAAATAATTATATATATATATCTATATATATATATATATATATATATATATATATATATATATATATATATATATATATATATATATATATATAATATATATGTACTAAACGTTGTTATGCTCACAGCCGGACTTGATCCACCGACATTCAGAACAAGTGACCAAACTTTAATCCAGTATATCACAGCGTGATAGAGGATACTTGTGTGTACAAAGGAGTACAAAGTACAAAGTACAAAGGAAATCAAGCAACAACAGGTATGGTGACCCTTCTAGGCTGCTTGTCCTCCAAAACACTGAAGATCAATTGTCCAAACAGTGGTTTAGAGTGGGTAAGGGAACATTGGAAAGGGAACTACTGCCCTGGAACTAATGTCCGTGGCAGGAATAGGAAGTTAGTAGGGGACAGATGGGTTAGTAACTGAAGGGGGTATAAAATAAAGTTATTCATTTACAAACGCAGTCAGTCGCGGGTTTGATGCAAGATATTTGTCTAGGCGAAGTTTAAATGAATGAACGGTGCTGCAGTCTATAACGTCTCAGGGAAGCCCATTCCACAAGTTGACAACTCGATTGAAGAAGAAATTCTTAGCTTCGTGTGAGTTAAAAGATTTACCAATAATTTTGCAACCGTTTCCCCGAGTGTAATTAGATTGGTCGATAGTGAAGTACTTACTACAGTTCATATTGTCGATGCCTTTGATGATTTTAAACACTTGAATAAAGTCACCTCTTAATCTGCGCTGGGTTAAAGGAAATAGGTTTAATTCTCTAAGACGCTCCTCGTATGGTTTGTTCTTTAGGCTAGGTATAATTTTGGTAACTTTACGTTGAACTCGTTCTAGCTTGTCTATATCTTTTTGGTAATAAGGGCACCAGGATTGAACGCAGTGGATTAAAGCATAGACACTCGTCCTTACTGTTGGTGGTTCATGTCCCCCTTGGAGTATATATATATAATTAAATTTATGATTACAATGAATCTTAACCATTGGAATAATTATAAGGACTTAAGGCATATGATGCGTTGCCCTTGGAGTCTTGCATCGATTATGAAGTATTGAAGGTAGCTGTTCTGCGGGCATACGAGTTACAACCAGAGACATATAGGTTGAATATATTATATCTACAGTATAATAAGGTCAGCGTAGCACTATTTTGTTGTATTTTGAATAAAGTGTATTTCAAATTTAATATATACTTATACTGTATATATGAATGAAATAGTGACCATAATCTGTGACCTTCACCATTCACCTTGACATTTGAATAACAAAAACACAAAATTTAGACAATTGTTGCAATGACCAACCGAATTTACAAGCAACATTTGGTGACGGTACATTAACCCGTTCGGTACAGTTCTGTTGGTTTCATTTCATACTGGATATTAAGACAATTTTATTTAGTTTATGAAGGGCCTCCATAAAATTAGCAGGCTTTTAACTATCTTAATTAACCATAGATCCTTCAAAAGCTCCACAAAATCGTCTAATTATAGCTAGAATACAATACAAAATACATCACCGGTACACAAAAGGTTAAACAGTCTAGGAAGTGTTAAAAGAAAATTATTAACACTTCTTTTGTTCTGTGGCCTTGACGTTTAACACTGTATTATAATATATATCTATTATCTATATATATATACATATATATATATATAGGTGGCGTTCTGAGAGTGAGGGTCCGAATCCGAGGGATGAAACGGTGAAGCGCTGAGGCGAAGCAGCTTCAGAGATGGAGTTGCTTCGAGCCGTGAATGTGTGCTTTGCATGTCTCACTCCCTAGACTGGAACAAGACCTCACCGTGTTCAGCGGTGGAGTGTACAGGTTCTCAGCCTTGCACGAGAGGGATTAGTTGGAATATAGAAGAAAACATATATATATATATATATATATATATATATATATATATATATTGTTACGTCCTGGGATATATAAACACTGGGCTCTTTCTATTGGACTAGGTATGCGGCAACAAGCAACAACGGAAAACACTAGATCCAACCCTTATCTATAAACCCAGGCAACAAAACCACCCTAAACCGTCAAGAGTCCTGCCTGGACAACGAGGTATCCTATGACTCGGTTACAGGGTGCACGAACTATAGACTGCTGATAGTCAAGCAGGCTATATAAAAGATCACACAATTAAGTTGACGTAAAGCTTCAAGGAAAAGATAGATAACGGAATTAAATTGCAGAAACAATTTAATAACAAACTAGAAGAAAGTACATTTAACGTTATGTTAATTAATACAACTAATCACCCCTGCGTGAAAGAAGATGAAAGCAAACAGTCCTGAAAACATCGTACAGGTAGACAAGATGCAGGTTTCTAAACTGCATGCGATTACTGTAGGATCTGAAAGAAAGTACGTTACGGATTTAGAGAACTCTTAACTCATGAGCAGGAATAAATACTAGTGATAGGACCTACAGTGTATAATGGCATAGGTATAATTAAATAGAGGCAGCAACTCGCAACATAACCACATACAGGTGGGCTTCTCACTCTTAGTCAGGCAAGCCTGCTCGGACAGAGTCTCTAAGCCACACCCTGACTCACAATGCTCACAAAAACAGTAAACTGTAGCACAATAACAAGCATACAGAGATAATATACCCCTAGCTGTTAATCTGCCAGGTGGCAGAGGTCTAGCCGGAAGGATATAGGCTTCGGATACCCGGGCTGAGCCACCTGCTCTAGCCTAGGGACGTTCCCAAGTCTGTGCGCCAAATTACTCTAATTGAAAGGGTGCTCTCTTGAGAGACTCAGATCGCAAGTATCTGACTCTCTCCTGGCGACCCTAAAACAAAAGCAAGACGTGCTAGCGCAGTGCTGAGTGGACTAGGCAAGGGCCCTCACACAACACAACACTAGACACACAGGGACACAGACAAGAAAATGCCCCCAGACTCCCACGGGTATCCTAGTAAAGTCGTGCGGGTCCACAGGACTCGCACCAGCAGACTTTACTTAAAGGATCGCAAAAAGCTCCCCTCCGGTCTAGCCCCTGCTAACCTGACACAAGAACACACTAGCAAGCATGAAACCACCAAATATGAGACAACAAAAAAGCTTCCTAGGTCTCATTAACAATTACGTCTCTGCATAAGGCCCAAAATCCTATCTAGTTATCTGAGAGCTCGTCGTTAATACAATAATAGATATAAGGTCTATCAAGGGGATGGGATAATTAAATAGATTGGTGAAGTAGTGGAAGGAAGGTATACAAAGTAAGAGAGATAGTTTCTAAGTGGGGTTGAGAGGGATAGATATGAAGGGGGTCCGGAGGGTACGACAGTGAGGTGAGCTCTGAGTCTTGAATCTGTCTGGACCTCGCCCTAGGCATGCAGAATACATCCCAGGCTTGGCAACACTCAACACAGTTGCCGGGTCAAAATCGTCTACCCCGTGCGGGAGTCGAAACTAAGCCTAACGTTGCGATCAAATGCATATGGCAACATCAGGCTCGTCCCAAGCTGGACTCTCCGCGCGAAGCAACGTCCCCCAGCCGGTCTCTCTCTCCCGCTCGTCTCCTCCCACTCTCACTAGACTTACATCTTATATAATATAATGAAACAATCAACTATCGAGAATAAAATATACTAAGATGCGTTGGTTAAGAATAAGGGCAGCTACAAGCTGTGAAACAACATAAGAATATCCCAGACATTAGTTACATTGTCGTAGGATATATACTAAGGAAAAGCCGGCCAGCCGGCTGCCGCCAGCCGGTTTCTAAACGGCTGGGCAGCCGACGCGCGCGCATGCCCGCACGTGGCTACTATGCAGAAGCGTCACACCTCCCCCAAGATATAAGACCCTTGACTAAGTTATTCATATCTAACAGAAAGCTTCTCATACTACCACACACTGTTGCGACACAAGGCACTATATATAAACAAAATTAAGACTGTTGCGCTCCACCGAGCAAGTTCAACTAACTTAGCGACAATAAGCGAAAACATTCAACTTAGATACTGTTACAACATCTTATACAAAATTCTACACGTTATAAAAATAAAGAGTTTTTATAAGCTTTTTGCTTTTTTAATTTTTTTTTCGGCTGAACTACAGTGACAGCCTATTTTCCTCCACACTCAACCCTCAATCCTGTGGCAGTCTAACCAACATCATCCACCCTTGATAGACAATCCGCTATCACGTTATCAGAACCGGCAATATGGCGTATGCCCAGATTATACTCCTGAAGCATGAGTGACCACCTGGTCAGCCTCATATTCCGGTTATGAAACTGATTCAAGAATTTCAGAGGGTGATGATCGGTATAAACCACTACAACTGGTCCGAAAGCAGGAACATATACATCGAAGTGCCTGAGCGCCAGCACTATCGCCAGGAGTTCTTTTTCAATTACAGAGTAATTCCTTAGTGCAGTATTGAATTTTTTACTGTAAAAACTCACTGGATGTTCGATACCTTCATCATCTGTCTGTAACAAGACAGCCCCAGCCCCTACGCCACTGGCATCAGTCGCCAGCTGAAAAGGTCTGCTGAAGTCCGGGGCACTGAGTATGGGGTGAGTACCTAACAGGTGTTTCACCAAGGAAAACGCCTCTGCACACTCAGGAACCCACCGGAACTTCTTGTCCTTAGATAATAAGTCAGTTAAAGGTGCAAGTACAGTCGAATAGCCTTTGATGAAGCGACGATAATAGCCTATCATACCTAGAAACCGTATGATTTGTTTCTTAGTCGTAGGCTGGGGAAACTGATCGATGGCTTTGATCTTTGTCTGTGGAGGGCACACCTGACCCATCCCCACCTCGAACCCCAGGTACAAAACTGTGGCTTTGACAAAATCGCACTTACCCAGGTTTACCACCAAACCTGCTTCATTCAGTTTATTAAAAAGCTGTCCGATGTGAGCACAGTGACTGTTAAAATCATCGTCATATATTATGACATCATCTAGGTACACCGTATAGTTGGGAATGTCGGCTACAATGTCGTTCATTAATTTCTGAAACGTTGCAGGGGCATTTTTCAGCCCGTATGGCATAACATGGCAACGATATGTGGCACCGTCCACCACAAACCCACACACCTCTCGCGCTCGCTCAGACAAGGGCACTTGCCAATAACCCTTAACAAGGTCTATCTTAGTGAGGAACTTGGCTTTTCCTATCTTATCCACACTGTCGTCCACGCGAGGGAGAGGGTAGGCATTTGTGGGGGTTAAACCATTCAACCTGCGGAAATCTATACAAAACCGCACCTTGCCATCTGGTTTGGGCTGCAGTGTGACTGGGGAAGTCCACCTTACTGCACCCTCAGAAATCAGCCCACGTTTCAGCATATAATCCAGCTCTTCCCTAAGTGCTGGTAATTTAATAGGGGGAACACGGTATGGCACTGATTTAAAGGGCGGGTGGTCCCCAACATCGACATTGTGCACCGCTTGAGTAGTGACGCCAGGATGCTCCGTGAAAACAGCTGGGTTTGAATCAAACAAGTGCTGCACAGCTACACGCTGTTGCTCAGGCAGGTGCAATATCAACTCGTGAGCCACTTGTCTAGAATTCCCCGCCCAC
>CM064534.1:10756030-10828423 GCA_032716605.1 Paralithodes platypus
TTTGTCTGTGGAGGGCACACCGGACCCAGCCCCAATCGAACCCAAGGTACAAAAACTGTTGCGCTTTGACAAAATCGCACTTACCCAGGTTTACCACCAAACATGGCTTCAATTCAGTTTTAAAAAAAGCTGTCCGATGTGAGCACAGGGAACTGTTTAAAATCATCGTCATATAGTATGACATCATCTAGGTACACCGTATAGTCGGGAATGTCGGCTACCCCCAATGTCGTTCATATAATTTTTTCTGAAACGTTGCAGGGGCAGTTTTCAGCCCGTATGGCCTAACATGGCAACGATATGTGGCACCGTCCACCACAAACCCACACACCTCTCGCGCTCTGCTCAGACATCGGGCACTTGCCAATAACCCTTAACAAAGTCTATCTTAGTGAGGATTTATGTGTTGTTCCTATCTTATCCACACGGTTCGTCCACTTTTGCGGAGGGAGAGGGTAGGCATTTGTGGGGTTTAAACCAATTCAACCTGCGGACATCTATACAAAAACCGCGAACCTTGCCATCTGGTTTGGGCTGCAGTGTGACTGATTGGGAAGTCCACCTTACTGCACCCTCAGAAAATCAGCCCACGTTTCAGCATATAATCCAGTCTCTTCCCTAAGTGCTGGTAATTTAAACATAGGTTGGGGAAACACGGTTTATTGTGTCACTGATTTAAAGGGCGGGGTGGTCCCCCAACATCGAGCATTGTGCACCGCTTTTGAGTAGTGACGACAGGGATGCTCCGTGAAAAACAGCTGGGTTTGAAATCAAACAAGTGCTGTCACAGCTACACGCTGTTGCTTTCAGGCAGGTTGCCATATCAACGCGTGAGCCACTTGTCTAGAATTCCCCGCCCACTGATTTTTTTTTTTTTTGCCGCGGAAACATGACAATCCCAATTATCCTCCCCCGCAGCTTGACTGTCCCTTCCTCGTTCTCCCCCACGGGATCGCTGAAGATCAACACCGGGACAGTGAGAGGATCGGAGGGGCGCCTCACATACTCGTTCATCAGATTGACCATGGCAAAGTTGGTTCTTTTTCTTGCAGATCAGGGAGTAGCTACTAAAGGTCGAGGGATCCCAGAAAACCGTCCTTACAACCCGATACGGACCAGAATTTACTTGGCAAGTACAAGGGGGGTCCCATACCAGAAGGCAGTAGTACCAGTAACTCCTGATCTACTTCAAACTCCCTCAGCTTCACCTTCTGGTCGTATCTGTCCTTCATCTGAGCTTGTGAACTATTAAGGTTCGGACCTGCTACCTCCAAGCTCTTTAGCATTCTCTCACGGCTTGCAACTACATACTTTAGAAGCGAGCATGGCTTTGTGACTACCTCCCAGATCTCCTTGACTATGTGGAGGGGCCCCCTGACCCTGTGTCCAAAAACCAACTCGTTCGGGCTAAATCCCAAGCTCTCCCCAGGTCAGTCTATCGCTGCAAATAAAACGTAAGGGAGACCTAGATCCCAGCCCTTCCCATTTTCCAGGTAATAACACCGAAACATACTCTTGAGAGTCGAGTGCCAACCTTTCCAAAACTCCCTGACTCTCGGGATGGTAAGCAGATGACACCACAGACACTATCCCATGTTGCTGCATGGTCTGCTTAAACAGAGCAGAAGTAAAATTGGATCCCTGATCAGACTGGATCTCCTGAGGGTAGCCATAAGCAGAGAAATAGACAAGTAGGTTTTTGACAACAGTCTTAGCCATCCCGTTGCGCATGGGGTAAGCATCTGGATACTGTGTTGCTACATACATTACAGTTAGTACAAATTTATTGCCGGCACTAGTGGGGGGCAATGGGCCAACCATATCGATAACTACTTTGCTGAAGGGCGGCCCAATGACAGGGATGGGTTGTAACGGGGCTCTCGGGATGACCTGATTTGGTTTCCCCACAACTTGACAAGTGTGACACTGTGACACCCATGACACGACACTCGCCTTTAACCCAGGCCACCAGAAAAGCTTGCTCAGAGCTGCCTCCGTCTTACGTGCCCCCAGGTGCCCTGCCAAAGGCACATCATGAGCTAATCTCAATAAGCTCTCACGGCACACCCTCGGTACTACTACCTGGTCCACTAATCCTGACCCGCCATCCCACTTTCTCTTGGGATCCTGATGTCTTCGATACAAGATCCCCTCGGACAAGAAAAAATCACCAGGCTGCGCATCCCCGTCGCTCTCTTCAGTTCGACAGCACCATTACCACACGCCCTGACTTCAGGATCTTCCAGCTGCAAGGAACATATATCAGCAGGTGCGAGATTATCCAAGTTCATCTTAAATAATTTATTTCCACCTCCAATGTCCCTCTGAGCCATCCTTTCCTCTGCTGCGCATAAACGATGCTGTCGCAGAGTCTCTTCCTGCCCTGCACCTGCACTAGCGGTGACAGGCCCCGGGGCCTCTCCAGAATCAAACATAGGTGCCAATAATGAGTCACCAAGAAACACTGCCGGCTCAAAACTCTCCAATTGACCAACACTTCCCGTTTTCTTGTGACCTTTCCTCCGCGGTTTGATAGACTGAGGTAATGGCTGCAAGGCTCCGGATGTCTGAGAACGCGTCACAACACACGCCATGGTTTGTACGCTACACTTCTCAACCCCCTCCTGTTCCTCCCTACTAACGTCGGCCGCCTTCTCGGCAACGACCAAGGGTGAAACCTTAGAAGCAGGCACCGCAAAGTCGTTGCCGAGGAGGAGGTAGACGCCCCCAACAGGCAAGTTCTCTACAATTCCCACATCCAGCTCCTTCGCCACACCACCCACCTCCAGCTCCATCGCACCAGCGGGTAGGACTTCGTAGCATTGATCCCCTGAACTACCACCACCCGAGCAGCGTTAATCGGTCTACCAGTAAAGTTCCTTAACAAGGTCTGAGAAGCCCCAGTATCACGCAATAGCTTAACTCCTCGCCTTTTGCCAGCCCACCTCACAAAACCATGCCCTCTATGACCCCCAAAGACGTCGCGGACAGGGTTTGAGCTTTCCGGACTCTTGAACACAGGCTGTGTCCCAACCTCTGACGAACTACCCTTGGCAAACTCAGATGATATAGGCGACACCCCTATGCTGCGGGCCAATGACACAACCTTGTTTGGTGGCTTGTTCGGACAAGCATTTGCAAAGTGACCCTCCTTGTGACATGCAAAGCACTCTTTTACTCTTTGGTTTCCCTTGGGAGTGGGAGGTACCATTAGACTTCTTATACGGGACGGTATTTGGTTTATGTTCAGTTTATTGTCAGTGCTACATGGTTTTGTGTATTTATGTGTATCAAAATTCTTGGGAGGGGGAGGGGTACGATCCTTTGCACCCGACTCACTCCTAGCTGCTGCTTCGCACCCTCGAATTAATGACAGTCGGCGGTCAGCCATTTCTGCTGCCTCCTGGAGAGTTCTAGGATTGTTTTCCTTTATATTTAATGTTAAGTCCCCGCCTGTGCACTTAACCCTTCTTTAGCGGCCTATGCGGTTTATTTATATGTACCGCCCACGTGTTTTTAGCCAAAATAGGGCTGTTTACGTGATCATTTTCATGCCTAAATAAGACCCAGAACGTAAAACAAGTATCTATCCCTGAAAGGGCATAAACAGAGCTTTCGAATGACACCATAACGATCCTTGTATGATGGATACTTTTCTTGCAATAACCGTGCAACGCGAGTGCAAAAAGCAGGTAATTAGCCACTTTCCCCATATAATTCAGTATGTAGCGAGTGAGAGAGGGAGGAGGGAGCTGAGATTCGCCGCGGTGGTCTGGAGCAGTCATACGCTCGCTAGTCTCCTGCCACCACTTGTCTCTCTCTCTCAGCAACATTACGTGCTGAAATTGCCACTCGACCTATGTCGAGCGCCGCCACATAGTCCAGCTTTATTAAATACGACTTATGTGGTGAGCCGCTTTTTAAGGGTTAAGGAACTGCTCCAAGAGAACCAGCTCACTCAACTCCTCAAAAGTAGCTGCCCTCTCAGAACGCAGCCAATGCCGTAGTGCATCAGACAAGTCCCGGGCGTGTTCTAGGAAGGTACTATCCTTGCCCTTAGTAACACCCCGAAACTTCAAGCGGTAAGTTTCTGGTTGTAACTCATAGGCCCGTAGCACAGCCTTCTTTAGCTCATCATAAACTACACAGGACTCTAAAGGTAGTGCATCATACGCTTTTAGCCCCTTTCCTAGGAGTCTTGATGAAACTAATGCTGCCCACTTTTCCTGAGGCCACTGGTGTTCCTGACACTTCTTCTCAAATCGCATAAAAAACTCAGTCACACATGATTCATCGAACACAGGAACTAGTTTAAGCAGGTGCGACAATGATTGGTCCCGATGTCTGTTACATCCCCCAATATTTCGCCCTGTTACCTCCACTCGAGATCTCTCCAGCTCCCTGTCAGCCCGATACCTAGTAGACTCTGCCTGCAGTTCAGCTTTCATATAGCTGTTCTCTCTGCAACCTCAGCCTGTCACCTGCACACTAACCTGTCTTTCGGCGTCCTCAACCTGAGCTCTAGCCTGTCTTTCGGCTGCCTCCCTCAACCTTGCCATCTCAAGCCGAAACACCAAATCTGGAGTCAACCCTTGAGGAGGGGAAGGTGCATTTAATGGAGAGGGTCCCTGTGATTGAATTCCACGCTGCCATTGACCATCAACTTGAGGGTATGTACTAAATTCAGGCACCCTGACGTTTGATACGGGGGGTAGGGTGGGGGGGGGGCTGGGGACCGGGGCACCCAGTCGCCTCTCCACCCAGGTCTCTCCCTTCTAAACCCAATATCAAAGTCCTCAGCTGATCTTTCCTCATGCCACTTAAACCCTGGTGACCCTGAAGACCTGCCACACACTTTAAGCCATACTTATTCAGCTTCAACACCCTGGCAGCGGTAAGGGGCACCTCTAAAAAAATTCTAGCACCCTCCTCGCTATCGACTATCCACTCCACAGGTCTTTCTCCCTCCGAGCCCGTATCGTGACCTGACTCATCACTGTGTTCTGATGTATTAGACATGTTTGTGTACTGCAGTAATTATCACGGTTATAGAATGTGCATTATCTCCTATGCAAGTATGTATATACTAATGTTATTTAAAGTCTTTAATATGTTATATTGGTTGCTCCAAAAAAAAAATCTATGTCCACTGTATTCCTCTAATCATAAGGAATCTCAAAACAAATGACCACTATATTCCTCTATTCAGTAAATCCTATGCAAGGTCGCCATTTGTTACGTCCTGGGATATATAAACACTGGGCTCTTTCTATTGGACTAGGTATGCGGCAACAAGCAACAACGGAAAACGCTAGATCCAACACTTATCTATAAACCCAGGCAACAAACCACCCTAAACCGTCAAGAGTCCTGCCTGGACAACGAGGTATCCTATGACTCGGTTACAGGGTGCACGCACTATAGACTGCTGATAGTCAAGCAGGCTATATAAAAGATCACACAATTAAGTTGACTTAAAGCTTCAAGGAAAAGATAGATAACGGAATTAAATTGCAGAAACAATTTAATAACAAACTAGAAGAAAGTTGTTACGATCCAGGTTCTCAAAGACACAGGGCTCTTCAACATTGGACTAGATAATGGCAAAACGCAACAACGGTAACACTAGATCCAACCCCTGCCTTAAACACTGGAAAACAAAACACCATTACCGCCCTGAGTCGTGCCTGGACAACGAGGTATCCTATGACTCGGTAACTGGTGCACACACACTAGGCTGACGCTCAATGAAACAGCCTATTCTCAAACAGTAAAAGATTACTCGATTAGGTTACACAAAGAAAAGATAGTTAACGTGATTAATTAACGTTACGGTAGATACTCAAATAACTGGCACTCCTGTATTAAAGAAAGTGTAATGCTAGTCCTGCAACATCAACTGGAAACTTCTGAAATAAGTCTGATGCTGGGAAGATGTTCGTAAAGAATCTTGAACAATTATAATGCAGAATAAGGGTCACAATAAATACTAGGACATATAGTAATAATAGGCAGGCGAATAATAAAGACTGCGCAAAGGTAGTAAGGCTCGACAACTAAAGAAATGCTTCGTGACACAACGCAACAGCCTACTAGGGTTGTGCAACTCAACAACAACCTCGGCTCAAAAGTGCAGTGAATAATAATGTTGCATACATATAATAATGGGGGCTTATCTCTAACCAGTGTCTGCTCAGTTAATAAAGTCTAGCTGGGGTATCAAGGCAGGGCAACAATGGGTGAGCATGCGGCTCGTAGCCTAACGTTGCCCGAAGGTGGTATAATGACGATTACGTTATATGACGGGGATGCTCTCTTGATAAATCTAGGTCTCTAGTACCTAGTTCTATCCTGGCGATCCCTCAGAAGTCAACACAAAGAGGCAGCACTATGTTGTGAGGGATAGGCTATGGCCCTCTCACACCACAGCGCTGTGCTCGCAAAGTAAACCCACCCGAAGACAACTTAGGCTCCCACAGTACCTGTCGATGTCGTGCAGGGCTTAGCTAACACTGCACACATCGGAGACAACGACACAGTAACCTTACCCCTAGTCTAGCTTTAGATAACCAAGCAGAATCACTCAACACCTTGCCAGGGAGACATATACCGGTCTACAACCTTCCCGAGAGAGGACACATACGGAAAAGTCCGTCTCTCCAAAACCTCAATAAAGCATAATACCTCCTTAACCTAATACATGGAAATATCTGACAGCTTCGCGTACAATACGACTGGTCGATGGTGAACGTCTATGCTGAAACCAGAAGGGATGTTGAGTTTAATAAAGATTAGAGAATGAGAAAGGAGAAGTCGAGAGAGAGAAATAGTATGCAAAGTGGCGAGTATGGGGGACAGAATTGCAAAGGATGTAGGCGATACGCGTGTCAAGCAAGCTCTGAGCTGGTCAAAAACATGAGGCCGCGACGGGAAGGGACTAGTTGACCACCCGGCCGCCAACGCCGTCAGCGCCCAAGCGAGCCGCGTCATAGCTCACCCCGCTGCCAGGTGTACTCCCTCACCCTCTCTCGCTCGCCTCCCACACAAGCGACATTTATATTATAGCGAATATAAAATATAAGGCGCGGTCACAGACCAAAACAAAGACCATTTCTAGATTGTCTGTGGCAACACGACACTAATTACATAAAGCAGATAATTCTAGGACAACTGTAGACCATCCCCCCATCCTGGCGAGCGCTAGCGAGCTGCAATGCCCCACGCATCCATTCTGTTAACGCCGGGAGGCGTCACACCCCCCCAAGATATGGGACACTCAACCATGAGCCCATATCTGAACAGGCAGAATGTCGCTAGAATCTGCCACTCCTAACCACTTTGCCACTCATGGAATGCAAGCTCAGTCTCCTCAAAAAAAATACAACAACATTTATATATAAAAACAATCTTATCACCCTTCCCAAATATAATACATTAATTCATAACATTGTGCTCCCAGAGCGAGCTTTAAGAAGCACAGCCTACTGAGGGAAAATCATCTGCACTCAGTACTCAGCTACAATATTATCTTAAAATTAATTATAAAAAAGAAAGAGTTTTTATTTAATTTTTCATATTTTATTTTAATGTTGTTTTTGGCGGCTACTATAGATGTAGCCCAATTTTCTTCTAATCAAAGCCAACAACTCCTGCCCTGCGACCCTACGCTGATGCTACACACGCGAGCCAACAAGCACCAGCGCAAGCACCGCGACACAAGACAGGAGGCTATACCAACATACTGTGGTAGCCTACCCCGGATCCTCCACCCGCGACAAACAGTCCGCAATCACATTCTCACAACCGGCAATATGGCGAATGTCTAAGTTGTACTCTTGCAACATGAGCGACCATCTGGTCAGCCTCATATTCCGGTTGTGGAATTGATTGAGGAATTTAAGCGGGTGGTGGTCGGTATACACTACCACAACTGGCCCATAGGCAGGAACATAGACCTCAAAGTGTCTGAGCGCTAACACGATTGCCAGCACTTCCTTTTCAACAACCGAATAGTTTTTCTGTGCTGAATTAAATTTCTTTGAAAAGAAACTGACTGGATGCTCAAGACCTTCCTCGTCTGTCTGCAAAAGTACGGCACCAACCCCTACTCCGCTGGCATCAGTTGCCAACTGAAATGGTCGTTCAAAGTCCGGGGCCCTGAGGATAGGGTGAGTGCATAAAAGATGTTTAACTACTCGAAACGCCTGCTCACACTCAGGTGCCCAGCGGAACTTTTTATCTTTAGCTAGTAGATCTGTCAAAGGAGCTAACACAGTAGAATAACCTCTTATAAAGCGGCGGTAATACCCAATCATGCCCAAAAATCTCATGATCTGCCGCTTGGTGGTCGGCCTGGGGAACAAGTCGATAGCCTGTATCTTCTGTTGGGGCGGGCTCACCTGCCCTAACCCAACCACAAACCCCAGATACTGCACCGTGGCTTGCACAAAGTCACACTTGCCCAGATTAACCACCAAGCCTGCTTTACTAAGTTGACTAAATAAGGCTTCTATGTGCTCACAGTGACTTTGGAAATCGTTGTCATAAATGATCACGTCATCAAGGTAGACAGTACAGTTTGGGATGTCTGCTACGATGTCGTTCATTAATCTCTGGAAAGTGGCCGGTGCATTTTTCAGACCATATGGCATCACGTTGCAACGGTAAGTACTGCCATCCACCACAAACCCGCACACCTCTTTAGCCCGCTCAGACAGTGGTACTTGCAAGTAGCCTTTGACGAGGTCTACCTTGGTCAAGTACCTTGCTTTCCCGATCTTATCCACACTGTCATCCACCCGGGGAAGAGGATATGCGTTGATGGGGGTCAACACGTTCAACCGCCTAAAGTCAATGCAGAACCGAACTTTTCCATCAGGTTTGGGCTGCAGAGTGACAGAAGTCCACCGTACTGCCCCCTTCTCGATCAAACCTCTCGCCAGCATATACTCCAGCTCATCCCTGAGCGCTGGGAGTTTAATGGGTGGCACCCGATAGGGTATCGACTTGAAGGGGGGGTGCTCTCCTACATCGACGTCATGCACCGCTTGAGTAGTGAGGCCTGGGTGCTCGGCAAATACAGTGGGGTATGAATCGAACAGGCGCTGCACTGCCACCTGCTGTTCCTCCGGCAGGTGCGCCAGAGCATCATGCGCACATTGGCTCGAATTCCCCGCCCACTGATTAGCCGAGACATGACAATCCCAGTTATCATCCACCTGGTCATTGCTGCCCCCCTCTCCTTCTCCACCATGACCGCAGCAGGTCAACACAGGGACAGCTAGTGACTCAGGTGGGCGCCTCACATACTCCTTCAACAAATTAATATGGCATAGTTGGTTACGCTTCTTCCGGTCTGGAGTGGCAACGAGGTAATCTAGATCGGAGATCTTTGACACCACCCGATAAGGCCCAGCTTACTTGGCAGCCAGAGGATGACCGGCCAAAGGCAACAGGACCAACACCTCTTGACCTACCTGAAACTCCCGGAGTTTCGCCTTAGTATCGTACCTGTCCTTCATACGGGCCTGCGAACTCACCAAATTACGCCCGGCCAGCTCCAGACTTCTAAGCATTCTCTCTCTGCTCTCGAGGACGTATCTCAACATAGAACATGGCTTAGCGGTACCCTCCCAAATCTCCTTCACCATGTGGAGAGGGCCCCTCACCTGATGCCCGAAAACAAGCTCATTCGGACTGAAACCGAGACTCTCTCCAGGTACTTCTCTTGCCGCGAACAAAACATACGGCAGACCAAGGTCCCAATCCTTTCCGTTCTCTGCGCAATAACATCGAAGCATGCTTTTCAGCGTGGCGTGCCACCTCTCCAACACCTCTTGACTCTCCGGGTGATACGCAGAAGAGACGACAGTGCTGATGCCATGCTGAATCATAGTTTGTTTGAACAGATTAGAGGTAAAATTAGACCCTTGGTCCGATTGCACCTCTTGCGGGTAACCATACCGCGAGCAATACAAGAGCAGGTTCCGGACAACAGTTTTCGCCGTGCCATTTCTCATTGGATATGCATCAGGATAACAAGTGGCCACATCCATGATAGATAATAGAAATTTATTACCGGCACTAGTAGGGGGTAGGGGTCCGACCATATCAATGATGACCTTACTGAAGGGCTGTCCACTGACAGGAATGGGGTGCAACGGGGCTCTCGGAATTGTTTGGTTAGGTTTTCCAACCCTCTGGCACGTATGACACCTTGCTATCCAGGTTTCCACCTGCCCCTTCAACCCCGGCCACCAAAACAATTTTTCTAAAGCCGCTACCGTTTTTCTCACCCCTAGATGTCCTGCCAGTGGTATGTCATGTGCCAACCTCAGTAGGCTATCCCTGCACTCCCGTGGCACCACCAACTGGTCCACTACTCCGGACCCCTCTTGCCAACTACGTTTAAGGTCTTGAAAACGCCTATGGAGGATGCCTTCTAAATAAAAAAAATCTCCTGGCTGTGCATCGCCGTCCTCATCGAGCTCTACAGCTCCATTAGCACACGTTTGGAGCTCAGGGTCCTCTAGTTGCAACCGACGTATATCTGAGGGTGCCAAGCGATCTAACTGCTCCCGGAGCAATGCATGACCTTCCCCGATACTGGGCTGCTCCCTCTGTCTCTCTCGATGTACATAACGTTGCTGTCGTGGAGACTCGTCATGCCCCTCCTCGTCACTCTCGATGACAGGCCCAGGGGCTACTCCAGAATTAAGTAATGGTGCTAATACTGAATCACCCAGGAGAGCCGCCGAGTCAAAACTCTTAAAACCAACTCCAGCTTTAGACTCCTCCTGTTGATCGTTCCTCCGCTGGTCTGAAGACGGAGGACTAGGCTGTGACACTTTAGCTGCCCGAGCTCGGGTGACAACACACGCCATGGGTTGTGTCTGGCACCGCTCGACCCACTCTTGCTCTTCCCTACTCACGTCGGCCGGCCTCTCGGCAACGACTAAGGGTAGAACCTCAGAAGCGGGCATTGCAAAGTCGTTGCCGAGAAGAAGGTCGACGCCCTCCACTGGCAGTTTCTCCACAATCCCGACATCCAATTCACGAGCCACACCATCCACCTCCAACTCCAACCGCACCAGCGGGTATGACCGAGTTGCATTAATACCCTGCACCACCACCACCCGAGCCGCGTTTATAGGGTAGCCAGTCAAGTTTTTCATCAGAGTCTGGGAAGCACCTGTATCACGCAAGACCTCTACTCCATGCTTGCGCCCCGCCCACATCACGCAACCCCGCCCTATATGGTCGCAAAAAACATCCTGAGCAGGGTTCGAGCCTCCCAGGTGCTTCTGCATTGGCTGTGCCTCAGCCTCTGACGAACTGCCCTGGGCAAACTCAGATGACTTCGGAGACACACCAATGTTGCAGGCCAAAGACACAGCTGCTGTAGGTGGTTTGCTTGGACAGACTCTTGCAAAGTGCCCCTTTTTATGACAATGATAACACTCCAAATCCTCTTTGGGCTTCCCTTGGTACTGGGAAGGGCCCGGCCCCTTCTTAAATGGGACGGTGCTAGTCTTGTGGTCAGTCTTGGTATCATGGCTCTTGTACTTGTTTGCATAAGGTATATCACTAACTCGGGGGGTAGGGCGTCACACCCCTTGTTACCCACGAATTAGTGATAGCCGGAGGTCAGCCATCTCAGCTGCCTCCTGTAGAGTTTTTGGTTGCTTTTCTTTAAGGTTTAACGTCAGGTCGCCGCCCGTGCATTTGAAAAACTGCTCTAAAAGCACCAACTGTTTAATGTCGTCAAACGTAGTAGCTTTCTCCGACCTCAGCCAATTCCCAAAAGCATCGGACAGCTCCCGGGCATGCTCCAAAAAGGTGCTCTCCCGACCCTTGGTAACACCCCGGAACTTCAACCTGTACGTCTCTGGTTGTAGTTCGTATGCTCTCAGGACAGCCTCCTTGAGTTCCTCGTAGATAATACACGACTCTATCGGCAATGCATCATAAGCCCTGAGTCCCTTGCCCACAAGTCTAGAGGAAACAAGGGCTGCCCACTTCTCCCCAGGCCACTGGTGGATCTGGCACTTCTTCTCAAAGCGTGTGAAAATTCTGTTACAACACTCTCATCAAACACCGGAACCAGTTTCAATAAGTGCGAGAGAATCTGCTCATGAACACGGTTAAAAGCCCCAAGTCGCTGTCCCATTGTCTCTACTCGCGACTTCTCTACGTCCATGTCGGTACAGTAACTGGTCGACTCAGCTTGGATTTTTGCTAGCTCTATTTGCTGCTGAAGCTCACCTGCCCTTTGTTGCTGGTGAAGCTGAAGCTCAGATACCCTGATAGCCTTTCTCTCTTCGATCTTAGCTAATTCGAGCTGATACAATAATTCTGGAGTTAAGCCTGGAGGAGGTGAAGGTGCTACAATGTTTGAAATTACCGGTGGTCCCCCCAGGGGCAACCCACCCTGCCAGTCACCACCCAACTGTGGAAGCGTACCCGGGGTCGGCAAACTACTGGGATGGCTGGGAGTCGAGTGTAGGGGAAGCATGGCCGAAGGGCTCTGAGCACTCAACCCATCTCGCTCACCAGTCACCCTGCCCAGTACACACGTTATCAAGTTATCCTTGGTCATGCTGCTAGTAACCGCATGACCGATAGCTGTGGCCAGGCATTGAAGACCGTACCGATCCATACCCTCCAACCGCTCGGCAGAAACAGGCCATTGCAAAAATATCCTAGCATCCTCCTCACAGTTCACCCGATTTTTTTTTTTTTTTTTTTTTCTATATTCCAACTACTCCCTCTCGGGCATAGGCTGAGAGCCTGTACATTCCACCGCTCAACACGGTGAAGCCCGTGAGGTCTTGTTCCAGTCTGGGGAGTGAGACATGTGAAGCAACCATCATGGCTCGAAACAGCTCCATCTCTGAAGCGGCCGGTTGCTTCGCTCAGGTGCTTCACCGTCTCACCCTCCAGACTCAGACCCTCACTCTCAGAACGCCACCTATTGAGCAGTGAACTCACTAGGCATTGTCCCCCTGTAACATATTTTGAATATGGGAATATTCATACAGTGTTATTTAATCAGGGAACAATGAGGGTATTTTTTTGGCATTTCGGTGGGCTTTGTGGTAATGCACTGATACTAGGTACAGCACAAATTCAATCCCAATAATATCTTCCCATTGACATATCGGGATTTGAACCCGGGTCCATTGGATTACCAATCCAGTGGCATGACCACTCCACCACACCTCCCCTTTCATCATGCTGCTGTTCCTCAGTTTCGACATTACGTACTGTGTCTCCATTCTCCTCTGACCCGGTTTAAGACATGATGCTCACAAAAATTTCTCACCACAATATTCAGAAAAGAAGTACCCCAAACTCTTATGTAGCACTATTCACTTGCCAAAAATGTCTGAAGACTCTCAAGTGCTATACTACTTTGCCAAAAAAAATAAACGTGCCCACTATATTCCTCAATAAAACAAATGACCACAACAATCCTGCAATTATCTCTTAGTTCACAAGATCCTGAGCTAGGTCGCCATTTGTTACGATCCAGGTTCTCAAAGACACAGGGCTCTTCAACATTGGACTAGATAATGGCAAAACGCAACAACGGTAACACTAGATCCAACCCCTGCCTTAAACACTGGAAAACAAAACACCATTACTGCCCTGAGTCGTGCCTGGACAACGAGGTATCCTATGACTCGGTAACTGGTGCACACACACTAGGCTGACGCTCAATGAAACAGCCTATTCTCAAACAGTAAAAGATTACTCGATTAGGTTACACAAAGAAAAGATAGTTAACGTGATTAATTAACGTTACGGTAGATACTCAAATAACTGGCACTCCTGTATTAAAGAAAGTGCAATGCTAGTCCTGCAACATCAACTGGAAACTTCTGAAATAAGTCTGATGCTGGGAAGATGTTCGTAAAGAATCTTGAACAATTATAATGCAGAATACGGGTCACAATAAATACTAGGACATATAGTAATAATAGGCAGGCGAATAATAAAGACTGCGCAAAGGTTAGTAAGGCTCGACAACTAAAGAAATGCTTCGTGACACAACGCAACAGCCTACTAGGGTTGTGCAACTCAACAACAACCTCGGCTCAAAAGTGCAGTGAATAATAGTGTTGCATACATATAATAATGGGGGCTTATCTCTAACCAGTGTCTGCTCAGTTAATACAGTCTAGCTGGGGTATCAAGGCAGGGCAACAATGGGTGAGCATGCGGCTCGAAGCCTAACGTTGCCCGAAGGTGGTATAATGACGATTACGTTATATGACGGGGATACTCTCTTGATAAATCTAGGTCTCTAGTACCTAGTTCTATCCTGTCGATCCCTCAGAAGTCAACACAAAGAGGCAGCACTATGTTGTGAGGGATAGGCTATGGCCCTCTCACACCACAGCGCTGTGCTCGCAAAGTAAACCCCCCCGAAGACAACTTAGGCTCCCACAGTACCTGTCGATGTCGTGCAGGGCTTAGCTAACACTGCACACATCGGAGACAACGACACAGTAACCTTACCCCTAGTCTAGCTTTAGATAACCAAGCAGAATTACTCAACACCTTGCCAGGGAGACATATACCGGTCTACAACCTTCCCGAGAGAGGACACATTCGGAAAAGTCCGTCTCTCCAAACCTCAATAAAGCATAATACCTCCTTAACCTAATACATGGAAATATCTGAGAGCTTCGCGTACAATACGACTGGTCGACGGTGAACGTCTATGCTGAAACCAGAAGGGATGTTGAGTTTAATAAAGAATAGAGAATGAGAAAGGAGAAGTCGAGAGAGAGAAATAGTATGCAAAGTGGCGAGTATGGGGGACAGAATTGCAAAGGATGTAGGCGATACGCGTGTCAAGCAAGCTCTGAGCTGGTCAAAAACATGAGGCCGCGACGGGAAGGGACTAGTTGACCACCCGGCCGCCAACGCCGTCAGCGCCCAAGCGAGCCGCGTCATAGCTCACCCAACTGCCAGGTGTACTCCCTCACCCTCTCTCGCTCGCCTCCCACACAAGCGACATTTATATTATAGCGAATATAAAATATAAGGCGCGGTCACAGACCAAAACAAAGACCATTTCTAGATTGTCTGTGGCAACACGACACTAATTACATAAAGCAGATCATTCTAGGACAACTGTAGCCCATCCCCCCATCCTGGCGAGCGCTACCGAGCTGCAATGCCCCACGCATCCATTCTGTTAACGCCGGGAGGCATCACAAAGTACATTTAACGTTACGTTAATTAATACAACTAATCACCCCTGCGTGAAAGAAGGTGAAAGCAAACAGTCCTCAAAACATCGTACAGGTAGACAAGATGCAGGTTTCTAAACTGCATGCGGCTACTGTTGGATCTGATGCTTAGCAAAGAAAGTACGTTACGGATTTAGAGAACTCTTAACTCATGAGCAGGAATAAATACTAGTGATAGGACCTACAGTGTATAATGGCATAGGTATAATTAAATAAAGGCAGCAACTCGCAACATAACCACATACAGGTGGGCTTCTCACTCTTAGTCAGGCAAGCCTTCTCGGACAGACTCTCTAAGCCACACCCTGACTCACAATGCTCACAAAAATGGTAAACTGGGGCACAATAACAAGCATACAGAGATAATAAACCCCTAGCTGTTAATCTGCCAGGTGGCAGAGGTCTAGCCGGAAGGATATAGGCTTCGGATACCCGGGCTGAGCCACCTGCTCTAGCCTAGGGACGTTCCCAAGTCTGTGCGCCAAATTACTCTAATTGAAAGGGTGCTCTCTTGAGAGACTCAGATCGCAAGTATCTGACTCTCTCCTGGCGACCCTAAAACAAAAGCAAGACGTGCTAGCGCAGTGCTGAGTGGACTAGGCAAGGACCCTCACACAACACAACACTAGACACACAGGGACACAGACAAGAAAATGCCCCCAGACTCCCACGGGTATCCTACTAAAGTCGTGCGGGTCGCACCAGCAGACTTTACTTAAAGGATCGCAAAAAGCCTTCCCTCCGGTCTAGCCCCTGCTAACCTGACACAAGAACACACTAGCAAGCATGAAACCACCAAATATGAGACAACAAAAAAGCTTCCTAGGTCTCATTAACAATTACGTCTCTGCATAAGGCCCAAAATCCTATCTAGTTATCTGAGAGCTCGTCGTTAATACAATAATAGATATAAGGTCTATCAAGGGGATGGGATAATTAAATAGATTGGTGAAGTAGTGGAAGGAAGGTATACAAAGTAAGAGAGAAAGTTTCTAAGTGGGGTTGAGAGGGATAGATATCAAGGGGGTCCGAAGGGTACGACAGTGAGGTGAGCTCTGAGTCTTGAATCTGTCTGGACCTCGCCCTAGGCATGCAGAATACATCCCAGGCTTGGCAACACTCAACACAGTTGCCGGGTCAAAATCGTCTACCCCGTGCGTGAGTCGAAACTAAGCCTAACGTTGCGATCAAATGCATATGGCAACATCAGGCTCGTCCCAAGCTGGACTCTCCGCGCGAAGCAACGTCCCCCAGCCGGTCTCTCTCTCCCGCTCGTCTCCTCCCACTCTCACTAGACTTACATCTTGTATATTATAATGAAACAATCAACTATTGAGAATAAAATATACTAAGATGCGTTGGTTAAGAATAAGGGCAGCTACAAGCTGTGAAACAACATAAGAATATCCCAGACATTAGTTACATTGTCGTAGGATATATACTAAGGAAAAGCCGGCCGGCCGGCAGCCGCCAGCCGGTTTCTAAACAGCTGGGCAGCCGACGCGCGCGCATGCCCGCACGTGGCTACTATGCAGAAGCGTCACAATATATATATATATATATATATACACTATATTCATTATATACTGTATATGATTCAAATACTATATAAATTAAAAAGTAAAATGCAACTAACAGTCATCAGCTTATTGAAAATTTAGTATTTTTTTGATGAACGTTAACTTTTTATCTTGGCCTGTGACCTTGACCTTTATATAGGATTATTCTTTTGTTTGCTTTAATGTAACCCTAGAACATCAAATAAGTGTGGCAAATTTCATTAAAGATAATCAGTTAGTTTCAGAGGTATTAAAGGAATAGTTGAGTTTGATCTTTGACCTTCTTCTTGACATTCATGATGTCTGAAAATTTAACATTTTAATTTTCCCTCATAGCACAACTGTTAAGCAAATGTTGTGAAGTTTATATGAATAGTAAATACATGAGCATATTGACCATATATTTGACGTTGACCTGTGACCTTGACCTATCAAAAGGAATTGTTTATTCTTGTATGACCTTGGTCTAGGCATTCCGAATATGCATGATATGCCTAATGAGAATCTTACAATAAATAGGAAATACCATTAAAAATCGTATTTCGACCTTTAACCTTGACCTTTGACCTTGACCTTCGACCTCAGAATTTCTTATCGAGGTAAATCCTCGATCCTCCTTAGCTTAACAGCAATGTTCGTATTTACTAGCATTATGAATATGGTGTAATTTGTATAAAGACTTATTGATTACAAATAGTGATCATAAACTGTGACCTTAACCTTTGACTTATATATGAATAAAATACATATTTGGATGGTTGTCGCATTGACCATCTGAATTTGTCTGTATAATTTGGTAACAATACATTAAGTGGAGATATTTAGTTTGTTCCCTACGTTTTCATCAAGCTTAAAATTACATCCCCTAGACCCCCTTTCAAGATAAATTTGTACATTTTTCGGTAGAAAAATTTCCCGGCCGGAGGCCGGTTGCTCTTAAATTACAGGCTCGCTATCGCTCGCCAGGAAAAAATCGACACCTTAATGGCATGAAAGGTCTTAAAATTGACAGAAATGGGGCAAAATGTCTTAAAATATCAAAACTACTAGGGCGAATGTCTTAAAATCTCAAAAGCAATGGGGCTAAACATGAGGGAGAAAGAGGTTCAGAAAAAATTCCTCCAGGTGGAAATCTCCCCTTAAACAGTTTAGGAGGAGTTTAAGGAAAATTACAAATACTCTTGTTTTGACCTTGATCTCTGACATTAACTATTACAATATTTATGTGAAATTTGATATATATATGATTTATAAGTAATAAGCCATAACACAGCCAGATTTCAAAAATTTGAGTAATCTTTTTTAATAAATAATAAAAGTTGACCTTTGACCTTGACCTCGACCTTTATGTATGAGTACATTTTTGTTTGCATTGACATTGCCCATGAAAATCAAATAAGCATGCCTAATTTCATTAAAACCCATCAGTTATTCATATATATTAATAAAATAGTTGACCTTGACCTTTGACCTTGATCTTGACTTTTATGTCTCAACATTTATTATATTTCCTTTCACTTACAGTGCAACTATCTTACAAAATGTCGTTGAAGTTTGCATGAAAAGTAACGAAAACAGCATATTGACCTTGACCTGTGACCTTGACCTTTAATATGGAATTGAATTATTTCTTGTATGACCTTGGCCTAGGTATTCCATATATAGGCCTACATGGAAATCCTAGTGATAATCTAACAGTTAGTATAAGAAATACTAGTAAAACCTATTTTGACCTTTGACCATGAACTTTGACCTTACCCTTTAGAATATTTTTCTAAATTTGGGCAATACGATATGAAGATTACCAGTAAATTGTAATAGTGTAGATGGAGACATTTGAATTCAAACTAAAAATAAATAGTATAATTTGACCTTTCACCTCGACCTGTGACCTTGACCTTTATGTAAGAGTACATTTGTTTTGTTCATTGACATTGCCCAGGAAAATCAAATAAGCAAGACTAATTTCATTTAAACCAATCAGTTAGTTTCATATATATTTATAGAATAGTTGACCTTGACCTTCATGATATGTGTCTCAAAATGTATTATGTACCTGTTCATTTAGAGTACAACTATATCACCAAATGTTGTGAAGTTTGCATGAAAAGTAAGGAAATTAGCATATTGTCCTTTTATTTGACCTTGACCTTTGAACTTGATCTATACTATTGAATTGTATAGTTCTTTGTATGACCTTGGCCTAAGTATTCCGAATATACATGGTAAGTCTAGTGAGAATCTAACAGTTAATATAAGACATACTAGTAAACAAAATATTTTGACCTTTGACCTTGACCTTTGACCTTACCCTTCAGACAATTTATCTCAAATGTGGTCAATAAGATATCAAGGTTACCAGTAACTTGTATAGTGAAAATTAAGAAATTTAAATAAAACTAAGACACATGAAATATTTACCTTATTTTTAACCTCGACCTTTGACCTTAACCTTTAAGTTAAATTGAACATGTCTTTATGACTGACCTTTGCATTGACCAAATTAATATACCTGTGAAATTTGGTAAAAATCCATCAAACGGTCTAGGAGTTTCCGGACGGACGACGGGTAACGGACGACGACAACAGACAAGCTGATTGGTGGTGCACAGAATATGGGTGGGATCTGTGTGCGCGATACCACTCTGCTTTGCAGAGTTGATAATAGTAGTAGTAGTAGTAGTAGTAGTAGTAGTAGTAGTAGAGAGAGAGAGAGGAGAGTGTGGTGTAGTGTTAACTTCCATCTGGGGAACATTAGTCAACTACCTTTTTCTTATTCTATCGTATTTAGTCAACTCAGTTAGTTAAACATAATCTAGCAATGACTGAAACTATATACTTTTAATAAATTATTGCTTAGATAAACATAACATATAGAAATGTGAATAGATGTGTGTGTATTTATAATTGTATCAAAGTAAAATCCCTCCCCACTTGCTTGCACCACCAAGTAACGAATTTCCCTGCTTCATCATTTGTTTATGTTGCAATTAAACACTTGAGGCATCAGGGATGGATTTCCCATCTCAAATGCCCCTCATGTGGGGCAACTCTTACAGTGTAGTCGTTATAGGTTTGTCTTGTATATGAAAACATTTGCTTATATAAAACAAAAACAAGACACACTTTTGTTTTGCAATTAGGAATGCATCAGTATAACAAACTTTGATTAATAATACGATGAACAAAGTTGTCTCTACAAAACTATAAAAATAATGCAAACATTAAACTGCAAATATACTGATTATACAATCTCTGTCTCTCTCTCTCTCTCTCTCTCTCTCTCTATATATATATATATATATATATATATATATATATATATATTTATATATATTGTTACGACCCTGGCTGCCATGAAGCAGTTGGCTCGCTTGACCAGAGTAGCAATAGTGAATTTTTATGATTCTCAAGTCTCTGGTAGAATTATGGCTGGATGTTGTGGCTTGCTTTCCTTTAACTTCAAATACATCAGACAGCTCAACAATTATGTACTAGTCATAAAGAAAGTTTAGCTAGGTAAATTAGAAGTTCCAGAATAACTTTAAGATCATATTCATTTTACTAATGATAATTTTGATTAATTATGTTTAGTAAGATTATTTATACATAATTATGATATTAGATAATATTATTTATTATAATGATTGATCCAGAATGATTGCCGCAGTCCACGGGTTAAGATTAACCAAGATGGAGATTAATTATAACGTATTATTTCTTATTTACTTGAATAATGTATTATTTAGACTCTTTAGTAGTACTATCGAAGAAGGGAAGATATTAAAGTCACCAATTCAGCAACAATAAATATATTTATAACTCCAATAAATAAAAGTTAATGTATGTACAAAACAAAGACAATATAAATAATGAAAATAATTAAGATCCAGGACGTACCGGTATATGATTGTCCGATCGATCACTGCTCGCTAGTTTGCCCAATATTATATCATTTCAATGCCTAGTCAAGTAGAAATTACAGCAAGGACGCATTGAAAGTTATTTAAGTACACACAATCTAAGGTGCTTAACAAATTGACGAATAAACAACTAGTTTAACTATTCATTAATAAAGTCACCAATAAGCCTCTCCATTGTCGCGCCACAGTGTTAACCTTTCTAGATTCATAGAAAAAATACACTAAAACAAGAAGCCCCAAAGCACCCTTAACCCAGCAAGTGCGAATCTCCTTATATAAGGTGTGACGCCTGCAGCTTAGCAGAACGCCACGTGGGCTCAGCCACTCGCTTGGCCACTCGCCAGGGCAGTGAATTTGGCTACAGTCTATCTACAATGTTATACTTTCTTTCTTGTGAATCGTCATGTCACGGGCATTATAGAAGTGGTCTTTATTTTCGTCTGTGACAATGCATTATATTTTATATCCTCAGTTATAAGTTTAATGTATAAGACTGAATGATACAGCTAGAGAGTGTGAGTGAGTAAGTGCAGGAGGCAGAGGGTTGTGCGCGTAGTGTTACGCGTTGTTTCGGTGACGTCATGCCACGGCCGGGCCCTCTGAGTGGCTGGCCGCTTTGCCGCCCTTCTGCCACAGCAGAAGGTAGTCCCCCCGCACTCCTTGCTGCCTTTGTGCCTTCCTTGCTCATAGCTTGCTTGACCAGCATAACCTTCACGTCTCCCTTGCCATCTGTCCCCGACTTCCACCTATGGAACAATTTCTTTCTCTCTCAACTTCTTACCTCCTATTCTTCTAATCTATTTAACATCATAACTCCCCTTTGGTTCTGCACGATTTTATATATCGGCCATCGTATTATATGCTGAAGCTCTCGGATATTTCATGTTTAGTTAGACATTTTTGGAGGGGTTAACATTTTGTCTGTAGAGGTTCGACACACTCGCGGTGTCTCCCTACCTATTTCTTGATTGTCTGCTGGGCTATTTAATGCTAGACTGGTGTGAGGATATTGGTGTTGTGATTTCCGATGTGTACCAGGTTTTGTTGAACTTGTACAATTGCAACGGATGCGTGGGAAGCCTAGGTTGTCTTTCTGACTGTGTACCTCGTGAGTTTAGCACTGCGTTGCGAGTGAGGGCTTTTGCCTCTGCCACCCAACTCCGTGCTACCTCGTTTTGCTTTGACTTGAAGAGGGTCGCCAGGAGAGAACCAGATACTAGCGATCTGGATCTCTCAAGAGAGCACCCCGTCATTTAACGTAATTTGGCCGTACAGTCTTAAGGACCTTGCTAGGCTACGAGCCGCTTGCTCAGCCATTGTTTCCTAGCCTACGACATCCCAGCTAGACTTTATTCGCCTAGCAGACACCCGATTAGGATTATAAGCTCTTATGTTATGTATGCAGCATTTTTATTCACGTTGATTGTAAGCCTTGGTTGTTGTTGAGGTGCACAACCTGAGCAGGCTTTTGCATTTCCTGAGGAAGTACTTCTTTTGTTGTTGGAGATAATACTATTGCGCATTTATCGTTATTCCCGTGCCAGTTAACACTGTATGTCCCTACACTTGTCATATCTTGTTCCTGCTTTATATAACAGTTCAAAATCCGATTCGATCATCTTAAGCAGCATCAGACTTTCTTCAGAAGATTGCTGTTCGATGCTTTAGGACTTTCATTCACTTTCTTTAATATAGGAGTGACAGTTTATTATTGTTTAGAGTAACTTTAATTATACCTTCTTCTTGTTTGCATTAAATCATTCCAGTGATTTAATTAAGCTCTCTATCTTTTTCCTTGTATACATTATTAACGTAATTGTATGTTGTTGTGATCAGGCTGTATCAGAGATCATCAGCCTGTAGTAGTAGTGCATATATACCGAGTTAGAGGATACCCCGCTATCGCAGATTTAACTCTGGAGGGTATAGGTGTTTTTGTGCACCGGCATTATAAGTTCGAGGGTTGGATCTAGTGTTACCGTTGTGGCTGTGTGCCTTTCTAGTCCAATGATTAAGAGCCCTTGTTTTATACGAGTCCCGGTCGTAACAAAGGCCTACCGGTGGGCTCCGGAACTCCTTATATAATCCAAGGTCTAAAATTTAGTTTTTAAAATCAGCCCAGTATAATTTTTGGCCTACCGGTGGGCTCCGGAACTCCTTATATAATCCAAGGTCTAACATTTAGTTTTTAAAATCAGCCCAGTATAATTTTTTTTTTTTTTTTTTTTATTGCCCCTTGGCCAGGCTAAATATCACTCCTCCAAATCCCCTCCTTCCACCCTTCCCCCCCCCCCCTTCAATTATCACCTTTTCTCCCTGTTATTCCCTTATTCTTAGGTATATATTCGTGCTAACATTAGCTAGTTGCTAGCAGGGCGTGGTCATATGTGTTACCAAGCGTGGGAAAGAGCGAGAGAGAGACTACCATGCAACAGTGTCTCTCCCTCCGTTTGGCCGGCTGGCTGGATGGCAGGCTGACTCAGCCATATGTTATGTAACTCCCGGCCTCTATCACCGATTTTGACCATCCAAACGCTGTTTCCACTTGTTTTATTGCTGTAACAGGTTATTACCTTTATAATCAACGTAAAATAGGCGCATATTGATAAGTATTAATGATATTTATGGTACGATGACGATTTGAGTATAGGAAACAGTCTAAATACCTCCGCACAGGGAGGGTTGGCCAATACCCCACCTACGCGCGGAGAGGTTAAACAACCTGGTAGTTATAAACTGTCATAATTTAACTGCAACACCACACCACACATGTTAAGTACGGTATCTTAGAGTTACAATTCAAATTTAAGTCAAGTTAATTAATTTCAGGTAAACTGAACACCATTACCACTTTAGTAATATACTGTGACGCTCACCGCTTCCCCCAGAACCGCATGGCTTACTCGCTAGGACTCGCCAGGGCAGAGAATTTAGCTACAGTCTACCTATCATTGTGTACTTTCCTTCTCGAGAAAGCTTGTGTTGCAGACAGTTCAGAACTGTTCTTTGTTTTCGTCTGTCACAATCCTTTCTATTTTATTTAGTCAATTGAAAGTATTGTGTTAAGTAGTTGAATGATGGGAAGGCGAGCGGGAGAGAGAGAGAGACCAGGTGGTGTGACTTGGTGGTGAGTGTGGCGCGTGGCTGGCCCCCTTACATAGGCCTCGCGGGATTCGTTGCCTCCTGCCTAACTCGGCCTACTAGGCGGCTGCTTACTGGGCGACTGTCGCGCACCCTCGTGCCATTCCTGCAAACTGGAAACTGGACTGGACTCCCGCCATGCGGTCCCTGGGAATATCCTGGTCAGATCCGTCCCAGACAGCATACTCTAAGCATCTCCCATGAACTGTTCCACACTCTTGTCTTAGAATCTTTCTCTTCTACTGCCTCTAATATTTCCACTACTTCCTCACCTTTTATTAATATCAATCCCCCTCTGCTTCCCTGCATCCACACCTTGAATTGGTGGCCAGACTGTATTATATGCTGGATCTCACATTTCTTATGTACTAGGCTAAGGTTGAAGATAGTCATTGTCTTTTTTGGGAGATTGTATTGCTCGGACTGTCTCCATCAATCACTAATGTTTCTACAGGGTTAAATAATGCTAGACTAGGCATCAGGTACTTTGCTGTTGGTGTTTTCACTGTGTGTAGGCTACTTTTGAGCTGCACGACACTACGGATTATGTGGGTTACCGGGGTGGATCTTTTGTCTGTGTACCTGGGAGTTTAGACTGTGTAGTGCGTGAGGGCGGCTTGCCTAATCCACCCAACACTGTTCTAACTCTATTTGCTTTTACTATTGAGGGTCGCCAGGAGGATACTCGATACTTGTGATCGAGAATCCTCAAGAGAGCACCCCTTCATATTAACGTAATCTGGCCGCACAGACCCAAGGTCCACACTAGGCTAGGAGCTGCCTTGCTCCACCAGAATTCTGTACCTTTGCGCATCCCAGCTAGACTTTATTAACCCGGGTAGACATTAGCTGGATTAGATCATATCCTCTTTTATGCATACCCATTATTTCTACACAAGCATTTTGAGGTCTAGGTTGCTGTAGAGAGACACAACCAGCATAGACCGGTTTTGTTAATAGGAGTACTACTTTTTCGTGGCGAGCATTATTACTGTTGCACCGCTTATAATATTCTTGTGTCCAATAACATTATAGGTCCAGCCTGTTTGTGTATTTAGCCTACACGTGCATTGTCCTGCCTCCTGCTATTTTGTGGTTCCATTTCCGATACGTTCTTCTTAGTAGCATCCGACATTATTCAGAAGATTCCTTGTTCGGTGCTTGAGGACTTTGCAACACTTTCTTTCATAAAGGAGTGACAGATATTATTGATTAAAGTAACGTTAAGTAAACCTTCTTCTTGTTTGCATTAGATCACTCTTGTGATTTAATTAAGTTAACTATCTTTTCCTTGTGTACCATAACTAAGCAACCATATGTTATAGGTAATAGGCTGTTTCAGAGAACATCAGCCTATAGTAGAAGCACATAGATACTGAGAGTTAAGATACCCCGCTATCGCAGATATAACTCTGGAGGGTATATGTGTTCTTTGTTCGACGGGATTATATATCAGAGGTTGGATCTAGCGTTTCCGTTGTTGCATTTATGCCAGTCTAGTACAATGTATAAGAGCCACTGATTTATACAAGACCCGATCGTAACAAATGGCGACCTAGCTCAGGATTTGGTGAACTGACATATAATTGCAGGTTATTGTGCAGATTTTTCTCACAGTTTAGGCAGTGAACATTTGTTGATTTTGTAGAATATTTTTTAAGGACATGCAAGAATTATTTTTTTAGCAAAGTAATATAGCACTTAAGCTGTCTCCGATTTATTTTTATTGTGAATATTGTGGTATAAGAGTTTGGGGTACTTCTTTTTTGTGTATCAAAGTGAAAAATCTTGAGTGAGCATCATGTCTTATAGCGGATCAGTGCAGGATGAAGACACAGTACGTGATGTAGAAGCTGAGGAGCAGCAGCATGGGCAGGTTGTTAACTTGGTGAACAGTGAGGAGGATGCAAGGAATTTTTTACAATGGCCTGTTACTTCCGACCGGTTGGTGGGTGTGATTCGGTACGGTCTCCAGTGCTTAGCCGCAGCTATCGGTCATGTATGTACTAGTGGCATGACCAAGGATGACCTGATGACGCGTGTGCTGGGTGGGGTGACTGGCGTACGAGGTAGGGTGAGTGCTCAGAGCCCTTTGGCCGAGCCTCCACTTCACTCGACTCCCAGTCCTCCTATTGGAGTACCGACCCTGAGCACGCTTCCGCACGTGGGTAGTGACTGGCAGGGTGGTTTGCCCCTGGGGGGATCACCGGGTATTTCTAACATCATTGCATCTCCTCCTCCTCCTCAAGGTTTGACCCCGGAGATGCTCTTTCAGCTCGAGATGGCAAAGATGCAACATCAGAGTCAACAGCAGACAGAGCTAGCTAAGATAGAAGAGAGAAATGAGCTAGCTAAGATAGAAGAGAGAAAAGAGCTGGCTAGGATGCAGCAACAGACGAGGGAAGCTGAGCTTAGGACTGAACTAGAATCTACAAGATACCGTGCCGACATGGATTTAGAGAAGTCTCGTGTTGAGATGACGGGACAGCGACTCGGTACTGGAAACCGTGCGCATGATCAGTCTCTGTCGCGTCTTCTCAAACTGGTCCCTGTATTTGACGAGTCTGGTGTCACAGAGTTATTCAATAGATTTGAGAAGAAGTGCCGGGAGCATCAGTGGCCTGAAGTTAAGTGGGCGGCCCTTGTGTCCTCTAGACTCGTAGGTAAGCGGCTCAAGGCTTACGATGCACTGCCTTTGGAGTCCTGCGTTGTTTATGAGGAGCTCAAGGAGGCTGTCCTGCGGGCATACGAGCTACAACCCGAGACATATAGGTTAAAGTTCCAGGGTGTGACTAAGGGGCGAGACAGTACCTTCTTGGAGCACGCTCGGGACCTGTCCGACGCTATGGGAAACTGGCTCAGATCAGAGAAGACAACTACGTTTGATGAGATGAAACAGTTGATGCTTCTAGAGCAGTTTTATAAGTGTACGGGCGGCGACTTGACTTTAAACCTTAAAAAGAAGAACCCAAGAACTCTCGTAGAAGCAGCAGAGATGGCTGATCTTCGGTTGTCACTAATTCGGGGGTGCGGCTCTGCACAGAGAAAAGATGTAGGCATTAAGGAGCGTTACCCTCCCCCTCCCCGGAATATGGACATACATAAATTTAAAAGCAATGACACCAAGACTGATCACAAACCTAGCACCGCCCCGTTTAACCCTTAATTAGCGGCGAGCAACATAAGTCGAGTTAAATAAAGCTGGACTATTTGGCGGCGCTCGACATAGGTCGAGTGGCAATTTCAGCACGTAATGTGGCTGAGAGAGAGAGACAAGTGGTGGCAGGAGACTAGCGAGCGTATGACTGCTCCAGACCACCGCGGCGAACCTACTGACACAAATCTCAGCTCCCTCCTCCCTCTCTCACTCGCTACATACTCAATTATGTACCGAAAGTACCGAATTACCTGCTTTTTGCACTCGCGTTGCACGGTTATTGCAAGAAAACTATCCATCATACAAGGATCGTTATGGTGTCATTCGAAAGCTCTGTTTATGCCCTTTCAGGGATAGGTACTTGTTTTACGTTCTGGATCTTATTTAGGCATGAAAATGATCACGTAAACAGCCCTATTTTGGCTAAAAACACCCCGCTGTGCGGTACATATAAATAAACCGCATAGGCCGCTCGTAAGGTGTTAAGATGGGTCAGGGGACTTTTACACCTCAGTATAAGTCCAAGGGGAAATTTGAGTGTTATCACTGTCACAAAGAGGGGCACATGGCAAAAGCTTGTCCGAGCAGACCTCCCACGGCGGCTGTGTCATTGGCTTGCAGCATTGGGGTGTTCCAGAAGTCTTCTGTGTTTGCTGGAGGCATAAGATCAGAGGATGGAGCACCGCCAGTGAAGAAGGATCCGGAAGGCTCGAACCCTGTCCGCGATGCCTTTTGCGACCATAGAGGGCATGGCTGCGTGAAGTTGGGGGGCAAGAAGCACGGGGTACAGCTTTTGCGTGACACAGGTGCCTCTCAGACACTCTTGAAGAATTTCACTGGTAGACCCATAAACGCGGCGCGGGTAGTTGTGGTGCAGGGAGTTAATGCAACTAGGTCATACCCGCTTGTTAGAATGGAGCTTGCAGTTGACGGTGTGACTTGCGAACTGGATGTGGGAATCGTGGAGAAATTGCCTGTTGGGGGCGTCGACCTCCTTCTCGGCTTGACTTTGCGGTGCCTGCTTCTAAGGTTTCACCCTTAGTCGTTGCCGAGGAGCCGGCCAACGTGAGTAGGGAGGAACAGGAGTGGGTTGAGAAGTGTCAGGTGCAACCAATGGCGTGTGTTGTAACCAGATCTCTCGCATCCAGGGAGTCACAGCCTAACCAACAGTCTTCAAATAAGCGGAAGAACGGTCACGAGAAGGTGCTGAAAGCTGATACGGTGGAGAGTCTAGTACCAGCAGCGCTTCTCGGGGACTCAGTATTAGCACCGTTATTAGAGTCTGGAGAAGCACCACCACCTGTCACTGAGAGTGTAGAGGCAGGGCTTAAAGAGACTCAGAGGCAGCAACGGTATACACGGAGAGAGCAACGGGATGCAAAGTTCGATGTTGGGGGAGGGCATGAGTTGTTTTGCAAACACTTAGACAGGCTAGCTCCCTCAGATATTCGCAAATTGCAGCTAGAAGACCCGGAGGTTCTAAAATGTAGTAACGGTGCTGTCGAACTCGAAGAGGACAGGGATGCAAAGTCTGGAGATTTTTTTTTCATTGATGGCATCTTGTATCGGCGATTCCGAGACCCACAGAGAAGTTGGGAGGGTGGGTCAGGAGTGGTAGACCAGCTGGTCGTACCGAGGGTATGCAGGGATAGCCTACTTAGGTTGGCTCATGATGTACCGCTGGCGGGACACTTGGGTGTCCGTAAGACGGTGGCGGCTTTGGGGAAACTGTTTTGGTGGCCTGGTTTGAGAGCACAAGTGGTGTCATGGGTGGCAATGTGCAGTGTGTGCCAAAAGGTCGGGAAACCTAACCAGAGCATCCCAAAGGCTCAGTTACACCCAATTCCCGTCAGTGGGCCTCCTTTTTAGTAAAGTAGTAGTCGACATGGTTGGCCCCCTCCCCCCCACAAGTGCCGGAAATAAATATCTCTTGACAGTCATGGACGTAGCACCTCGGTACCCAGACGCATACCCGATGAGAAATGGTTTGGCGAAGACGGTGGTCCGTAACTTGCTATTATACTTCTCTCGGTACGGATACCCGCAGGAGATACAGTCAGACCAAGGATCGAATTTCACCTCCAACTTGTTCGTTCAGACAATGAAGCAGCACGGGATAGTCACTGTAGTGTCATCTGATTATCACCCAGAGAGTCAGGGGGTGTTAGAGAGGTGGCATTCCACTCTAAAATGCATGCTTCACTGCTATTGTATTGAGAACGGCAAGGGCTGGGATCTTGGCCAGCCGTATGTGTTATTCGCTGCACGAGAGGTACCTAGGGAGAGTTTGGGGCTTAGCCCTAATGAGCTTGTGTTTGGACACCGCGTCAGAGGGCCTCTCCACATGGTAAAGGAGATATGGGAAGGCACCGCTAAACCATGTTCTATGCTTAAGTATGTCCTTGAGAGTAGAGAACGAATGTTGCGTAGTCTGGAGTTGGCTGGCCGCAATCTGGTAGACTCTCAGGCCCTCATGAAGGACAGGTACGACCACAAGGTGAATCTCAGGGAGTTTCACGTGGGTCAGGAGGTGTTGATACTACTCCCTCTTGTAGGTCACCCCTTATCCGTAAAGTACGCTGGTCCTTATAGGGTAGCAGAGAAACTCTTGGACTTAGATTACCTGGTGGCCACTCCAGACAGGCGTAAGAGGAATCAGTTATGTCATGTCAACCTGATGAAGGGGAATGTGAGGCACCCACCTGAGCCTCTCACTGTCCCCGTGATGACTTTCAGCAGTCAAGGTGGAGAAGGAGAACGGGACAGTCATACGCAGGTGGATGACAACTGGGATTATCATGTTTCTGCAGATCAGTGGGCGGGAAACACGAGACAGGCGGCTCATGAGGCTTTGCAACACCTACCTGAGCAACAGCGTGTGGCTGTCGCGCGCCTATTCTGTTTATACCCTACTGTATTTGCGGAACACCCAGGCCTCACTACTCATGAGGTGCACGACGTTGATGTCGGGGACCACCCACCCATCAAATCAGTGCCCTATAGGGTGCCCCCTATTAAACTTCCGGCCCTCCGGGCGGAGTTGGAGTATATGTTGCAACAGGGACTGATCGAGAAGGGGGCGGTAAAGTGGACATCTCCCGTAACGCTGCAACCTAAGCCGGATGGCAAGGTGCGCTTCTGTGTTGATTACCGCAGGCTAAACGGCTTGACTCCCACCCACCCATATCCTCTTCCCCGGGACGATGACTGTGTAGACAAGATAGGCAGGGCTAAGTTCTTGACCAAGTTGGACCTGGTAAAAGGTTACTGGCAGGTGCCTTTGTCTGAACGGGCGAAAGAGGTGTGTGGTTTTGTGGTGGATGGTGCTACATATCGTTGTAATGTCATGCCGTACGGTCTAAAGAACGCACCAGCGACCTTCCAAAGCTTGATGAAAGAGTTGGTGGCTGACATTCCGAACTGTACCGTGTACCTGGACGATGTCATTATCTACGATGACGATTTCAAGAGCCACTGTGAACATGTAGAATCCCTATTTAAGAAGTTAAGCGAAGCAAACTTGGTGGTCAACCTGGGAAAGTGTGATTTTGTGCGGGCTACCGTGCAGTATCTGGGGTTCATGGTGGGTTTGGGCCAGGTGTGCCCCCCACAGAACAAGATATTGGCTATTAACCACTTCCCCCGGCCGTCCACCAAGAAGCAGATCATGAGGTTTTTGGGCATGATTGGTTACTACCGCCGCTTTATAAAGGGCTATTCTACTGTGCTGGCTCCTCTGACGGACCTATTGGCCAAAGATAGAAAGTTTAAGTGGGCGCCTGAGTGTGAGAGGGCTTTTTTGCTAGTAAAACACCTGTTGTGTACTCACCCAATCCTCAGGGCCCCGGACTTTAGCAGACCATTCCAGCTGGCAACTGATGCCAGTGGTGTGGGGGCTGGTGCCGTTCTGATGCAATCAGACGAAGATGGGCTGGAGCACCCAGTCAGTTTCTTCTCAAAAAAGTTCAACTCGGCGCAGAAGAACTATTCAGTAGTTGAGAAGAAACTGCTGGCGATTGTGCTAGCGCTCAGGCACTTTGAGGTGTATGTTCCAGCCTATGGACCAGTTGTGGTGATCTACACCGACCATCACCCCCTCAAGTTCCTGAATCAATTCCATAACCGGAATATGAGGCTGACCAGGTGGTCATTAATGTTGCAGGAATACAACCTAGACATACGCCATATTGCCGGTTCTGAGAATGTGATTGCAGATTGCTTATCGAGGGTGGAAGACCCGGGGTAGATCATCACAAGGGTAGCCTCCTACTTTGGTTTGATTAGTATGTTTACGTCTGGTGCTTGTTGGCTCGCGTGGGTAGCCCAGCGTATTGGGTCGTAAAGTAGGAGTTGCTGTGTTGGTATAGAAAAAAAAAAAATAAGCTGCCCCTGTAGTGCAGCCGCCATAAACATATTAAAAATATGAAAATCCTATAAAAACTCTTTCTTTTATAGTTAAATTTGTTTTAAGTATGTTATAGCAGAAATTCTGAGTTGTACTCAGAAGGCTGGGCTAGTGAAGCTCGCTCTTATGTGCATAACTATTTAATTTAATCTATTGTGTTGGGAGGGGTTGTTCATTTTTATAATGTGTTATTTTGAAGAGAACTGTGCTTTACATTTCATTGTTGCTGGGTGACTAGGAGTGGCGAATTTTGTATGGGTTCTGCGTGTCAGATTTAGAGCTCATAGTTGGAGCCTCTTAAAAATCTTGGGTGGGGTGTGACGCTCACCGCTTCCCCCAGAACCGCATGGCTTACTCGCTAGGACTCGCCAGGGCAGAGAATGTAGCTACAGCCTACCTATCATTGTGTACTTTCCTTCTCGAGAAAGCTTGTGTTGCAGACAGTTCAGAACTGTTCTTTGTTTTCGTCTGTCACAATCCTTTCTATTTTATTTAGTCAATTGAAAGTATTGTGTTAAGTAGTTGAATGATGGGAAGGCGAGCGGGAGAGAGAGAGAGAGAGACCAGGTGGTGTGACTTGGTGGTGAGTGTGGCGCGTGGCTGGCCCCCTTACATAGGCCTCGCGGGATTCGTTGCCTCCTGCCTAACACGGCCTACTAGGTGGCTGCTTACTGGGCGACTGTCGCGCGCCCTCGTGCCATTCCTGCGAACTGGGACTCCCGCCATGCGGTCCCTGGGAATATCCTGGTCAGATCCGTCCCAGACAGCATACTCTAAGCATCTCCCATGAACTGTTCCACACTCTTGTCTTAGAATCTTTCTCTTCTACTGCCTCTATCATTTCCACTACTTCCTCACCTTTTATTAATATTAATCCCCCTCTGCTTTCCTGCATCCACACCTTGAATTGGTGGCCAGACTGTATTATATGCTGGATCTCACATTTCTTATGTACTAGGCTAAGGTTGAAGATAGTCATTGTCTTTTTTGGGAGATTGTATTGCTCGGACTGTCTCCATCAATCACTAATGTTTCTACAGGGTTAAATAATGCTAGACTAGGGATCAGGTACCTTGCTGTTGGTGTTTTCACTGTGTGTAGGCTACTTTTGAGCTGCACGACACTACGGATTCTGTGGGTTACCTGGGTGGATCTTTTGTCTGTGTACCTTGGAGTTTAGACTGTGTAGTGCGTGAGGGCGGCTTGCCTAATCCACCCAACACTGTTCTAACTCTATTTGCTTTTACTTTTGAGGGTCGCCAGGAGGATACTCGATACTTGTGATCGAGAATCCTCAAGAGAGCACCCCTTCATATTAACGTAATCAGACCGCACAGACCCAAGGTCCACACTAGGCTAGGAGCTGCCTTGCTCCACCAGAATTCTGTACCTTTGCGCATCCCAGCTAGACTTTATTAACCCGGGTAGACATTAGCTGGATTCGATCATATACTCTTTTATGCATACCCATTATTTCTACACAAGCATTTTGAGGTCTAGGTTGCTGTAGAGAGACACAACCAGCATAGACCGGTTTTGTTAATAGGAGTACTACTTTTTCGTGGCGAGCATTATTACTGTTGCACCGCTTATAATATTCTTGTGTCCAATAACATTACAGGTCCAGCCTTTTTTATGTATTTGGCCTACACGTGCATTGTCCTGCCTCCTGCTATTTTGTGGTTCCATTTCCGATACGTTCTTCTTAGTAGTATCCGACATTATTCAGAAGATTCCTTGTTCGGTGCTTGAGGACAAAACAACACTTTCTTTCATAAAGGAGTGACAGATATTATTGATTAAAGTAACGTTAAGTAAACCTTCTTCTTGTTTGCATTAGATCACTCTTGTGATTTAATTAAGTTAACTATCTTTTCCTTGTGTACCATAACTAAGCAACCATATGTTATAGGTAATAGGCTGTTTCAGAGAACATCAGCCTATAGTAGAAGCACATAGATACTGAGAGTTAAGATACCCCGCTTTCGCAGATATAACTCTGGAGGGCATATGTGTTCTTTGTTCGACGGGATTATATAGCAGGGGTTGGATCTAGCGTTTCCGTTGTTGCATTTATGCCAGTCTAGTCCAATGTATAAGAGCCACTGATTTATACGAGACCCGAGACCCGATCGTAACAATACAAATATAAATCTTATCTGTTACTGCCATGTCTGAACTATCTCCTCCATCGCCTCTTCTCACCCTCACGATCTCAGCCGAGTCAGGAATACAACTGCCCTCTTACACCCAGGTCTACCCCTTAAATACACATTCTATTTGGTCTCTAGCGAATCACCAAGCCCCATTATCATGACGTAATGGAAAGTTCTGGTTCCGTCATGCCGCTACCAATTGTATCACCGGCGCCAGTCAGACAGCTCTCACCCCCGCTTGTTTGACCCCTCCATATGGGCCGAAACCATCCAACAGCTTTCTATGTCCAGAGGGGGTCCTGGGGGTCATGGTGGGGTGAGTGTAGAGGGCACAATTCCGCCAACTAGGTAGTTTGGTAGATTATATCTTCAGACTGGTCGCTTTGTCTGTCACACCTCCACCGCTAAAAAAGAGAATGCGACAAAGGGGAGTATTCGATGCAAATCTTAAGCACGCGACACACCATCTGCCAAAACATTCTGTACGCCCTTTATGTGGCGAATGGCAAGGGCGTTCTCTTGTAGCAGCAGGTTCCACCTGGTGAGGCGTTGGTGTTTGTCTCTAAATTTATTCAAGAACTTAAGTGGATGGTGGTCAGTATATACCGTGATTGGGCCAGGGTCAGATTGAACAAAAACTCCAAAGTACTGAAGGGACAAAATCAAAGCCAAAAGCTCCTTTTCTATGACTGAATAATTACGTTGGGCAGAGATCAATTTCTTAGTAAAATAACAGATGGGATGCAAGACCTTTGACCCATCTTCCTGGAGCAACACCGCTCCGACTCTGTGTTACTGGCATCTACAGCAAGAGAAAATAATTGATCAAAATCAGGGGCACAGAGAACAGGATAAGTATACAAAATATTCATAGTTGCACCAAATGCCTCATCACACTCTGGAGACTATTTAAATGTATTGTCCTTCCTAAGAAGATCAGTCAAAGGGGAAGCTAGCTTTGAGAAATTAACTATAAACCGCCGGTAGTATCCAATCATGCCCAAATACCTCTGAATCTCTTTCTTATTAATAGGGGCAGGGAAGTCCAGAATGGCATCAACCTTTACAGTGGGAGGTACAACCTGACCCTGACCCACTTTATCGTCTCAACAAAACTATAAAATGAATGCATACATTAAACTGCAAATATAATGCATATATACAATCTCTCTCTCTCTCTCTATATATATAAATATATATATATATATATATATAGTGTATATATATTGTTACGACCCTGGCTGCCACGAAGCAGTTGGCTCGCTTGACCAGAGTAGCAACAGTGAGTTTTTATGATTCTCAAGTCTCTGGTAGAATTATGGCTGGATGTTGTTGCTTGCTTTCCTTTAACTTCAAAAACATCAGACAGCTCAACAATTATGTACTAGACATAAAGAAAATGTAGCTAGGTAAATTAGAAGTTCCAGAATAACTTTAAGATCATATTTATTTTACTAATGATTATTTTGATTAATTATGTTTAGTAAAATTATTTATACATAATTATGATATTAGATAATATTATTTATTATAATGATTTATCCAGAATGATTCCTGCATTCCACGAGTTAAGATTAACCAAGATGGAGATTAATTATAACATATTATTTCTTATTTACTTGAATAATGTATTATTTAGACTCTTTACTAGTACTATCGAAGAAGGGAAGATATTAAAGTCACCAATTCAACAACAATAATTATATTTATAACTCCAATAAATAAAAGATAACATATGTACAAAACAAAGACAAAATAAATAATGAAAATAATTAAGATCCAGGACGTACCGGTATATGATTGTCCGATCGATCACTGCTCGCTAGTTTTCCCAATATTAAATCATTGCAATGCCTAGTCAAGTAGAAATTACAGCAAGGACGCATTGAAAGTTATTTAAGTACACACAAGCTAAGGTGCTTAACAAATTGACGAATACACAACTAGTTTAACTAATCATTAATAAAGTCACCAATAAACCTCTCCATGTTGCGCCACAGTGTTAACCTTTCTAGATTCATAGAATAAATACACTAACACAAGAGGCCCCAAAGCACCCTTAAACAACCTGGTAGTTATAAACTGTCATAATTTAACTGCAAGACCACACCACGCATGTTAAGTACGGTATCTTAGAGATACAATTCAAAGTTAAGTCAAGTTAAATCATTTCAGGTAAACTGAACACCATTACCACTTTAGTAATATACAAATATAAATCTGATCTGTTACTGCCATGTCTGAACTATCTCCTCCATCGCCTCTTCTCACCCTCACGATCTCAGCCGAATCAGGAATACAACTGCCCTCTTACACCCAGGTCTACCCCTTAAATACACATTCTATTTGGTCTCTAGCGAATCACCAAGCCCCATTATCATGACGTGATGGAAAGTTCTGGTTCCGTCATGCCGCTACCAATTGTATCACCGGCGCCAGTCAGACAGCTCTCACCCCCGCTTGTTTGACCCCTCCATATGGGCCGAAACCATCCAACAGCTTTCTATGTCCAGAGGGGGTCCTGGGGGTCATGGTGGGGTGAGTGTAGAGGGCACAATTCCGCCAACTAGGTAGTTTGGTAGTTTATATCTTCAGACTGGTCGCTTTGTCTGTCACACCTAAACCGCTAAAAAAGAGAATGTGACAAAGGGGAGTATTCAATGCACATCTTAAGCACGCGACAGACCATCTGCCAAAACATTCTGTACACCCTATATGTGGCGAATGTCAAGGGTGTACTCCTGTAGCAGCAGGTTCCACCTGGCGAGGCGTTGGTTTTTGTCTCTAAATTTATTCAAGAATTTAAGTGGATGGTGGTCAGTATACACCGTGATTGGGCCAGGGTCAGATTGAACATAAACTCCAAAGTACTGAAGGGACAAAATCAAAGCCAAAAGCTCCTTTTCTATGACTGAATAATTACGTGGGGCAGAGATCAATTTCTTAGTAAAATAACAGATGGGATGCAAGACCTTTGACCCATCTTCCTGGAGCAACACCGCTCCGACTCTGTGTTACTGGCATCTACAGCAAGAGAAAATAATTGATCAAAATCAGGGGCACAGAGAACAGGATAAGTATACAAAATATTCATAGTTGCACCAAATGCCTCATCACACTCTGGAGACTATTTAAATGTATTGTCCTTCCTAAGAAGATCAGTCAAAGGGGAAGCTAGCTTTGAGAAATTAACTATAAACCGCCGGTAGTATCCAATCATGCCCAAATACCTCTGAATCTCTTTCTTATTAATAGGGGCAGGGAAGTCCAGAATGGCATCAACCTTTACAGTGGGAGGTACAACCTGACCCTGACCCACTTTATCGTCTCAACAAAACTATAAAATGAATGCATACATTAAACTGCAAATATAATGCATATATACAATCTCTCTCTCTCTCTATATATATATATATATATATATATATATATATATATATATATAGTGTATATATATTGTTACGACCCTGGCTGCCACGAAGCAGTTGGCTCGCTTGACCAGAGTAGCAACAGTGAGTTTTTATGATTCTCAAGTCTCTGGTAGAATTATGGCTGGATGTTGTTGCTTGCTTTCCTTTAACTTCAAAAACATCAGACAGCTCAACAATTATGTACTAGTCATAAATAAAATGTAGCTAGGTAAATTAGAAGTTCCAGAATAACTTTAAGATCATATTTATTTTACTAATGATTATTTTGATTTATTATGTTTAGTAAGATTATTTATACATAATTATGATATTAGATAATATTATTTATTATAATGATTTATCCAGAATGATTCCTGCATTCCACGAGTTAAGATTAACCAAGATGGAGATTAATTATAACATATTATTTCTTATTTACTTGAATAATGTATTATTTAGACTCTTTACTAGTACTATCGAAGAAGGGAAGATTTTAAAGTCACCAATTCAACAACAATAATTATATTTATAACTCCAATAAATAAAAGATAACATATGTACAAAACAAAGACAAAATAAATAATGAAAATAATTAAGATCCAGGACGTACCGGTATATGATTGTCCGATCGATCACTGCTCGCTAGTTTTCCCAATATTAAATCATTGCAATGCCTAGTCAAGTAGAAATTACAGCAAGGACGCATTGAAAGTTATTTAAGTACACACAAGCTAAGGTGCTTAACAAATTGACGAATAAACAACTAGTTTAACTAATCATTAATAAAGTCACCAATAAACCTCTCCATGTTGCGCCACAGTGTTAACCTTTCTAGATTCATAGAATAAATACACTAACACAAGAGGCCCCAAAGCACCCTTAAACAACCTGGTAGTTATAAACTGTCATAATTTAACTGCAAGACCTCACCACGCATGTTAAGTACGGTATCTTAGAGATACAATTCAAAGTTAAGTCAAGTTAAATCATTTCAGGTAAACTGAACACCATTACCACTTTAGTAATATACAAATATAAATCTGATCTGTTACTGCCATGTCTGAACTATCTCCTCCATCGCCTCTTCTCACCCTCACGATCTCAGCCGAATCAGGAATACAACTGCCCTCTTACACCCAGGTCTACCCCTTAAATACACATTCTATTTGGTCTCTAGCGAATCACCAAGCCCCATTATCATGACGTGATGGAAAGTTCTGGTTCCGTCATGCCGCTACCAATTGTATCACCGGCGCCAGTCAGACAGCTCTCACCCCCGCTTGTTTGACCCCTCCATATGGGCCGAAACCATCCAACAGCTTTCTATGTCCAGAGGGGGTCCTGGGGGTCATGGTGGGGTGAGTGTAGAGGGCACAATTCCGCCAACTAGGTAGTTTGGTAGTTTATATCTTCAGACTGGTCGCTTTGTCTGTCACACCTAAACCGCTAAAAAAGAGAATGTGACAAAGGGGAGTATTCAATGCACATCTTAAGCACGCGACAGACCATCTGCCAAAACATTCTGTACACCCTATATGTGGCGAATGTCAAGGGTGTACTCCTGTAGCAGCAGGTTCCACCTGGCGAGGCGTTGGTTTTTGTCTCTAAATTTATTCAAGAATTTAAGTGGATGGTGGTCAGTATACACCGTGATTGGGCCAGGGTCAGATTGAACATAAACTCCAAAGTACTGAAGGGACAAAATCAAAGCCAAAAGCTCCTTTTCTATGACTGAATAATTACGTGGGGCAGAGATCAATTCCTTACTAAAATAACAGATGGGATGCAAGGCCTTTGACCCATCTTCCTGGAGCAACACCGCTCAGACTCTGTGTTACTGGCATCTACAGCAAGAGAAAATAATTTATCAAAATCAGGGGCACGAAGAACAGGATAAGTATACAACATATTCATAGTTGCACCAAATGCCTCATCACACTCTGGAGACGATTTAAATTTATTGTCCTTCCTAAGAAGATCAGTCAAAGGGGAAGCTAGCTTTGAGAAATTAACTATAAACTGCCGGTAGTATCCAATCATGCCCAAATACCTCTGAATCTCTTTCTTATTAATAGGGGCAGGGAAGTCCAGAATGGCATCAACCTTTGCAGTGTTGGTACAACCTGACCCTGACCCACTTTATACCCAAGATACTGTATGGGTTTTTTAACAGAGTCACATTTAGTTAAGTTGACAACCAGGTCAGATTAAGCAAGCTGACCGGTACAATCTCCTATTCTCAGTAATGGGTATGTGTCAGTCTTTGTTACCGAGTTGACATGCCTATGGTCTCTTTTAAACAGTACTTTTCACCAGACTGACCAAGTGTGACCAGTGTGACCAACCTACTCCACTGACTCATGGCTCTGGTAATTAATTGATTATCAAGCATATAATCTAGCTATCTATCTATCTATCTATTGCCTGACGCCGTGATCCCCGAAGGGGTGGCCACGAAACGAACCGCCCCCATGCACCTCTGTCCCCAATCAGTCGACGCCCCTCCCCCCAACCAGCACCGCCTTCGTTCATATACTTCCTTACTCCATCCTTCCACCTCCCATTCGGTCTACCTCTCCCTCTCTGTCCCTCCACCTCGCTCTCGTACACCCTCTTAGTCATTCTCTCGATTTCCAAACGTTCCATATGGCCGAACCATCTCAAGTTGTTTCTTTTCACACTTTCCAGCACATCTACCTCCACACCACACCTCCTTCTTACTTCCTCATTAGTCTGTCTATCCCTCCATGTAACTCTGCATGCACTCCTTAAGTAATTAATTTCCACTGCTCTCACTCTTGGTCTGAGTCTCTCAACCAACGTCCATGCTTCGCTTCCGTAAGTCAGTGTCGGGATTACCACACTGTCATGCAAGGACTTCTTCACTTCCATACTGACCACCCTATTTCTTGTTACTGCTTTCAGCGTTCCTACAACCCTCTTTCCCTGTTGTACCCTCTCCCGTACTTCTTCATCCATAGTCCCATCTTTACTCAACACACTGCCCAGATACTTAAAAGAGTTGACGATCTCCATAGCCTGACCGTTCAGCTTCACCTCACACTCTGTGACTTCACCCCTTTCGAAGACCATAACCTTGCTCTTCCCCGCATTTACCTTCAAATTCCGTTTTTCACACACTGTTCCAAACTCATTTACCAGACCCTGCAACTCCCATTCATTATCACTCATCAGAACTGTATCATCCGCAAACAGCAGTATAGGTAGCTTCCACTCAATTCCCTCCCTTTTCAGCGATACACCAACATCCACTGCTCTTGATAGTATGTCTTTCATGACTCCATCGATATATATAGAGTAAACAACCACAGGGACATCACACACCCCTGTTTCAAATCTAGCTCTACTTGCAAAATACCACGACGTTGAGGGAAGATACGGTAAGGGGGAAACTTTATGGGTGTAGCATCCCCTACAGCCATGTCATGAGCAGCCAGTGAAGTGAGACCTAGAACACCCAGGAACACACATGGAGTCTGTGAAAGAACATGGATTAGTTGACTAGATTTATCAGGGTAAAGGTGATCAAAGTGATTAGGCAATTCAGGCCAGGCAACAAAACTATCCCCAAAAGTACTTAGATCACCTGGGGTTAAGTGACTAAAGACACCCTTAACCTCGGGATCAAGACTGGCACATACAGGACCCTGGACAGTCTGGTGTGGGACAGATGAACACCCATTGCCCACAGCAGAGTGCCCAAGATTACTTACATGAATTACATTAACTGAAGGGGAGTCGGGAGGAGAAGAGTCAGGGGCCTGATAATAAGGCTTCAGCACACCCTTATCCCATTCTCCTTCAGGCTCCTTACATACATCAGACTCTTTATGGACATCCCATATGCCATCATTGACAGTCATATGCGGGGGTTGCCATCTTCACCAGAACACAACATTCAGATCACCAACTCCATTTACATTTTCCCCATCCAAACTATTGGCAAACAAATCATTACATGACCCATCATGCTGCATTCTTACTAGGCCACTAGAACCGTTTGGAGGTAAAATATAGTCTTTAAGATCAGCCATGAACACATCAGACAGGTTACTTTCAGGACTAGGCTCAGTTCTAGCTCTATCCAAGTCTTCCACCTTATCCTCACACTCGGTTAAAGTGCCAGAGGACAAATTCACAAAATTAAATTCAGTTGGAACATCGTTATGCTCGGTTGGAGCATCATTCCCTACCTCCCCACTCATCTTTTCCCCACTCCCAGTTGAAGTTACAGAGGAATATTGTGCTCAGAGGGGGCTATCGTGGGCCTGGTTACCACACATACTGGGAAAGCCAAAACCATCTCCATATTAAGCACACCAGTCAGTGGCTCCTCAACAGGGACAACCGTCAGGACTGGGTCAGGTTTTACCCGATCCCCTGCCAAATCGTTACCCAAAAGGAGACTCACACCTGGCACAGGCAGTTCCTCTGCCAGGCCTACCCAGGCTTTTCCCTTGAACAAGTCGCATTCTACTTCCACCTGTGCTAGGGGAACAGAAAAATGTCCACCAGCACTCCTCAACACAACATGGTCATCAGTTAGACTTAAACCAGAGTTAGGGTTCAACAACAGTGTGTGTGAGGCCCCTGTATCACGGAGAATTCTCACCTCATGCACACAGTCATTCATCTTTACTGTACCAGATGAGATAAATGGGCGGTAACTGTCATGAGAGCAAACAGTGGGTGGAAAGCTTACTACTGGTTTGTTTACAGCACACTGCATCACACACGCCACCACACCATTCTCACTGTCACTCTGAGGTTCACTCATGTCATTCTCACGAGAGTCCGACACCACTGCCACAGATTCTCTTTGTCTTTCATCGCTCTCTTTGTTCCAACATTGAGAGGCCAAGTGGCCAATTTTGCTACAATAAGTACATATTTTCTGAGAGGCAGTTCCTCTGTTACTATAAGTATTACCTTGAGCAGCAGTCCTGACTCGGGGAGCATCCTGAGGGTTACGAGAATAAGACGACACAACAGGCTTGGGAGAGGGAGTGGATTTACTTGCAACATGATTCTTGCTTTGATTATAGTTATTGCTATTGGGGAAATCATAAGGTTTCTTACCAAGGGACTTATTACTCAGAACATAATCATCAGCCATGGCAGCTGCGTCTGTGAGACTGTCTACTTTCTTACCTCTCAAATGATAAGCCACCAGTGGTTCAATTTTCCACAAGAAGTTTTCCAGCAAGACCAGGTCCTTAACACCTTACGAGCGGCCTATGCGGTTTATTTATGTGTACCGCACAGCGGGGTGTTTTTAGCCAAAATAGGGCTGTTTACGTGATCATTTTCATGCCTAAATAAGACCCAGAACGTAAAACAAGTACCTATCCCTGAAAGGGCATAAACAGAGCTTTCGAATGACACCATAACGATCCTTGTATGATGGATAGTTTTCTTGCAATAACCGTGCAACGCGAGTGCAAAAAGCTGGTAATTCGGTACTTTCGGTACATAATTGAGTATGTAGCGAGTGAGAGAGGGAGGAGGGAGCTGAGATTTGTGTCAGTAGGTTCGCCGCGGTGGTCTGGAGCAGTCATACGCTCGCTAGTCTCCTGCCACCACTTGTCTCTCTCTCTCAGCCACATTACGTGCTGAAATTGCCACTCGAGTTATGTCGAGCGCCGCCACATAGTCCAGCTTTATTTAACTCGACTTAAGTGGTGGGCCGCTTTTTAAGGGTTAAGACCCTCAAAATCAGAGACAGATTTACTATTTAGCTAATTATTAAAAGACTTAGCCATAGTCCTTGAGAACACAGCATGAGTCTCTTCAGGTTTCTTATGAACTTTCCGGAAGGTTTGCCTATAGGCTTCTGGTCTCAACAGATATGCCTTCAGAATGGCTAATTTGAGGCGATCATAGTCATGTCTCACATCCTGTTTTACTGCTACATATGTGGTGCAGGCTAGCCCTGTCAAAACAGTTTGGAGCATGAAAGGCCATTGCTCCCTGGTCCAATTCATTCCCCTTGCAACATCCTCGAACAGTACAAAATAGTATTCAACATCATCATCAGTAAACAGGGAAATGACACTACTCAGAGTTAAGCCCTGAGGGGGAAAGGAAACTGAGGAACTGGTGGTACTCTGGGCAGCCAACTGGGCCATTCGATATTCATGGTCTGCCTGAGCTTGTTGGGCTTGTAACTCGCGATCTTCCCGAACTTGTTGGGCTTGTACGTTAATTCTAGCCAACTCTATATGCTCAGCTGCGGTAAAGCCTGACGGTAGACTATCGGGAGGGTGAATTATCCTCTCAGGACTCCGATCGGAGTTATCAACAGGCCGTCCAGAGTCATACACGTCACCACCAGTCGCCCCTTCCAACCCACCCTCAGGTCTCTGGCTAGTGTCATGTATCCCGAATATCTCGGTCTTAACAGAGTTGGATAACATGACCTTTGTTAAACTCTCAGAGGATGGCAAGTTTAAATAAGAGGCAAGCACACGAAGCTCGTCTCTAGATAGGAGGTCGACCTCCTCAGCTGTGGGTTTTGAATCTAGAAAATTGCGTGTGTCTTCCTGATTGATTAAAATAGGCATAATGAAGTTTAAATGAAAATGCTAAAGATTGTAACTATATTTAAGAACTAGCAGCAAAGGATCCACAGAACAATCTATCCTGGCAAGGTCGCCCATTTCTGTTACGACACTGGCTGCCACGAAGCAGTTGGCTCGCTTGACCAGATTAGCAACAGTGAGTTTTTATGATTCTCAAGTCTCTGGTAGAATTATGGCTGTAGGTTGTTGCTTGCTTTCCTTTAACTTCAAATACATCAGACAGCTCAAAAATGATGTACTAGTCATAAAGACAGTTTAGCTAGGTAAATTAGAAGTTCCAGAATCACTTTAAGATCATATTTAATTTACTAATGATTATTTTGATTAAGGGGACCGACCGGTTATTTACTAACTTCCAGGCCTTACTTCCAATGTAAATGCAATTTGGCACAGGTGTATGACATTGTGACCATAAAACTAGGTCACAAACTGCTTTTTTCTTTCAATTTAGGTAAAAACAGGTTGAAAACTATAGCACTACTACGACCCATTCTACACCTACATAAATCCATATAGCACGTGCTGTATGTGATCAAACAACTCACAATAGGTGTGTCTGTAGTTGCCATAAAGAAACTTTTTTATATAATTATTATGTGTACTTTTGGATTTAGGTGATTATGAATTAAGGTGAAATTATTGTGTAGAATTTTACGACTGTGACAACATGCTGCAACCAAACAACGTTGGCTAGAGTAAATTGGCTTCATAGGACTTGTAGTGTTTGTAATTACCTTTCCAATGGTATATACACCATTCCTATAGGTCCAATAGTAATTTTAGAGTAACATCCGAAAGTGCGACAATATAGGTTTTGAGAAAAACATGTGAAAGTCTAAGGTAATTAGGTGAACTTTTTTAACTTTGTTTTTTAGTTTTACAATATTTTACACAGGAACACGACAAAGTAGTAGATAAAGCGTATAGGAGGTTGTAGAGTAGCTTACGCTCTTTCCATTTATATAGGTATGCTCCTCGTACGACCAGTAGTTACCGAGCATGTTAATTTCAAAGTTCGCTATATAACGTTTTTAGAATTACAGGAAAAATTTGGAAAACATAAAAATAACAAAAAATCCAATGGGTTTTCACTAATAATATTTCACTGGCTTATGAAGGGATGTTGACTCTTGCTGAGTAAACACCTATTGGTATTTTCAGGATTTAGAGTTTTTTAAGCCTAAATAACTGGTCGGTCCCCTTAATTATGATTAGTATGATTATTTATACTTAATTATGATATTATATATTATTATATATTATGATGATTTATCCAGAATGATTCCCGTAGTCCACGAGTTAAGATTAACCAAGATGGAGATTAATTATAAAGTATTATTTCTTATTTACTTGAATAATGTATTATTTAGACTCATTAGTAGTACTATCGAAGAAGGGAAGATATTAAAGTCACCAATTTAACAGCAATAAATATATTTATAACTCCAATAAACAAAAGATAACGTATGTACAAAACAAAGACAAAATAAATAAAGAAAATAATTAAGATCCAGGACGTACCGGTATATGATTGTCCAATCGTTCACTGCTCGCTAGTTTTCCCAATATTAAATTATTTCAATGCCTAGTCAAGTAGAAATTACAGCAAGGACGCATTGCAAGTTATTTAAGTACACACAATATAAGGTGCTTAACAAATTGACGAATAAACAACTAGTTTAACTATTCATTAATAAAGTCACCAATAAACCTCTCCATTGTCGCGCCACAGTGTTAACCATTCTAAATTCATAGAACTAATACACTAACACAAGAGGCCTCAAAGCACCCTTAAACCACCTGGTAGTTATAAACTGTCATAATTTAACTGCAAGACCACACCATGCATGTTAAGTACGTTATCTTAGAGTTACAATTCAAAGTTAAGTCAAGTTAAATCATTTCAGGTAAACTGAACACCATTACCACTTTAGTAATATAAACATATAATCTTATCTGTTACTGCCATGTCTGAACTATCTCCTCCATCGCCTCTTCTCACCCTCACGATCTCACCCGAGTCAGGAATACAACTGATCTCTACACCCAGGTCTACCCTTTTAAATACTCATTCTATTTGGTCTCCAGCGAATCACCAAGCCCCATTATCATGAATAAAGATATTTCAAACTGTCTGCTTGCTAAAAGGTTTGCTAATGATAGATTAACCCTTAATTAGCGGCGAGCAACATAAGTCGAGTTAAATAAAGCTGGACTATGTGGCGGCGCTCGACATAACTCGAGTGGCAATTTCAGCACGTAATGTGGCTGAGAGAGAGAGACAAGTGGTGGCAGGAGACTAGCGAGCGTATGACTGCTCCAGACCACCGCGGCGAACCTACTGACACAAATCTCAGCTCCCTCCTCCCTCTCTCACACGCTACATACTCAATTATGTACCGAAAGTACCGAATTACCTGCTTTTTGCACTCGCGTTGCACGGTTATTGCAAGAAAACTATCCATCATACAAGGATCGTTATGGTGTCATTCGAAAGCTCTGTTTATGCCCTTTCAGGGATAGATACTTGTTTTACGTTCTGGGTCTTATTTAGGCATGAAAATGATCACGTAAACAGCCCTATTTTGGCTAAAAACACCCCGCTGGGCGGTACACATAAATAAACCGCATAGGCCGCTCGTAAGGTGTTAAAATCCTTACAAATTAACGAAGAATGGGTGAAATTTGTAGAACTACGAAGCAAAGACAAAAAGTTAATTAAACAAAGTAAAAAGACCCTGGAGTTAGATGTTGTGAATCAAAGTAAAACAACCCCGAAAGAATTCTATAGTTATATCAGAAAGAAAAAAGTAGTTACCTCAACTGTTGGACCGTAGGTCGATGAAAATGGAAAATACACCAAAGACAAAGTACCAATGAGTAATGCCCTCAATACCTTCTTTGCATCAGTTTTTACAACGGAAGACCACAGTGATATCCCTACACCATCGCCGATTCAGATTGATCATTCAGATGTTCTAAGCAATATCACCGTTACAGAGAGAGAAGTATTGAATTATTTAGAAAAACTCAAGGTAAATAAAACGCCTGGACCTGATACAATCTCACCTAGAGTCCTAAAGGAAGCTAAGGATGAGCTCTCTAAACCACTGACATTGCTATTCAATAAACCCTTGCAGTCTGGAACTATGCCTGATCAGTGGAAGCTAGCCAACGTAACACCGATATTAAAAAAAGGCAGCAAATCCCTACCCAGTAACTATCGTCCAATTAGCTTAACCTCAGTTGTATGTAAAATACTAGAAACACTCATAAGAGACAGACTCGTAAATCACTTAGAGGCAAATAACATACTTAACCCTTAAAAAGCGGCTCACCACATAAGTCGAGTTAAATAAAGCTGGACTATGTGGCGGCGCTCGACATAACTCGAGTGGCAATTTCAGCACGTAATGTTGCTGAGAGAGAGAGACAAGTGGTGGCAGGAGAGTAGCGAGTGTATGACTGCTCCAGACCACCGCGGCGAACCTACTGACACGAATCTCACCTCCCTCCTACCTCTCTCACTCGCTATATACGGAATTGTATCGGGAAAGTGGCTAATTACATGCTTTTTGCACTCGCGTTGCACGGTTATTGCAAGAAAACTAGCCATCATAAAAGGATCGTTATGGTGTCATTCGAAAGCTCTCTTTATGCCCTTTCAGGGATAGATACTTGTTTTACGTTCTGGGTCTTATTTAGGCATGAAAATTATCATGTAAACAGCCCTATTTTGGCTAAAAACACCCCGCTGGGCGGTACATATAAATAAACCGCATAGGCCGCTAAAGAAGGGTTAAAGATACTCAACACGTCTTTCGTAAAAAACGTTCCTGTTTAACAAACCTCTTAGACTTCTTCCACAATATCCTCAACCTCTACGATGAGGGTAAAGCCGTAGATATTGTTACGACTGGGGTTTAAATATATCAGGGCTCTTATTCATTGGACTAGTAATGGCATAAATGCTACAACGGAAAGCGCTAGCTCCAACCTCTGATGTATATTCCCAGTGAACAAAGAACACAAATACTCTACAGAGTTCTATATGCAATAATAGGCTATCAAACTCTCAATAAATGTGCGTCTACTCTAGGCTTAATGTTATGTGATAACAGCCTATTACTACCTATAACCGAAGGTGCTTGGTTATGGTATGCAAAGTACGGTGGTAAGAGAAGTTACAGCTTACGTTACTTTAATCAATAAATGTCAGGCACTCCTGCATGAAAGAAAGTGCACTAAAGTCCTTCAACACTAACAAGGAATCTTCTTTAAATGTTAGATGCCATAAAGATGCTCGTATCGGAAATGGAACCCAAAAAGGCAGGCAGCGGAACAATGCTCGTGCAGGCTATGCACACAAAAAGGCAGAATATATATAATGCCGTCGGAGCCAAGAATAAACTAAACACAACAACAATAATAATAATCGCCACGACAATGCAGTATTCCTATCAACAAAAAGAGCCTAAGTCGTTTGTGTCTCAATACATCAAACTAGGCTGCGAAATGCTTGTGTAATCATAAACGGGTATGCATAAAAAAGAGTAATTAGGTTAATATACTTAATGTCTACTATGATTGATAAAGTCTAGCTAGAGTCAATGATACGAGATACTGGTGCGCATGGCATGCCGCATAGCCTAGTGCAAATCTCAAGTCTGTGCGTCAAATATTACGTTATAGGGAAGGGTAGCTCTCTTGAGAAACCTTAATACCGAAGTATTAAGCGTTCTTCTGGCGTACCTCAAAGACAAACAATCGAGACTAGAACAGTGCAGAATGGTATAGGCAAAAAGCCCTCATTCGTGCATGCTCTACTCTCAATGGCACACAGACTAGAATTTACTCAATCAACTCCAGTTCTCAGGTATGTCGTGCAGCTTTTAACTAAAGCCAGCACTCATAGGAAACAATACCTTATAATATCAGACTCCTAGTCTAGCATTATCTAATCCAGCAGAATACTAATAATTAAAGGAAGCGGTACTATGAAATATGGATGCTAACCAATGCTTCGTGATCAACTTATCTTAACAACTAACATACATGGGTTATATCAGACCTTAACGCACAATACAACTGGCCAGCATGAAGCTGATTTTGCAGAGTTAACCAGAGGGGATATAATGTTCAAAAAAGGTGGTGAAAGATATGGAAAATGAGAGAGATAGGCAGAGGAAAAGATTCTCAGGTACAGAGCAGGGGACAGGTAGCAAGGGAAAAAGATGGGTGCGTTCTAGAAACCAGATCTGAGGGAGAGAGTGGCGAGGAACTGTATATATACTCGCACCAGCTCGAGCCGCGTGGGAAAAAAGCGGTTACAAGTCCTCTAGCCACTAGCAAGAGCTTGCAGCATGGTAAGGACCTCTCTCCACCACCAACCCCCGCGAGGCAGCCAGCCGTGACGTCATCGAGCGGGACAAAAACACTGCGCGCTCCCTCTCACTCTGTTCTACTCTCTCTCTCTCTCCCAGATCCCATCATTACTAGTTAATGATAAAACATATACTTTACAATTAAATATATAAAGCCTTGACATGGGTGAAAACAAAAAGCCTTTCTGGACTGCCCATGACACAAGCTTTCATATGAAATAAAGCACACTCTAATACATAAACTGTAGCCCCATCCACTGGCCTGGCGATCCTAGCGGGTCACTGTAGGACAAGCCATGCGGTTCTAACGGAGTAGTTAACGTCACCCCCCCCCCCAAGATTTTTCTCAGAGGCCCCAAGGCTCACAAAAATCTGATGGTTAGAACCCATGCTATATCTCCACTTCCCATCACCCAGCGGCAGTAAAATATCTGGCACAGTTCTTCAACAAAACATTTTTCAAAATTATAACCCTCCCCAACACCATAGGTTAAATTATATGTAGTTATGCTCCTCAAGAGCGAGCTTCTCTAGCCCAGCATTCTGAGAGGAGTGCAACTCAGAATTACTGCTATAACATACTAAACAAAAATCAACTATCAAAGAAAGAGTTTTTATTTGATTTTTTATGTTTATAATTTGTTTATTTCGGCTGCACTATAGGGGCAAGCCTAGTTTTTTCTTCTATACCAAACGCTCAACTCCTACTTTACGACCCAATACGCTGGGCTACAACCGCGAGCCAACAAGCACCAAGCGCAAAATACTATTCAAACTAAAGCAGGAGGCTACCCGTGTGTCAATCTACCCAGGATCATCTACCCTCGAAAGACAATCTGCAATCACGTTGTCACAACCGGCAATATGGCGTATGTCCAGGTTATATTCCTGTAACATTAGCGACCACCTGGTCAGCCTCATATTCCGATTGTGAAACTGGTTCAAAAACTTGAGAGGGTGATGATCTGTGTAAATTACAACTGGCCCATAGGCTGGAACATAGACCTCGAAATGCCTCAGTGCAAGTACAATTGCCAGCAGCTCTTTCTCGACAACAGAGTAGTTCTTTTGGGCTGAATTGAACTTCTTCGAGTAGAAACTAACAGGATGTTCCAGCCCATCATCGTCCTTTTGCATAAGGACGGCACCAGCCCCCCCACACCACTAGCATCTGTTGCTAGTTGGAAAGGTAGGCTAAAGTCAGGGGCCCTGAGGATCGTGTGAGTGCACAACAGGTGTTTTACTATGCTAAACGCCTTCTCACACTCAGGCGCCCATTTGAATTTCTTATCCTTCGCTAAAAGATCTGTCAGAGGTGCTAGCACGGTAGAGTACCCCTTAATGAAGCGTCTGTAGTATCCGATCATACCTAAGAACCTCATGATCTGCTTCTTGGTGGCCGGCCGGGGAAAGTGATCAATCGCAGCTATCTTGTTCTGTGGGGGGCATACCTGTCCCAACCCCACCATGAACCCAAGATACTGCACGGACGCCCGCACGAAATCACACTTTGCCAGGTTGACCACCAAGCCAGCCTCACTAAGCCTCTTGAACAGGAGTTCTACGTGCTCACAATGACTCGTAAAGCTGTTGTCATAGATAATAACATCGTCGAGGTATACTGTTCAATTAGGAATGTCTGCCGTTATATCATTCATCAAACTCTGAAAGGTAGCGGGTGCGTTCTTTAGGCCATAAGGCATAACGTTACAGCGGTAGGTAGCACCATCCACCACACAACCACATACCTCTTTCGCTCGTTTGGACAAGGGCACCTGCCAGTATCCCTTAACCAAGTCCACCTTGGTTAGGTACTTTGCATTGCCTATCTTGTCCACACAGTCGTCGACCCGAGGAAGAGGGTATGGGTTGGTGGGCGTCAAACCATTTAACCGTCTGTAGTCTACACAGAATCGCACCTTACCATCCGGTTTTGGTTGTAGCGTGACGGGAGATGTCCACTTCACCACCCCCTTCTCAATCAGCCCCCTTGTTAACATATACTCCAACTCCGCCCGGAGGGCCGGCAGTTTAATAGGGGGCACCCTATAGGGAACTGACTTGAAAGGGGGGTGGTCTCCTACGTCCACGTCGTGCACCTCTAGGGTAGTGAGGCCTGGGTGCTCCGCGAAAACAGAGGGGTATGAACCGAACAGGCGCTCCACAGCCACCCGCTGATGCTCAGGTAAGTGTTGCAACGCTTCCTGAGCTGCCTGGTTCGTGTTCCCCGCCCACTGGTTCGCAGAGACATGATGATCCCAGTTATCCTCCACCTGAGCTTGACTGTCCCGTTCTCCTTCTCCACCTTGACTGCTAAACGTCATCACAGGCACAGTGAGAGGCTCAGGGGGGTGCCTCACATACTCCTTCATAAGATTAACGTGACATAACTGATTGCGCTTACGTCTGTCTGGAGTGGCTACCAAGTAATCCAGGTCCGATAGCTTCTCAACCACCCTATCAGGACCAGTGTACTTCGCGGATAAGGGGTGACCTACAAGGGGCAGTAGAATCAACACCTCCTTTCCCACGTGAAACTCCCTGAGTTTAACCTTGAGGTCGTACCTGTCCTTCATGAGGGCCTGAGAGCTAGTCAAATTACGGCCAGCCAACTCCAGACTGCGCAACATCCGTTCCCGACTGTCGAGGACATACTTGAGCATAGAACAAGGTTTTTCTGCACCCTCCCATATTTCTTTAACCATATGGAGAGGCCCTCTGACACGGTGTCCAAAGACGAGCTCATTAGGGCTGAATCCCAAACTTTCCCCAGGTACCTCCCGTGCAGCAAACAAAACATATGGCAGGCCAAGATCCCAATCTTTCCCATTCTCAAAGCAATAACAACGAAGCATAGATTTTAAGGTTGAGTGCCATCGCTCTAACACACCCTGGCTCTCCGGATGATACGCAAATGACACAACCGTAACAATCCCATGCTGCTGCATAGTTTGAACAAAGAGGTTAGAAGTGAAGTTGGATCCTTGGTCTGACTGAATCTCCCGCGGGTAACCATACCGGGAAAAATACACTAGCAAGTTTCGGACCACCGTCTTCGCTGACCCATTTCTCATAGGGTAAGCGTCAGGGTACCTTGTTGCTACATCCATGATGGTCAGGAGAAACTTGTTTCCGGCACTTGTAGGGGGAAGGGGGCCAACCATATCCACTATAACCTTACTAAAGGGAGGCCCACTGACAGGAATGGGGTGTAACGGCGCCTTAGGAATGCTCTGATTCGGTTTGCCAACCTTCTGACACACATCACACATTGCCACCCATGACACAACTTGTGCTCTCAGACCAGGCCACCAAAATAATTTCCCCAAGGCTGCAACCGTCTTACGGACACCCAGATGTCCCGCCAGTGGTACATCATGGGCCAACCTAAGTAGGCTTTCCCTGCAAACCCTCGGCACGACCAGCTGGTCTACCTCTCCTGACCCCCCCTCCCAATTCCTCTGCGGATCTTGGAATCGCCGGTATAATATGCCATCTATGAAAAAAAAATCTCCCGACTGTGCATCACTGTCCTCCTCCAACTCGACAGCACCGGCACCACATTCAAGAACCTCCGGGTCTTCCAATTGCAACTTACGAATGTCCGAAGGAGCAAGCCTATCCAAGTGTTTGCGAAACAACTCATGCCCCCCTCCTACACTAAATTTGGCCTCCCGTTGCTCTCTCTCTGCGTACCGTTGCTGTCTCATCGTCTTTTTAAGCCCATCCACTGCCTTCTCAGGAACAGGTAATGGGTCTTCTCTAGACTCGAAAATTGGTCCTAATAATGAGTCCCCGAGAATGTCCGCTCATACTGAACTCTCAACCGCATCAACTTCCAACCCCTTCTCGGTACCCTTCCTCCGCTGATCTAAAGATTGTTGACCAGAATGTGACTCCCTGGATGCAAGGGAACGGGTGACAACACACGCCATAGATTGCCCCCGACACTTCTCAACCCACTCCTGCTCCTCCCTACTCACGTCGGCCGGCTTCTCGGCAACGACCAAGGGTGGAGCCTCAGAAGTAGGCCCCGCAAAGTCGTTGCCGAGAAGGAGGTCGACGCCCCCAACGGGTAACTTCTCCACAATTCCTACATCCAGGTCACGAGTCACACCATCAACTTCCATCTTCATTCTTACAAGCGGGTTTGACCTTGTTGCATTAACTCCCTGAACCACAACCACCCGCGCCGTATTTACAGGTTTACCAGTGAAATTCCTCAACAATGTTTGCGATGCCCCAGTGTCACGCAAAATTCTCACCTCATGTCTTCTACCCCCCCAGTCCACACAACCGAGTCCCCTGTGGTCACTAAAGGCATCACGGACAGGGAATAAGCCTTCCGGATCCTTCTGCACTGGCAGTGTATTTACCTCGGAAGAATTGCCTCTAACAAACTCCGATGTCCTCTTGAACACTCCAATGCCGTGAGCAAAAGACACGGATGCCGGAGGAGGTCGACTAGGGCACTCATTTGCTTTATGACCCTCTTTGTGGCACTTAAAACACATAAATTTCGGTTTCGGCTTATACTGTGATGTAACAGGCCCTGACTTTTCTTATACGGCATGGTGTTAGGTTTGAATTCTGTTTTAGTTTCATTGCTCTTTTGTTTAAATGTGTCGTTGCTACGGGGAGGGGGAGGATAACGGTCCCTAGCACTTGCATCGTACTTCTGTGAGGACCCGCAACCCCGAATCAACGACAGCTGTAGATCAGCCATTTCTGCTGCTTCTACTAGAGTTCTTGGGTTTTTCTCCTTTAAGTTCAAAGTTAGATCACCGCCCGTGCTCTTAAAGAACTGCTCCAACATCATTAACTGCTTAATTTCATCAAATGTTGTGACCTTCTCAGATCGGAGCCAGTTCCCCATAGCATCGGACAAGTCCCGGGCGTGTTCCAAAAAGGTGCTATCTCTTCCCTTAGTTACACCCCGGAACTTCAAACGGTACGTTTCTGGTTTCAGTTCGTAAGCCCTCAGGACAGCCTCCTTGAGATCCTCGTACACAATACATAACTCCAAAGGTAACGCATCGTAGGCTTTAAGACCCTTGCCTATTAAACTAGAGGATACAAGTGCTGCCCATTTATTCTCTGGCCACTGGTGTTCCTGGCACTTCTTCTCAAAGCGTGTGAAAAATTCTGTTACACCACTCTCATCAAACACCGGAACCAGTTTCAATAAGTGCGAGAGAGACTGCTCATGAACACGGTTACCTGCCCCAAGTCGCTGTCCCGTTGCCTCTACTCGCGACTTCTCTACGTCCATGTCGGCACAGTACCTAGTCGACTCTAAGTCAGCTTGGATTTTTGCTAGCTCTATGTGCTGCTTGACTGATAGTTTTTCTCTCTTCTATCTTGGCTAATTCTATTTGCTGCTGATGCTGAAGCTTAGCTAATTCGAGCTTAAACAATAATTCTGGCGATAACCCTTGAGGAGGTGAAGGTGCTACAATGTTTGAAATTACCGGTGGTCCCCCCAGGGGCAACCCCCCCTGCCAGTCACCACCCAACTGCGGAAGCGTACCCGGGGTCGGCAAACTACTGGGATGGCTGGGAGTCTAGTGTAGGGGAAGCATGGCCGAAGGGCTCTGAGCACTCAACCCATCTCGCTCACCAGTCACCCTGCCCAGTACACACGTTATCAAGTTATCCTTGGTCATGCTGCTAGTAACCGCATGACCGATAGCTGTGGCCAGGCATTGAAGACCGTACCGATCCATACCCTCCAACCGCTCGGCAGTAACAGGCCATTGCAAAAATATCCTAGCATCCTCCTCACAGTTCACCCGATTAACCCTTTCATCATGCTGCTGTTCGTCAGTTTCGACATTACGTACTGTGTCTCCATTCTCCTCTGATCCGGTATAAGACATGATGCTCACAAAAATTTCTCACCACAATATTCAGAAAAGAAGTACCCCAAACTCTTATACCTCAATATACACACAAAAATTATCGGAAATACTCAAGGGCTATACTATGTTGCAAAACAAAAATATTCTTGCTGATTCCTGCAAAATATTCTCCAAAACAACAAATGTTCCCTGCTAATAAATGTAGGTTCACCAAATCCTAGGTAAGGTCGCCATATGTTACGACTGGGGTTTAAATATATCAGGGCTCTTATTCATTGGACTAGTAATGGCATAAATGCTACAACGGAAAGCGCTAGCTCCAACCTCTGATGTATATTCCCAGTGAACAAAGAACACAAATACTCTACAGAGTTCTATATGCAATAATAGGCTATCAAACTCTCAATAAATGTGCGTCTACTCTAGGCTTAATGTTATGTGAAAACAGCCTATTACTACCTATAACCGAAGGTGCTTGGTTATGGTATGCAAAGTACGGTGGTAAGAGAGGTTACAGCTTACGTTACTTTAATCAATAAATGTCAGGCACTCCTGCATGAAAGAAAGTGCACTAAAGTCCTTCAACACTAACAAGGAATCTTCTTTAAATGTTAGATGCTATAAAGATGCTCGTATCGGAAATGGAACCCAAAAAGGCAGGCAGCGGAACAATGCTCGTGCAGGCTATGCACACAAAAAGACAGAATATATATAATGCCGTCGGAGCCAAGAATATCCTAAACACTTCAACAATAATAATCGCCACGACAATGCAGTATTCCTATCAACAAAAGAGCCTAAGTCGTTTGTGTCTCAATACATCAAACTAGGCTGCGAAATGCTTGTGTAATCATAAACGGGTATGCATAAAAAAGAGTAATTAGGTTAATATACTTAATGTCTACTATGATTGATAAAGTCTAGCTAGAGTCAATGATACGAGATACTGGTGCGCATGGCATGCCGCATAGCCTAGTGCAAATCTCAAGTCTGTGCGTCAAATATTACGTTATAGGGAAGGGTAGCTCTCTTGAGAAACCTTAATACCGAAGTATTAAGCGTTCTCCTGGCGTACCTCAAAGACAAACAATCGAGACTAGAACAGTGCAGAATGGTATAGGCAAAAAGCCCTCATTCGTGCATGCTCTACTCTCAATGGCACACAGACTAGAATTTACTCAATCAACTCCAGTTCTCAGGTATGTCGTGCAGCTTTTAACTAAAGCCAGCACTCATAGGAAACAATACCTTATAATATCAGACTCTAGCATTATCTAATCCAGCAGAACACTAATAATTAAAGGAAGCGGTACTATGAAATATGGATGCTAACCAATGCTTCGTGATCAACTTATCTTAACAACTAACATACATGGGTTATATCAGACCTTAACGCACAATACAACTGGCCAGCATGAAGCTGATTTTGCAGAGTTAACCAGAGGGGATATAATGTTAATAAAAGGTGGTGAAAGATATGGAAAATGAGAGAGATAGGCAGAGGAAAAGATTCTCAGGTACAGAGCAGGGAACAGGTAGCAAGGGAAAAAGATGGGTGCGTTCTAGAAACCAGATCTGAGGGAGAGAGTGGCGAGGAACTGTATATATACTCACACCAGCTCGAGCCGCGTGGGAAAAAAGCGGTTACAAGTCCTCTAGCCACTAGCAAGAGCTTGCAGCATGGTAAGGACCTCTCTCCACCAACCCCCGCGAGGCAGCCAGCCGTGACGTCATCGAGCGGGACAAAAACACTGCGCGCTCCCTCTCACTCTGTTCTACTCTCTCTCTCTCTCTCCCAGATCCCATCATTACTAGTTAATGATAAAACAAACTTTACAATTAAATATATAAAGCCTTGACATGGGTGAAAACAAAAAGCCTTTCTGGACTGCCCATGACACAAGCTTTCATATGAAATAAAGCACACTCTAATACATAAACTGTAGCCCCATCCACTGGCCTGGCGATCCTAGCAGGTCACTGTAGGACAAGCCATGCGGTTCTAACGGAGTGGTTAACGTCACAATATTATATACCTTGATTTTCAAAAGGCCTTTGACAAAGTTCCCCACAAACGTTTACTGCTAAAACTAAAAGCGCATGTAATACAAGACGGTGTGTTGAAATAGATAGAAAATTGGCTCAGCGGCAGAAAGCAAAGAGTAGTCATGAACGGTAAGGTATCTAAATGGACCAATGTAAGTAGCGGGGTACCCCAGGGATCGGTACTAGGACCAATTCTCTGTCTAATTTACATCAACGACATAGATGAGGGTCTCACCTGTACAATCTCAAAATTTGCTGACGATACAAAAATTGAAAATAGCGTACTCTCAAAAGAACAAGTTGCCGATATGCAACACAATCTAGATAAGTTGTCATGTTGGGCCCAAATTTGGCAAATGAGTTTCAATGCGGATAAATGTAAAGTACTACATATCGGATACCAAAATGAGAAAGCAAACTATTTGATGAATGGCACTCAGCTTAAGAATGTAAACAGAGAAACAGATCTGGGAGGAACAATATCGAGTAACCTAAAACCGAGTCAACAATGTTCAGAAGTTGTTAAGAAGGCAAACAAAATAATTGGCTTTATAGGCAGGTCATTTGAGCATAAATCCAAAGACGTTATCCTAACCCTTTACAATTCCTTAGTCCGCCCTCTTCTGGAATACTGCATTCAATCCTGGTGCCCTTATTACCAAAAAGATATAGACAAGCTAGAATGAGTTCAACGTAGAGTTACCAAAATGATACCTAGCCTAAAGAACAAACCATGCGAGGAGCGTCTTAGAGAATTAAATCTATTTCCTTTAACCCAGCGCAGATTAAGAGGCGACTTAATTCAAGCGTTCAAAATCATCAAAGGCATCGACAATATGAACTGTAGTAAGTACTTCACTATCGACCAATCTAATTACACGTAGGGAAACGGGTGCAAAAGTATTGGTAAATCGTTTAACTAACACGAAGCTAAAAAAAATCTTCTTTAATCGAGTTGTCAACTTATGGAATGGGCTTCCCCAAGATGTTATAGACTGCAGCACCGTTGAATCATTTAAACTTCGCCTAGACAAATATCTCGCATCTAACCCGCGACTGACTGCGTTTGTAAATGAATAACTTTATTTTATCTTCCCCTCAGTTACTAACACATCTGTCCCCTACTAACTTCCTAATCCTGCCACGGACATTAGTTCCAGGGCAATAGTTCCCTTTCCAATGTTCCCTTACCAACTGTAAACCACTGTTTGGACACTTGATCCTCAGTGTTTTGTAGGACAAGCAGCCTAGAAGGGTCACTAGAACTGTTGATGCTTGATTTCCTTTGTACTCCTTTGTACTCCTTTGTATGTGATGGAAAGTTCCGGTCTCGTGTTACGACCGGGACTCGTATAAAACAAGGGCTCTTATTCACTGGACTAGAAAGGCATACATCCACAACGGAAACACTAGATCCAATCCTCGAACTTATAATGCCGGCGCACAAAAACACCTATACCCTCCAGAGTTAAATCTGCGATAGCGGGGTATCCTATAACTCGGTATAAATGCACTACTACTACAGGCTGATGATCTCTGATACAGCCTGATCACAACAACATATAATTACGTTAATAATGTATACAAGGAAAAAGATAGAGATCTTAATTAAATCACTGCAATGATTTAATGCAAACAAGAAGAAGGTATAATTAAAGTTACTCTAAGCAATAATAAACTGTCACTCCTATATTAAAGAAAGTGACTGAAAGTCCTAAAGCATCGAACAGGAATCTTCTGAAGAAAATCTGATGCTGCTTAAGATGATCGAATTGGATTTTGAACTGTTATATAAAGCAGGAACAAGATATGACAAGTGTATGGACATACAGTGTTAACTGGCACGGGAATAATAATAAATGCGCAATAGTATTGTCTCCAACAACAAAAGAAGTACTTCCTCATGCAATGCAATAGCCTGCTCAGGTTGTGCAACTCAACAACAACCAAGACTTATAATCAACGTGAATAACAATGCATACATATATAACATAAGAGCTTATAATCCTAATCGGGTGTCTGCTAGGCGAATAAAGTCTAGCTGGGATGTCGGAGGCTAGGAAACAATGGCTGAGCAAGCGGCTCGTAGCCTAGTGAGGTCCTTAAGACTGTGCGGCCAAATTACGTTAAATGGCGGGGTGCTCTCTTGAGAGATCCAGATCACTAGTATCTGGTTCTCTCCTGGCGACCCTCTTAAAGTCAAAGCAAAACGAGTTAGCACAGTATTTTTTAGCACAGTATTTTCAGTGCCCTTAGCATGCCACACATCCAACTTGTGTTCTGGCAGCAAAAGAACACCTGGCACTGATAAACTGCCCAGTTCATCACAAGACTGGCATTTCTCTTCACTCTTTCCAGCAACGGGACCTGCCAGAAGCCTTTCACTAGTTCTACCTTCGTGATAGGTGATGCAGCCCCGATGCGGTTTATGGTGTCGTCAACTCTTGATAAGGTATAGGCGTCTGTCAGGGATAATGCACACACACTCTCGCAAACAACACACACACTGATCTTGCCACTAAACACAGGTTGCAAAGTTACAGGCAACGACCACTCACGACATTCCTTATCTCTCAGACCCTTCGTCACCACGTAATCCAGCTCTGCTTGCACCACAGGCTGTCGAGCAGGATTTATACGGTAGGGAGCCAATTTGAACCTTGCACTGTCTCCAGCCTCCATGTCGGATTCTACCCCGTACATCAGGCCTGGAGAATGAACAAACACGCGGATGCACTGCCATAGCCTAGTACACAACTGCCTTGCACTGTCTCCAACCTCCATGTCGGATTCTACCCCGTACATCAGGCCTGGAGAATGAACAAACATGCGGATGTACTGCCATAGCCTATTAAACAACTTATCTCGCAGAACAACATGCCTAGTGCTGAGACCGCAGCTTCTAACCTGTAGTCTCCCTCCTTCTCCACCTTCGTCCCTAGAACAGCCAGGTCATGAGGGGGACAATCAGTACCACCTGTGCAGTCACTCCCATAGTTCATTATTGCTAAGGCTTCCCCGCCAATACCGTACATGCGCACCCCCGCATTCCTTACGACTACATCTGCCTGCGCAGCATCACCGCTTTTAGCGACATGGCCAGATACAGTCGGTCTATGGTAGGGCTGTTGCATTCGACTAGAGCAGCATTGGGAGACTATGCGACGACCGGGCACATCCACTCCACAGCCAACCTCACCAATCTGCTCAATGTCCTCCTTCTGACCACCACCCTTGGCAGCCATGGGTCGACCTTGACCTGACAACCATGTCCAAGCCTCGTCACCCACCATGAACCACCGAAACAACGAGGCTAACGGTTGGCAAACATTCAAGTGACCTGCCCGCGGAACATCATGCACCGCCTGAGTTGTGAGGCTCGGGTGCTCGGCACGACCAGTGGGGTATGAACCGAGCTGGTGCTGGAGCGCTGCACACTGCTGCTCAGGCAGGTGCTCTAGCGCTTCCACAGCCACCAGACTCGTGTCTCCCGCCCACTGCTCCGCCGAGGCATGACAGTCCCAACTCTCCTCCACCTGTGCCCTACTGCCCCCCTCTCCTTCTCCACCTTGGCCGCTGCAGACCAACGCAGGGACAGTAGGCTGCTCAGGTGGTTGCCTCACAAACTCCTCCCACAGGTTCACATGACATGTTTCCCCGTCCTCGTGTTTGATCTCGACAGCACCATTACCACACTTCTGAACTTCCGGATCCTCCACCTGCAGTTTACAAATATCTGAGGGAGCCAACCTGTCTAAATGCTTCCGAAGCAACCCAAGCCCTCCCCCAATATCAAACTGAGCAACCCTTTTTTCTCTCTGTGTGTAACGTTGCTGCCTCGGAGTCCCTTCCTGCCCTACCTCCTCACTAGCTGTGACAGGTCCTGGGGCTTCTCCAGACACCCACAATGGTGCCAATACTCAGTCGCCAAGAAGATCTGCTGGTACTAAACTCTCCAAACTTTTACCAACATCAGCCGTCTTCTTCCGACCGTTCCTCTGTTGATCAGAAGACCGAGGAATAGGGTGTGACACTTTGGATGCAAGAGATCTTGTAACAACGCACGCCATAGGTTGTACTTGACACTTCTCTACCCACTTCTGTTCCTCCCTACTCACGTTGGCCGGGTTCTCGGCAACGACTAAGGGTGAAACCTCAGAAGTAGGCACCGCAAAGTCGTTGCCAAGAAGGAGGTCGACGCCCCAACAGGCAAGTTCTCCACAATTCCAACATCCAACTCTCGAGTCACACCATCAACCTCCAGTTCCATCCTGACCAACGGGTATGACCTAATAGCATTGATACCTTGCACCAAAACCACCCTTGCCGCGTTTATTGGTCTACCAGTAAAGTTCTTCATCAAAGTCTGAGAGACACCCGTGTCTCGCAATAGCTCTACTCCATGCTTCTTACCAGCCCACTTCACGCAACCACGCCCTCGATGGTCACAAAAGACATCGCGGACAGGGTTCGAGCCTTCCGGATTCTTCTCCACTGGCTGTGTCCCAGCCTCTGACGCTATACCCCGCGCAAACTCATACGACTTCGGGGACACCCCAATGTTGCGAGCCAAAGACACAACTGCATTAGGTGGCTTGCTTGGACAGGCTCTTGCAAAATGCCCCTCCTTATGACAATGGAAGCACTCTAGCTTTCCCTTGGGCTTCCCTTGAGGTGAGGGAGGGCCCGGACCCTTTCTAAACGGGACGGTACTAGGTTTATTTTCAGTTTTGGTGTCGTTGCTCTTGTACTTAGTGTAATTATGTGCATCAGTGGTTCGGGGAGGGGGAGGGTTACGCTCCTTATTGCCTGCATCACTTCTCTGTGCAGAACCGCACCCACGAATAAAAGATAACCGAAGGTCAGCCATCTCAGCAGCCTCCTGAAGAGTTTACGGGTTCTTTTCTTTAAGATTCAACGTCAAATCGCTGCCCGTACACTTGAAAAATTGTTCTAGAAGCATCAGCTGTTTCAACTCCTCAAACGTCGATGCCTTCTCAGAACGCAGCTAGTTTCTAAATGCATCGGACAGATCCCGGGCATGCTCAAGAAAGGTGCACTCACGACCCTTCGTTACACCCCGGAACTTCAATCTGTACGTCTCTGGTTGTAACTCATATGCCCGCAGGACAGCCTCCTTCAATACCTCATAATCGATGCACGACTCCAAAGGCAACGCATCATATGCCTTGAGACATTTGCCAACCAACCTAGAGGAAACAAGGACTGCCCACTTAACCTTGGGCCATTGGTGCTCCCGGCACTTCTTCTCAAAACGCATACAAAATTCAGTGACACCCGCCTCATCAAATACAGGGACCAACATGAGCAGGTGCGATAAAGACTGATCAAGACCACGATTCCCAGAACCGAGACGCTGCCCTGTCGACTCCACCCGCGACTTCTCAAGATCTATGTCTGCATAGTACCTCGTAGCCTCAATCCTGAGCTCAGCCTCTCTCTGCTTAAGCTCAGCCTCATGTCTGGCCTTTCTCTCCTCAGTCTGAAGCTCAGCCTCACGTATGGCCCTTCTCTGCTCAGCCTGAATCTTAGCCATCTCAAACTGCCGCTGTTGCTGCTCAGATACCCGTTGCTGCTTAGCCATCTCAAGCTGGAAGAGCATATCTGCAGTTAAACCTTGAGGAGGAGGAGATGCAACAATTGGAGACTCACCCAAGTGCAAACCACGCTGCCAGTGACTATCGGCCTGCGGGAAGGTACCCGGCTCCAGAGCCCGAGGGGGCGCCATGGTAGGAGTCGAGTGGAATAGGGGCTGGGCCGAAGGTGCCCCACGCACCCCTGCCAAGCACCCAGGCCACCAGGTCACCTCTCGACATGCTGCTAGTGCCCACATGCCCCATGACCGTGGCCAAACACTGGAGACCATACCGATTAATCCCCGACGCCCGGTCAACAGTAATAGGTCTCTCCAGAAACTTCTTTGCATCCTCCGCACTAGTTATAACTCTAATGCCTTCGGACAAACCCCGCTGCTGCACCTCAGAGTCTGTTTCCCGTACTGTGTCCTCACTGTACACTGATCCGTCGTCCGACATACTGTCCCCCGAAAATTCTCAACGTTTATAAAAAAAAAAAAAGGAGTACCTAAACTCTCATGTAGCACTATTCACTCAAAAATGCTTGAAGACTCTTAAGTGTTATACTACTTGCCAAAAAAAAATCTGTGTCCACTATATTTCTTTAAACAAAAAAACAAATGACCACAACACTCCTGCAATATTTCTCTAAGTTCAAAAAATCCTAAGCAAGGTCGCCATTTGTTACGACCGGGACTCGTATAAAACAAGGGCTCTTAATCACTGGACTAGAAAGGCACACAGCCACAACGGAAACACTAGATCCAACCCTCGAACTTATAATGCCGGCGCACAAAAACACCTATACCCTCCAGAGTTAAATCTGCGATAGCGGGGTATCCTATAACTCGGTATAAATGCACTACTACTACAGGCTGATGATCTCTGATACAGCCTGATCACAACAACATACAATTACGTTAATAATGTATACAAGGAAAAAGATAGAGATTTTAATTAAATCACTGCAATGATTTAATGCAAACAAGAAGAAGGTATAATTAAAGTTACTCTAAACAATAATAAACTGTCATTCCTATATTAAAGAAAGTGAATGAAAGTCGTAAAGCATCGAACAGGAATCTTCTGAAGAAAGTCTGATGCTGCCTAAGATGATCGAATCAGATTTTGAACTGTTATATAAAACAGGAACAAGATATGACAAGTGTATGGACATACAGTGTTAACTGGCACGGGAATAATAATAAATGCGCAATAGTATTGTCTCCAACAACAAAAGAAGTACTTCCTCAGGCAACGCAAAAGCCTGCTCGGGTTGTGCAACTCAACAACAACCAAGGCTTATAATCAACGTGAATAACAATGCATACATATATAACATAAAAGCTTATAATCCTAATCGGGTGTCTGCTAGGCGAATAAAGTCTAGCTGGGATGTCGGAGGCTAGGAAACAATGGCTGAGCAAGCGGCTCGTAGCCTAGTGAGGTCCTTAAGACTGTGCGGCCAAATTACGTTAAATGACGGGGTGCTCTCTTGAGAGATCCAGATCACTAGTATCTGGTTCTCTCCTGGTGACCCTCTTAAAGTCAAAGCAAAACGAGTTAGCACAGTGTTGGGTGGCAGAGGCAAAAGCCCTCACTCGCAACACAATGCTAAACTCACAAGGTACACAGTCAGAAAGACCACATAGGCTTCCCACGTATCCGTTGCGATTGTACAAGTTCAACAAACTCTGGTACACATCGGAAATCACAACAACAATAGCCTCATCCCAGTCTAGCATTAAATAGCCCAGCAGGCAACCAAGAACAAAGTAGGGAGACACCGCGAGTGTGTCGAACCTCTACAGACAAAATGGTAAACCCTCCAAAATGCCTAACTAAACATATAATATCTGAGAGCTTCAGCATATAATACGATGGCCGATACATGAAATCGTAGAGAACCAAAGAGGAGTTATGATATTAAATAGATAGGAAGAATGAGAGGTAAGAAGTTGAGAGAGAGAGAAAGTGCTCTATAGGTAGAAGTCGGGGACAGATGGCAAGGGAGATGTTAAGGGTACGCTGGCCAGGCAAACTCTGAGAAAGGAAGACACAAGGGAGGCAGGGAGTGCGGAGGGACTACTTCCTAATGCGGCGGGAGGGTGGCAGGGCGTCCAGCCACTCAGAGGGCCCGGCCGAGGCATGACGTCACCGAGAGACCATGTAACTCTACGCGACTACCCTCTGCCTCCTGTACTAACTCACTCACACTCTCTAGCTGTATCATTCAGTCTTATGCATTAAACTTATAACTGCTGATATAAAATATAATGCATTGTCACAGATAAATATAAAGACCACTTCTGTACTGCTTGTAACATGATGATTCGCAACAAAGAAAGTATAACAATGTAGATAGACTGTAGCCAAATTCACTGCCCTGGCGAGTGTTAGCGAGTGGACAAGCGAGTGGCTGAGCCTACGTGGCGTTCTGCTGAGCTGCAGGCGTCACACTCGTCGTGCCGCGTCCAATCAGACAGCTCTCTCCCCCACTCGTTTAACCCCTCCATATAGGCCGAAACCATCCAACAGCTTTCTATGTCCAGAGGTGGTCCTGGGGGTCATGGTGGGGTGGTTGTAGAGGACTCAATTCCACCAACTAGGTAGTTTGGTAGTTTATATTTTCAGACTGGCACTTCGTATGTCACAATATATATATATTATATATATATATATATATATATATATATATGTATATATATATATATATATATATATGTATATATATACACAATATGGCTGTCTGTCTGTTTGTCTGTCTATTTATCTATCTATCTATCAATCTATCTACATGTCTGTAACTATGTCTGCCTATCGATCTATCTATTTATCTATCTGTCTGTCTGTCTATATAACTCTACTTCTGTAAGGCCAATAACCCATTACTAGTTTATGGGACTGGATAAACGCTATTATTGAATGCTATGATACGAATTAGTGCATTTGAAGCTTGGTATAAGTGAATATAGAGTTTATTATAAACGAATGGAAAAGTAATCGAGTATATTTTGTCATAAATACAAGTGGAAATTAGTTTCAACGATAAATCATTTTGATTGAATGTTCAAATCTCTATGAATGGATGTGAGTTCATTCCCGAGAAGGGTTGGCCAAGAACATTACCCGTTTGTCACGAATCGCTAGGTCATGTTGCCCGGGCTTGCATCTACCATTAAGGGGCCAATATTTTCCTGGCGAGCGGTAGCGAGCCAGCATATATATAATTGGGTTTTGACAGCAAAACTAAATTTGTAAATTTTTTGATAGAAAAATTTCTCCGGCAAAGCCGGATCTCTCCATACAATGCTGGCTCGCTATCGCTCGCCAGGAAGAAATTGACACTTGGATGGGGATAAACGTCTTAAAACATTTGGCTGAATGGGGCCGAATGGATACAAGCCAGGGAAAGAGAGAAAAGGAGAGAACAATACAAAAATAACGGTGACCCCTCATAAGGTGAGCATAGCAGTGCTCTAATTGAACTGAAGCTTAGGTAGTTAGTTAAAATAGGACTTCAGAGGCTATCAACCCTTCTGGATTATCAAGCCAGCACACTGTAAAGCAGGTATCACACGAACGCTTTTTCCTTCAACATTTTTTTTTTTTTTTTTTTTTTTAAGAGACAATGAACGGAGGAAGGAAAAACACAGATAAAACAAAAAGGTCCATGTGCCTAAAGGCATCCTCCATTCATAAAATGTTTGTAACAACTGGATTTAAACATTTGTAGATTGTAAGTTTGTGGAAAGCAATTCGAGGGAAGTGAATTCCAAAGAGTAGTAGCTCTGGGGATAAATGAATTCTGATATGCAGAAGTTCTGCATTGTGGAGGAGAAAGTGTAAATTCATGGGAGCTCTCAGCTGCCCTAGTTCTATGGGGAAAGATGTGGAGAGGCGGCACAATTGAAGCAAGTTCCTCGGAACAATTGCTGTGAAAATATCTGTAGAATAATGCAAGGGATGCAAACGTTTCTTCGTATGGATAATGTAGGAAGGTCCTGTGTGATTGCAGGGTTATTGATTAATCTAATAGCTTTATTTTGAATTTTGTCCAACTGCCTCAATGCAACCACTCCACTTCCACCCCACAGAGGTGAACAGTAATCCATCTGAGAACGCACATGACTTTATATATTACGGCCAACTGCTCGTCAGTGAAGAATTCTCGAACTCTGTACAGGAGTCCCAGTTTTTTAGAGGCATTCTTAGCAATGCTTCTAACATAATGTGTCCAGCTCAAGTTAGTAGTTAATGTTACACCGAGAATGTCAATACTAGGGGAAGTGGGAATATTTACATCATTAAAAAAAATAAGGGAGTCAGTGAGATTCTGTCGGTTAGAAAATTGAATGTACTTGGTTTTCTGTGCATTAAAGGAAACTAGATTCTTTTGTCCCCATCCATTAATTCTAGAAAGGTCCTGGTTCAGAGAAATTGCAGTGTTTATTTTTGAATTTATAAGATCGGGTTGGGTGAAAGAATTGGTAAATGTGAAGGAACTGTGGAGTGTTGAGTCATCTGCGTAGGAATGTATTGGATTATGAGTGGTAGATATGAGATCATTGATATGAATGAGGAACAGAATTGGGGCCAAAACTGATCCCTGGGGAACACCAGCATTTATTGAGTGAAATTGAGAATAAAGGCCATCTACCATTACACGTATTTTTCTGTTATGAAGATAAGAAGAAATTAGTGGAACTAATGATGCAAGGCCGTAGTGTGACATCTTCGACAATAAGGATTGATGCCAGACTCTATCAAATGCCTTTGATATATCCAGTGCTATTGTATGTGTTTCACCACGTTGGTCTGTAGCTTGGTTGATTTGATGCGTAAGAAGGCAAAGCATGTCTGCAGTTGATCGACATCGTCTAAAACCATATTGCCTATCACTGATTAATTTATTATTCTCAAGATGCTTAATTATGTGATTATTTAATATAATTTCAAAGACTTTACCAAGAGTGGAAGTTATAGCTATTGGTCTGTAGTTTGATGGATCTGAAGAGGCACCTTTTTTAGGAACTGGATGGATGTTTGCTTCTTTCCAGGGTACTGGGAAACATGAGGTATGAGTACACAGACGGAAAAATTTTGCCAATACAAGAGCGAGCACCAAGGAGCAATTCTTAAGTACTATTGGAGGAATTTCATCTGGACCAGGAGCCTTATCTACTGAGAGATTCTGCAAAATAGTTTTGACATGTCTGGTGTGGATCTTAAGTGAGGGAATTTCAGGCGAATTAAAATTAAGTACAGGGACATCTTGATTTATTTCATCTAAGGTTGAGTTGGTGGAGAAAATATCCGCAAGAAGGTTAGCTTTACCTCGTGGGTCACTTACAAGATGGTCAGTCGGAGATTTTAATGGTGGAATGGATGAAGCAGTAGTGAAGTTGGATTTAAATGAGTTAAGAGTAGACCAAAATATTTTGTTATCATTTGGATTATTTAGAAGTTTATTGCCTGCTTGTGGAGAAAGTTTGATTTAGTTAGGTTTAATACAGTTTTGGCATGATTTCTGATGTTTCTAAAGTAATTAAAGGCTTCATGTGTTTTTGATCTTGTGTATGCATTGTAGGCTATTGCTTTTGTTCAGTTACTCTAGCACAATTATGGTCAAACCATTTAGGTGAATTAGATCTTTTACTGTACTTTTGATGAGGAATAAATGTTTCCATTCCAATTTTTACAAAATCTTGTATGTGGCTCAAGGTGGAGTGTGCATCATTAGAAAAGAAAGAGGTCCAGGGAATATCAATAAAGAAACCTTGAAGACCCTCCCAGTCTGCCCTATCATAATGCCATTTAGTCACCAAAACGGGTTCAGAGTGGGAAGGTGTGGTAGGTGATAGACAGGTGGCCTGTATCAGACAGTGATCAGAAGATCCAAGCGGGGACCTCACTGTAACATCATAATTTTCTGAATTGGTTGTTAAAAATAAGTCCAGTAGGTGGGAATTATGATTAGGATTATCTGGTACACGGGTGGGTTGGTTGACTAGTTGAGTGAGATTAAATGAGTCTGCAAATAGCTCACATTCAAGACCAGCATCATCAGTCCTGGCTGAATGAGTGAGCCATTCAACATTATGGATATTAAAATCACCCAACACAGTGATTTCAGAAGAAGCATTTAAGTTGAGGACACTGAGTTGTGAGGATAGAGAATCAAAAAGACTTTTATCCTTAGCACTGATCTGGCAGCTTATGAGGTAAACATTTAAGATATTTCGATCACTTAAACTCATCTTTCACCCGTCTAGTTTCTGATACCCGTGCAAATTATTCCAGAAATGTTGCCAGCAAAATGTTGACCATCGAATGTTGACTATAAAAGCTCTCGTGTGATACCGGCTAAAGTCAGGACTGGAGCCCCTTATCGAGAACTCCAGTCCCTTGAAATGAAGCCAATCAGCCGAGAAAGACATCGACGAAAATGTACATGAAAGCAGAGCAACACTCCTGTGCGTGACTTTCCCTTACGATTTAAGGGGAGGCAGACCATTTTTCTGGACCCCCTTCTCCCTAATGTTTAGCCCCACTAGTTTTGAGATTATATGATGTTCGGCCCATTAGTTAGGGGATTTTATGACCTTTCGTCCCATTTCGTTGTCAATTTTAAGACATTCCGTGCCATTTAGGTGTCGATTGTTTCCTGGCGAGCGATAGCGAGCCTGCAATTTTAAGAGGAACCGGCCTTCGGCCGGGACATTTTTCAACCAAAAATGTACAAGTTTATCTTGAAGGGGTGTGTTTTTTTAAGCTTGATGGAGGTCTAGGGAGGAAACTAAAATAACGTAAATTACTTAATAGACCAAACAAACGGCCTGTCTCCCCTTAACCTCTGAAGTGCGCATGGGGGTAATTGGAAACGTCCCCCTGTGCTGACGTATTTGAGGTGTTTCCGCCACTAAAATATTCATTGTGCCATTAATAGCATTAATACTTATCCATATGCGCCTATTATGGGTTGATTATAAAGGTATTAACCTGAAACAACAATAAAACGAGTGAAAACAGCGTTTGGATGGTCAAAATCGGAGATATAGCCCGCGAGTTGTATAATGTATGGGTGAGGCAATCTGCTTTCCCGCCAATTTCCCCCAAGGCCACTGAGACACAGTCGATCGATACTCTCTCTCTCTCTCTTGCACTCGCTTGCTATCAGTGATGACCACACCCTCCAATCGGATTTCTAATGTTAGCACAAAAATATACCTCAGAATAAGGGAATAACAGGGAAAATAGGTGATAACTGAAGGAGAGGAGGAAAGTGGGGAAGGAGGGGAGGTAGAGGACTGAGATTTTGCATGGCCCAGGGGCCAAAAAAAAAAAAAAAATAAAAAAAAAAAAATATAAAAAAATATTTTTTTTTCGATGTCAAAAGTTGATTTTTATTTTCTCTGACTCTTAAGAGTCTCCCCGCAGTGCGCCGGGGGAACTCTTAAGAGTCTCCCCGCAGCTCCCGGGTTAAAGGGGGATGGGCGTATTTAATTGCTTATTTATTTATATTTTTATTTTTTATTTTTTTCAGTTTCCTCCCTAGACCTCCATCAAGCTTAAAAGTATGCACCCAAGAACCCCTTCAAGATAAATTTGTACATTTTTCGATTGAAAAATGTCCCGGCCGTAGGCCAGTTAGTACTATATTACAGGCTCGCTATCGCTCACCTGGTAAACATCGACACCCAAATTGCACGGAAGGTCCTAATATTGAGAAGGAAATGGGGTGAAAGGACTTAAAATCACCAAAGTAATGGGTTAAACATGAACGAAAAGGTGGGATCCATAAAAATCAAATACCTTCCCCCATAAATCAAATACCTTCCCCCTTAAATCAAATACCTTCCCCCTTAAATCAAATACCTTCCCCCTTAAATCAAATACCTTCCCCCTTAAATCAAATACCTTCCCCCTTAAATCAAATACCTTCCCCCTTAAAGGTTTCTAACGTGTCTGGGATTCGAAAGCGACCAATAGGAAAATGTCAAAGTGCGAGTCGAACAATTTAAGGGGGGATGGTTCACTTTTTGGGCGATTTTTGCATGCATTCATTATTTGTCTAGTTTCCTCCGTAGACCTCCATCAAATTAAAACAAAACACATCCATTAGATCCCCCTTCTAGATTAATTTGTAAATTTGTCTGTAGATTCTTCCAATATTACAGGCTCACTATCGTTCACCAGGGAAAACATCGACACCTAAATAGCACGAAAGGTCTAAATATTGACGAAGAAATGGGGCAAAAGGTCTTAAAATCGACTAACTAATGGGGCAAACGTCTTAACATTTGAAAACTAATGGGGCTAAGCATGAAGGGGAAAGTGGTCCAGAAAACCGGCCCATGTCCCCTTAACTACTGAAGATAACACTATTTACTGAACATTTCTGCAAGCAACCCGACAATGACCCACAGCTCCTGGTGTGTCAGTTGACCACTTGCGAGTTTCAGGCTATAAGGAAGTTGGAGCCATAGGAATCGATATTTAACAGAATTACTAGCTTAATGACGGTTGTAGTGCATCTATAAATGTACATACAATCAAATTCACTATAGTTTTCTAAGTATAAGATTGCTGCTTTGTTATTGTATTTATGTTTATCGATGTTTATGGCTCCAACTTCCTTATAGGCTATAACTCACAAGTGGTTGGTTCTCATCACGGCAGTCATTATTAGGCTGGGGTGAGGTAATTAAGGGGAGGTATGTCGGTCTTCTGGTCCACCTTTTCCCTCCTGTTTAGCCCCATTAGTTTTGAGATTCTAATATAACGCTCGCCAGGAAAATATTGACACCTGGATGGGGGTAAACGTCTTAAAATCGTAGCCTTAATGGAGCCGAATGAATACAAGCCAAAGAGTAAGGGAGAGAAAGAGAACAAAAAGCGAGGTGGGCTCCCTTAAGTCAGTCAGTCATTAGCCAAACCCTCACTCCCTTAAAGGGGTAGGAAGGATCAGCAAGAAAAGGCTTGTTGCTCCCTTAGTGGGAGTAAATTCTGGAGGTGGGATTCCCAGTCCCAACCTCCAGGAGCTATCTGCGCTACAAAAGTGATAGGCGATGGAGTTAGCTGGACTAATCTCTGTGTAGGTGAGGCACAAATAGAACCAGTGGGGGAAGCCAGGTCAATGAATCAGGAGTTCCAGCAACTCCTTACCAATGCCACAATCTCTACAATATCACTCTAAAATGGCTAAAAACTCAAGAGTATCGCTAGAATTCATGTCGCTAGATGTAAACAATTGTTTTTAAATCGGATTCTATACCTCTAAAAATAGCGGGAAAGCAGTGAAATTTACCACTTGCGAGTTTCGGTCTATAAGGATGTTTTAGTTGTTGACATCGATAATTAGGCGAATTTACAGCTAAAATACGGTTAGTAGTTAATTTATAAATACATAGAACCCAATTCATCATACCATTTATCCATCAGAAACTTACCTTATTCTTGCATTTCTGTTTAATATCTACGGCTCTACTGTCTACGGCTCCAACTTCCTTATAGCCTACACCTCGCAAGTGGTCAATTACATGCACTCGTTCCCGCACATGAGTTTGCATAATAACGTCGTTGACTCGCAATTCCTTTCACTTACGGTATTTGGAGCGAAATATTGTACGACGGTGGTTTGCGAATATTAGATTTTTTTTTTTTGTTTTACCTATGGAAGATTATGACACATTTTGACAGTTTAGTTTGGCTCTCATTAGGTGATTTATGGAAGATTATGACACATTTTGACAGTTTAGTTTGGCTCTCATTAGGTGATGTTATACGATCTAGGAAGGATCTGTGGGAAGTAGAAGGGTGAAGACTATCTCATTAAGGGGGATGGGCCGGTTTTCTGGACCACTTTCTCCCTCATGTTTAGCCCCAT